>JAJJMC010021344.1:1070317-1132192 GCA_023531435.1 Papaver californicum | reverse complement strand
AACTACCGATTATGAAAGTTGCCCCAAATTGGAAATTGATTTTTTTTTTTCAAAATTTCAATATTTTGAAAATGCATAATCGGTAGTTTAAGATTTTCTTAAACTACCGATTATAGTGTAAAATGTGTCCAGGAACAGGCAGTTCCTGGGGTAAGGGTAATCGGTAGATATTTAAACTACCGATTGTATAACACTAACATAATCGGTAGGTTGTTATCTACCGATTGTTGATGAAAATGTATAGTAGCTAGGTGCTTCAAACCAATTATCTACCGATTATAATGTAAAATTTGAACAAAATAACTTGTTAAAAATAAATCTCTTTCAATTCAATTGATAACTCAAAAAAAGAACATAAAATCCTTTCAAATGTTAGACATTTAAAACTAGTAATGTTAAACACCAGAGACATATCCATAAAGTAAACAACCACAATCTAATTTCTAACTCTTTTGGTTTTGGTACGAGGAGCACGAGCACCATGGGATAACAATCTTTCAGTATCAGCGGCATTGGCTTCACCCTCAGGGACATTTGCTTCAGCAGCAACACTCGTTGAACCGCGAGATCTTTTAGTGTGCTTTGTTGTTAGCCTCTTAGGCTTATTCGCAGGTTTCTCCCCAAACTTGCTAGCATATGCTCTATCATCATCTTCTCAATTGATGAAGGCATTCCCGTATTTATGCACCCAACTATCTTCTTTGAGAAAAATGCAAACCTTTTTTTTTTTTTTCTGTTTTTAGGAAATAACAATCAAACGATTATTATCTAAAATATTGAGCCGTAATACTAAAATCAAAAGGAAATAACATTACATACCAGCCTTTCATAGCCAGAGGGTTTCTCTTTGATGATGCAAGTATATTCGGGCACACTGGTGGTCTTTCCTTTATCTTCACATATCACATGAAGATGAGAATGCTGCCGGTACCATACCATATAGCGTGGATCTGCTTCATCACCTCGAGTGACAGGTCTCCCCTCGTTGATCATAGATTGCATCTTGTTGTTTCAGTGTTCAACGGATAGGTTATCATAGTAAACTACTGTGATAGAGTCTTTACCACAAGTAGATTTCTCGACGTCCAACTTGAACCTTCCCCTGAAATGAGTCCAAGGTTCTTCTTGGACATAAACGAGTTGACGCATCACCCTTGTGGCATTGTACATGACATATCCAGTGGGATGCCACAAGGGTCCATAGTAGAACGACAACTTATACCTTCGCGCTATATGACCACTAGCTCGGTCTTCCCTGTATAGATCAAAGCATACATCTTTGGACGCCATTGGGTCTAATTTTCTCCTCAAAGAAATCAACTCCTGCTCCTTAGTCCTTGAATGGTTGCCCTCAAAAATGTATTTTGTGCCTCGGGGTGTTCCTTTCTCCCATGTCGGATTCTCTTTGGCCAACTCGAGGGACGGGAAGTGGTCATAGATCCATGTCTAGGGTACATATCAAACCAAGTATGAGAAAATTGATTATTAAAAGAGGAAAAAATAAATAACAATCAAACCATCAATAGATTTACAAAAATACCTGTAGTAAGCTCACGTTCCCGGCAATTCGGCTAGTTTGTTCCCTGGATGCCTTTCCTAACTCTTCCATCAAGAACGTATGACATGCGGTGCCCCACGCATAGTCGCGAACTTTGTTGAGGGGATGCAAAAGTTGTAGAATGTTGGCGTCGACCCGGTTGCCACTAGCATTGGGAAAAATGACACATCCCAAAACACAGAGAAGATATGCAGTGTCTGCAACATTGACCTGGTTATCGCTAAACTCTGGGTTCATATTTTCTTTATCCTTGGTGCCTCTGAACATTTTCATCAGTTGAAACATGCTGAACTGTCTGGTTTTGTAAGGAGCACACCTTTTGAACTCTTCCTCGGATGTCGCTCGATCCCAACCAACGCACCTCTCGGTGTAAAAATAAAGTTGTTCCCAGCTTAACTGTTTCACATAGTCAAACTTCACTGCCGTACCATGGTCAGTGAGACTTAGAATCTGCACCACATCATTGGGGGTGATCGTTATCCCTCCCAACGGCATGTGGAAGGTATCGGTCTCAGGATACATCCTCTTCACGAAGGCCGATATCGTACACCCGGTCGTGAGGTAACATTGAATTCTCGGCAACCATAGATAACCCCGAGTGCAGTATAATTTGCTGGAACCGTTCACACTCACCTTCTAACGGCCAATCTTTCATCTTTGTTAGTGCAGCCGTAGGTTTGAGTAGACGAACCGCATCAGAATGGTCCTAATATACACAACGAATTAAAAAACAATTAGAATAACAGTTAACACTTCTACGAATAAAAAGACAATATGTTAAGAATTGTATTTTATAATTATTACCTCAATAGAGTAAATTTCTTTCGCCCAAGAGTCTTTGTACCCAAATAATAGATCTCCTCCATCTCTTGGTAACCCAGGGATTTGACCTTCTTGTATACCCTTCATCTTCAAAGAGTCGGGAACCTTGTGTCCTCCTTTCTTCTCAGTTGGCTTCTTTGTACCACTTCCTTCTTCTTGTCTACCACTTGGTTCTCCTTCATCAAAGTATCTATCTTGTGGAGCATTTCGTTCTCCTTCTTCTTCGTTTCTACTTCTTGGAACACTTGGTTGAGTTCCTTCGGTGATAACAATTCCGCTAGGGATCTTTTATCTTCTTGCACTAGCAGTTACCTTCTTACCCCTTCACGATGAGGCCCCGAAATAATTGTATCGTGGGAATACTTAGATCATTTTTCCCTTATTTGAAACAAAATAAAGAACAATTATTTCCAACAAGACATCGTTTAATCAGTACATAATCGGTAGAAAAAGTACATTAAACTCAACCAATTGTTCATAATCGGTAGTCAAAAACACAACGTAACTACCGATTGTGCATAATCGGTAGCTCGGGCTCTACATTATCTACCGATTGTGCATAATGGATCAGAAAAGTCTATGGACACACGTACAATCGGTAGTTACATAAAAAAATTAACTACCGATTATGTGTAAATTTGGGTCCAGGAAAATAATCATTAGTTTATGACTAAATATAACTACCGATTATGGTCGATGTTTTTTAGGAACCACTAACTTTCATAATCGTAAGTTTAACCCTATATGAAACTACCGATTATGCCTAAATTTTGGTCAAGGAATATAATCGTTAGTTTATGACTAAATATAACTACCGATTGTGCATGATGTTCATGAGAAATGAAGAACAATAACATAATCGGTAGTTAAATACAAACACGAAACTACCGATTATGACATCTAACCTAAAACCCTTGATATTCTAGTGACGAATTCATTCGATTGAATCAAAATAAACACAAATAATGGTAAACCTTTACCTTATTGGAGCCATTATAAAATTATGGAGAGGCTGATTGTCGGAGTCAGTCTCCGTTTCTAGGTCATCATCTTCGTGTTCTTCGATATGTTCTTCAACAATCTCTTTATTTCTTATTCTCTCAGCAAAATCCGGCCAGTTAGTATTAGCAGGTTGACGTGTTGTTTGTTTCTTTCTTGCCATTTTTAGATTTTGATAACGACGATGAATTGGTTTACGATTATACGATGAATTGGATTGCGATTAATTGGTTTACGATTAATTGGATTGTGCCACAATCGGTAGTTTGAAAACAAAATAAGAAGAAGAGAAAAGAGAGAGTGATAATCGGTAGAGAAGAAGGTGAGAATGATTTAGGTTTAGGTTTTTAAACTTTTATTAGTGAAAGGTTTAATGGTAATTGTTTGATTTCTGAGAGGGTATTTAAGTATTTTTACATACCACTTGGTTATCCCTTATCTACATCTATGAGATTGGGTTAAAAAAGTCGCCCCGAATTGGTTTTGGGTATCCCTCAAAATGGCCAGGATTTTAAAGGTTTACATTATTATTTATTGTATTGTTTAATAATTTTGTATATATATGTTTAAAGATCAATCATATGATTATGAAATAGATAAATTAGGTTTTAGAAATTATAATTTTGGAATTGGGTATAATTCTAGGGTTTACATGTAAATTGGGTATAAAAAATTAATGAGAATTTGTTGAATTGAAGTTAAAATTGATTAAGTAGTTGGTTAATTTGAGTTGGATTGTGAATAATTTTATGATTAAATGATTGATATCATTGTTTATGAAATTTGATATGTTATTTTGCAAACTTATGAAATTGTGTATGAAAAGATCATAAAAGTTTATTATTTAAGAGTTTGAGAGATAGATACCAAAAAAATCTAAATCAAACTCCCTCTTTTTCTTCTTATTTAGGTGTAAACCTTAACTCCATCTTTTCTCTCTTTATCGAATATTCTTCTTTGTTGATTCTCATAAAACTTCACACAGATTCTGAAGATGAATAGGAATAGAATTATAAGATCGGGATGAATTGGGAACTTGAATCCAGTATCAACTGAATATGGAAGTGGTGTAGTTGTTGATCCACATTTCGTTGTTGATTTGGTGAATGAAGAAATTCAATCACTAGTGATTGATAACGAAATGTCTGTTATAAGGAATCGAGCAAATTTGTTGGTCAGGACCTTGACCCGTTCGATTGACGCTGGGGAGTTCATGAGTGTTGAAAAACAAAGAGGAGTTCTACAAGTGCTTAAGGAGATAGCAAATCTTTTTTCTGAAGAGAATGTTGGTCGCTCCACATGAATGAATTATGGATTTTGTTCTACTTAAATGTTTTTATCTTTTAACACTTTGTCGTAGCAACGTTGGTTATGATGTTGAACCTTATTAGTACTTTTATTATGAATATGAATATCTTAATTTAGCTTGAATGAGTTGCTTGTAGTTTGTTTTTATTTTTTATTTAGGAGAACAGTAGATAGGCAAAAAATGAGTGTTTGGTAAAAAAAAGTTCATCTAAATTAATTAATTAGTCGAAATTTAAAAAGAAGTTCATTAACATTTAAGATAACAATATATCGGTTAAAAATAAACAGAAAATAACACTATTAGTTCATAAAAGTTGAAACTGAAAATGGCAATGTTAATAAGAATGCAAATTTTTAGGTTTCAGGTATGCAAAATGTCTTCCTTCCTAAGTTCGATGTACTCTCTTGTTACCGGATCCAACACGGAGACATCCATCATCATAATATGAAACTCGTCGTCTGCTTCTTTCTTTTCGTCAAGTTTTTCTTTCCTAGCTTGTTTTGCTTTAAACTTTGCCGAAGACTCAGCTAGTTTTGCTGTAAACTCAGATTCTCTCTGCGTCATCTTCATTTTTGTTTGTTCTGCATATTTGGTGTTGAAGTTTTGTTGCTCTTTAATAATAATTTCCATCATTTCATGTTAGCCACTCGATTTTGCTCTCCCTGTTTTCTTTTGTCGTTTCGCCTCTTTTTTCCCATATGATGGTTATATGTGTTAGGTATATCTCCTATTTCTTTATCGCCACTGGAATTGTCTTGGCTTGTTCCTTGTCTTTCCCGGTTTTTCTCGTTGCTTTCGGAATCTTCCTCAGCTTGTGATGAATCAAAAACAGTTGTCGATCGTCGTGAATATTTTATATTTTGTAACATAATTGCGCAGCACTCTTCATGCTTAAATCTTTTGCCACCATTAGAATCCCTTAAAAACTTCCTTACTTTTTCAATATGGTCTTTTTTAAGTTTATTGGAGGATATACAATTCAAAACAATAATTTACGCGTCAAAATTAAATGGGTACTTACCTTTGTTTCGGGGCCTCATCTAGTATGGTGTTCACGTTCCACTTCCGCCTCTTTTGCAGAGTAAAGTGCCATATCTTTACTTATTCCCTGAAATCGTTTCTGAATGGAGGTGCAAGTGCGCCCTAGCATTGAAGGTATGACTTCTTTCAGCCCATTTAATATGCGAGACCATAATCTTTCTCCTGATTGATCGGAACCAATACTACAATCTTGATATATTGATAAATGAATTTTACACATCGTTACATTAGTAAAATTTGGACCTCATGGTTTTGGTGCCATAATTTTAACCGATTTGGAAGATAAGTATATGAAAAAGAACTAAGTTTTTCTCGTATACAAATTAAATAACAATGGATTAGTAGTATGAAAATGGATTAGTAGTAATATACTCAATCAACCAATCCATCCATTTATATGTATGTCAAAATATAGTCTTTGCCGTTACAACGGTAACAAATCTGAACGGCTATCTGGATAGGCGCTCGCCTGGATTAACGCCCCCAAACAGGCGTAGCCATAAACGCACTCTTAGAAGTAGGCTTAGAACCAGACGGATCCATATACGCACGCTTGAAGTAGGCGGAGCTATAGACAGACGCCCACACTTAGGCGGAGACATATACGCACGCTTGATTTGGGCGTTGATTTGGTCAAATCAACGCCTCTTATTGGACGTGCTCCTACGTAACGCTCCGCTGGACGCAACGTTGGGTGAAAGAGTCATCGGGCGTAGTTTTGGTTAACGCCCGATAAATGAAAGGTAAGTCTAGCATTACGCCTTCCACGAGACGAAGACCTAACGCAACGCCTAGCACGAGATGGAGACCTAGCGCAACGCCTAGCATGAGACAAACACCTACGCAACACTCAACCGTAACCTCGTTTGGTGCAGTTCTCTGAGCATTTTTGATCCTGAACAGTGCCGAAAGTGAACCAAGGACCACTTATACTCGCCCTACTTATCTTCAATTTGGACGGACCAAAAACCAAATATAAGTTTGGTCCGTCATTTGCTCTGCCCACTGTGGTTGCTCTGAGGTTCCAGTATTAGAAAAGCCTATAACGCAGTGTCTGCCATCTAAACTTATAATGCAGTGTCTGCGTATAGTGTTCACTATCTACTTCTACTTCTACTTCTACTTCAAATGGAGTAGAACCTAAAGTTATATATCGACAAAATGGAATAGAAGTGGCGAAATCAAGATTTCTTTGATTGGATGGGGCACTATAAAGTTTTTATTATACCTTAACTAGTTTTGCAAATTTCTTTTTATAAATAAGTTAGCATGTTTTACATCATATACAATGAAATAAAAATCATAAAAAAAAATACTAATTTAAAAATTCAATTGTTTATAGTAGCCAACAAATACAAATATTCTTAAAGATAAAGAAAATTACTAACATTTTACTAACAAAATTAAGAAAGCAATTGTATTTATTTTGATTTACATCGATAAGAGAAAAATTTGACAAATAGATAAAATACAAACAAAATAAAAACCACTAACATTTTTTATGTACACATCTGTTTTATTTATTTTTGATGCAAAATATATAGACATGATTGAACGAATAAATTTGGAACCATACATCATCTAATCATAAATTCAAATAATCAATTGATCAATAAGTATATGATTATAATTTTAAGAAACTGATCCATCAACAAAATAATATCAAGTATTCAAAATAGGATGAATACCTACGAGTGGAACTATTAAGCAAATAAAAATTAAGCAGGAGAGTTAAGTGATTTTACTTTTGTGTTGGCAATATAAAAACCTCTGCTTAATTAACCTAGTTAATTCAAATTAATTTAACTTAAAAACTAGTATAATAATTTTTTTATTTAATACTACTTAATTGAGGTTTAATAAAATTTGGGTAGAGACCCACCCAACCCTTTAACAGCTCTGCCCCTGTGTCTGGAATAGAGACTTCACCTCATAGGATTTGTTCTTAGATTTACAGTCATTTGACTGATATAAAAATAGTGTAAAACACCAAGGAATCAATACTTAGTACCCCTTTGTTTGGAATAGAGACTACACCTCATAGGATTTGTTCTTAGATTTACAGTCATTTGACTGATATAAAAAAAATGTAAACATCAAGGAGTCTATACTTGGTGTACAAAAACTCCACCCATATTATTGTATATAAATAAAAATTATTTAGAACAAATGAGACAAAAACCCATTTTTATTTATAATCTTTAAATTTAGATTTTAGTATTTTTCAAAATTCCATAGCTACCCATATCCCATTTATTTTCGTTGTTTTGAAAGGAAATTTTAGCGTAAAGGAAATATTTAGAGAGAGAAATCGAGATTTTTTCCAAAGAGATAAAATTCAAAGAAAATTCGAGATCTTTTCTCAAGACGATATCTTCGTATTCCCTTAGATTTTAGGGTTGTAATTCAAACATTCATACCCGATTTGATCAATATTTTCAATTCGTAAAGTAATTTTAGGTTCAAATTGATTGAAGAAGAGAAGAGAAGTTTCAGTTAAATTGAAGAAGAAAAGAAAAGTTTCAGTTTCAGTTTATCATTCGGATTGTTTTGTCAGTTGAATTAGATTTTGTGTTCATTTTCAGTTGAATTAAAGAAGACAAGTGAAGTTACAATTTATCCTTCGATAATCATCTTTAGTAAATCATCTTCAGATTAAGCTTATTGTAGTAGTCGAATCATTCATCAGAGAATCAAATTCGATTATTCAGGTATTTTTTTCCTTTGTTTTTGATTTTCTTTATATTGATTTTGATTTTTTTTGAATTTTTGAGTTGATTTTGATTATGAAACCTACATTAATGTTATGATTTTGTGTTTTTGTTATTGTTCATATTCGAATCTATAGGAATGAAACCTTTTTGTTGTTATGATTTCATATTGTTTCATATTTTGTGTTTTTGTTGGTGTTCATATTCAAATCGAGTGAAATCTTTTTTGGTTCCATACTTTTCCTGTAAATTATGGAATTTGTTCTCGGTGTTATATCTCACAACGAAGATTCGTTATCTTTTTTTATTGGTCTACAATCAACTCTTATTTATTTAAAGAGAAGTATGTGTTCAAATTTGCTTCAATTTTCTCCTTTTTCTATTGAATTTTTTTACAATGTTGGTGATCGACAAAAGGTTATTGAGTGTGATTTTGATCTCAAATCGGTGGTTGTTTTTATTTTGTTTGATAAGCTTCCAACACTCGACTTACATATATGCTATAGAGATGAGAATTCTAGGTCATAACTTTTACCTTTTGAGCATCCATAAGTCACCAATGCAATTGACTATGATGTTCCTAATAAAGTGAAAGAACCACTAAAATCTACGTGTTGGTTAGGTATTTTTCAGTATGTGAATCTGTTGTTTTCTTGAGGTGTGGACCAATTTCGTAGTGATTTAATGAAGTATTATGTTGCATCCGGGTATGCATACAAGATTACATGGAATGAGAAGTTGAGGATTGGTGCATGTTGTGCTAAGAAGGAAGAGGAAAAGGATGAATATCATATATATGTTGTGTCTTGATGGTGTTAAAGGAAGTACTTTTATTATCAATGAGTTATATATGCATCATAGTTGTAGTGGTGGAGTTGTTGATATTAACATACCAAATGTGTCAAACAAGCTAATAAGTTCTTTGATTATAGATGTGATTAAACAGAATCCAAAAAAGAAGACAAAGGAGATTATGCAACAATTTACAAGAGAGTATGGCTTCGATATAAGTCATTATTATGCATATGCAGGGAAGAAACATGCATTGAATATGACATGGGGAGAGAAAGAAAAATCCTTTTGTGTACTTAAATTGGTTTAGTAAGCAATTGGCCGAAACCAAGCATGGATCTCGTGTAGTTTTGGAGGTTGAAATGGAGACTCAAAAATTTCAGAGATTGTTTATCTCTTTTGGAGCATGCATTCGTGGATTTAACTATTGTCGGCCTTTATTATTCGTGGATTTAACTATTGTCGGCCTTTATTATTCATCAATGTGGCCCATTTGAAGAGAAAATATCTTGGTCACGTGATGGCACCGACAGGTATATCTGATGATAACGGTATGGTTTTTAACTTTTTTTTGTTTGTTTTTCTACTCTCTTTTTTTTGTTGGTTTCAAAAAAATTTTTGTTGAAACCTGTTATCCTGTAATGTCAAAATACTTTTTTTTTCCTATTATGTTGAATATATTTATTTTTGTTATGCTGGAGAAATTTATTTATTTATTATTTTATTTTTTTTGTGTTTATGTTGCAAAAATTTATCCTTTAGTTTATGTTGTGGTTTCTTCGGAGAATGATGCTAATTGGGAATGGTTTATGGAGAATTTGATCAAGTGTGTCGTATCTCCTTTCCGGGAAAATTACTTTTATGAGTGATCGAGGTATTATTGGTGAACCAAATTTATGTTGTATTCTATGATGCTTTTTATGGGTTGTGTTACTGGCATATGAAGAACACCGTCAGTGCAGCTTTCCGAAGGCCAATAAGACTTATAACAGTTATGTGTTGGGATTGCTTGAAAAATGTGCGTATGCTACTACACATATAGACTTTTCAGAGAATATGGAAAAGTTGATGCAGGTCAAAAATCATAAGCTACAAGATATTTGATTAGAGCTCTGTTTGATAAATAGGCAAGTGTGTATTTCCCGGGTCGTCGATATAGGGAGTTGGGTTCGAACGTCGCGTAAAGTTTCAATGGTTGGATTATTCATGAAGAGGTAGAGATGCCTATATCTATCATGGTTGATAAAATCGAGTGAAGATTATGAAACTAATGTGTGATCTACGTGAGGATTGTACAACGTTATTCAAGTGGCGAGGAACTTTATGTCCACTAATGGAAACCAATCTCTACAATAATAAAATGCATGGTCGTGAATATAATGTCACCAAGTCAACGGAATTCATGTTTGAAGTTTATTATACATTAACACTAAAGGTTGATTTAAAACGAAGAACATGCTCCTGCAACCGTTAACGTATCAATGATTTCTTTTGCGCCCATGTTATCTTTTGCATCAGTTGAATGGAGAAAGTCTTTATAATTATGTTGAACACTACTTCACAGTAAAATTCTATTGTGAATCCTATGCAATACTAATTCACATGTTCCCACAATTGAAAGGCCTGTGAAAGTGTCACCAAATTTTAATGTTCTTGGTCATGATGTTCTGCCACAATCAGAAGAAAAGAATTCCTAGCACCGATTCAATTCCTAAGAAGAATATGAGAACTTGTGGTAGATTCCATGTATTGACTACTCATAACGGAAGGACATGCACTTGCGCAGCTATGAAGACTACAATCTGTTTTAGTTGAAATATCATATATGTTCTCATTTCAATTTAGAGTATAGTTTATCTACTTTCAATTTCAATTTCAATTTCAGTTTAGTTAATAATTCATCAACTTCAGTTTCAGTTTCAATTTAGACTGCTAGCTGTTTATGCAATCTACATTTTCAGATTTCATTTTTTATTTTATTTTTATAATGTTGTTATTCATTTAATCTTTTGTTTTACATTTTTTATAGTTAAATATGTTAATTTGTTGTAGGTGTCACATATTTCTTTCATTTAGATTGTTGCCAGGGTCGCAAACTCTGTTTTCTTTTGGTTGGAACAAAAATTTATTTCAACATTTTTTTTTCCAGTTTAGTCTATAATTCATTAAGTTCAGTATCAGTTGCTATTTCAATTTAGACTGTTATATCTTGGCTTACATTTTCTGTAATTAATATGTTAATTTGTTACAGGTGCTTCATATTTGTTTCATTAAGATTGTTTTCAGAGTCACAAACTTCTTTTTTTTGTTGGAACCAAAATATGTTTCAACGATTTTTGTTTCTGCAATATGTTGGAACCCTCTCTGGCTTCAATATTTTTTTCCTGCTAAAATGTAAAATATAGGATTATCTATATAAATTGAATTCGACAAAATAATTCCAATTGATATCATTTATAAAGTGATAAACTGAAATCTTTTTTGTCAATACCCCAAACACTCCAATTCATCTCTCACTCCACATTCAGAGTTGCGCTAACCTCCTCTCTTATTGGGCGGTCAACGAAACCCCAGCTTCTGGTTGGTTGAAAAACAAGTTAACCCCTTACATTTCCTGGCCGTTAATTTTTAATAGAGTTGGTCCGATCCGTTGCTCCACGTTTGACGGTAGCGTTCACCCTCCTATTGTGTTAGTTGGTCGACGAAACCCTTGCTCCTGATTGGTTGATATTTTATTAATATTCTTATACCTTGTTTACATAGTTTTTATACAATCCAGACCGACGGATTTGCATCAGCTGGATTACTAAAGATAGATTTCTAAAGCCGACTAATATGGAAAAACGATACACTAAATTTTCTTAAAAAACGGCATGGATTTGTTTTTTAGGTTATTTTGATGTTTTATACGGAAAGAATCTTATTATTTTCCGTGTTTGCGATAAAGTTGTACTAAAACCTTAATCTAAAAATAATATTTTATTTATTTTTTCCTTTCCCGTTCAATGTATTTTAGCTAACAAGTCTATGAATTGTTGGAAGGATTATCCATCTATCTATATTTAGATTGAAGCTAGAGAAAATTGAGTATATTTTTAGAAACAAATCTGAGAATGGTTGCTTCATTGGCAACTTATGCCAAATTTAGAGAAAAATTGGAGAAAGGCAAAAAAAAACTTATTCATAAACGAAATACGGTATTTCCGGTCGTATATGGATTTTAAGTATAAGTATCTATATAAAATTTTAGTGCCACTTAATTTTGGTGAAAGATTTACTAAATAAGACTTAATATTTATATTGCAAAATTTGTTTCTCAACATATGTTCTTCGGTAGTCATGTATAAGGTGAATTTCTTCTTATACGATATACGACATTTGTTATACAAGATTCGTTGAGCTGGAAAAACCCTTTTCTTCTTATACCATATACCACATTTGTTATATAAGATACGTTGAGCTGAAAAAACCCTAATTATCTTTTCTTTTTATCTTCCGTTTCTTCTTGGTTTCCTTCTGTCTATCATCCTTTTGGTTAATTCAGTCGAAAGAGTAATTTGTGTTTTTTTCATCTTGCTATTCGTTAATGATCTATATTTGATTTATGATAAATTTAGTAGGTGAGAAAAAAATAATTCTAAGATTGTGGTTTACTTATCTTCCCACACAGATTTGTGGTGTTGAGTGAATTCGGTGGAAATATTTGCGATGTAAGGTATTTCTCTCCTATTAAAATGGAACTTTACTTTCCTCTAAATTGGGATAAGGTCCTGGCAACGTTTGCACAGACACTAACCTGATGAAAGAATCAGCGATGGCAAACGGGATGCTAATAGGAAACGGGCATATAATGGGGTGTGGTGATGGACTAATCAAGTTTTCTGGGGTAGGACTTGATGGCCCGCGAAAGAGTTTAGCTGATATTTGAAGTAAGTTCTTTCCTTAATCAATTTCAATTTCAAATCTCATATATATATATATATATATATGTTGATTACCTCATTTCCTATTTTTGTTACTCTTTTAGAAAATCAGCATTTTTTAATGTATGTATAAAAATCATTGTTGCTGCACATCCATGAACCTTCATCATATATTTACCATGAGCACATTTCCTATTTGTGTTACAGTTTTAGGGAATCAATAATTTTTAGTGTCTATGTTAGCATTTTGGAACGCCATCATCAGAAACTTACGGCATTTTTGGATCACCAGTTTTCCTTACCGAGGAGTCCTTTCCGAATTCTCACATGTCTCAAGCTCTATATCTTTCAAAGAATATCATCATCAGGTACGTACACTACCTTGAGTAGCTCTCATTCATTAGTAGATGTCCTACCATGTTGTAGTGAGACTATCAAGAAACAATGATTTTAATCTAATGTCAGATTAATTGGTTAATATTTTACAAACTCTTTTGGCTTGAGTTTGTTTGTTGGTTCTTTGGATACCTTTCATTTGCTTGACTGCTTGCATATTAGTGTGTGAAATTAATGTAAAGCACAAACTCCACACATAGGCTTATGTTGACATTTTCAGTAGAATCACCTCAGACCATGGAGTAATATACTGTCAAACTCAGCTATCACCGTGATTACCCAATTTTGATTTTGAATTATTTTTAATTTATTTGGTGTTTGTTTTTCATGATCACACTTTAAAAAATATCTACGGTGCTGGAGGTGGATTACATTAGGTTTGAATTTAAACCACCACACCACCACCTTTGATACTCTAGAAAGAATGTATTTCAGTAATAACGACCTTTTTAATAACCTTGAAGTATCATTGCGGTACCCTACCAAATGGGTATGCGAGCTTCTCCTCAATTTGGTTATCTAATGGATGGTTTTTGCCGGGCAAAGCAACGCAAATCGTGTATAAAAAATGAAAGAGAGAACTCATGGGTTTACGCTTATCTAAAGAGGCGTTTGTTAACGAACGCTACATTAGAATAACGTTAGATTACAGAGACTTCCGTGTAGGGAGAGTTTGCTATTTGACGTTCAACTAGATAAGCGTTTTGAATCCTAAGGATTAGACGCCCTTGTAAAGGAACGTTGATGCTGCGTTAACAAACGCTCACCTAGTGGAGCTCTTGCCTAAACGGTCACCTAGAAGAGCTTCTCTTTCTTAAATGGTCACCTAGAAGAGCTTCTCTTCCTTAAACGGTCACCTAGAAGAGCTTTTATTCACTAAACGCTCATCCACTTGAACGTTTACCCTGTCGACGCTCATATAGGGGAGCGTGATCACCATTATTGCAAAACGTCTTCTTAACATAGCGTAACGTCTTCTTAACATAGCGTATGTTAATCTGGCGCTGCTTCAAGGGGACGTTTTATTCACACGCTCTTTTAATACAGCGTTAGAGCACACGCTTTTATGAATGAACGTTTCACTAGACGTCATTCTGTAACGACGTCCGTGTTTAGAAACGTTCTCTTACAAAAACGTTTAAGGTTAACGCTGTGCTAGAAGAGCGTCCGACTAAATCTGTGTTTGGTCCGGTTGCTCGACAAAACTTGGTCGAATACTGTTGAAAATCTGGACCAAATACCATAGTTACTCGCTCGTTGCGGCTCACAAAACCGGACCAAAGAGGAAATCTGCTCTTTACTCTTTGGTCTGGTCGACCGCTGCAGTTGCGCTAAGGACCCTAAATAGTTTCTTATTTGAGCTTGATAATACTTTTATCTGGGCTTACACTAGAGTGGGCTAACAACAAAGTTGTTTATATAGCTATAATGTTTTGTTATCGCTGTATTTTACGCATTCAAGGAGCAGTTCAAACATAATTTTAATGGCTATTTTGGTTATGGATATTATGGTTCATGGTGGACGAGAATGATATTACAAAACTAAGGAAGTGCTTTGGTGGATTAATCGTAGAGTTTGAAAGATGCCATTGAAAGACCTGCATCGTTTGTTCTCAAATCCCCAACTTGAAATGAGTTATTATCTATCTAATGTGGTGAATTGGTTTGAGGCAGATAATTATTGTATCTGCTTTGGAGCTTGCACGTTTTGGTAGACTTAAAATACTTTTATATATATACTGATTCATTAAGTTTTCGTCAATTTCATAAGAAAGACAAACCGTTGGCTGCACATGAATCTATATTTGGTTATTTTAGACTATATAATATATGTATATCAAATTTCCTGATAGATAATCACTGATAATGAACACAAATCTTTCGAATTTTTCAGTGAATTACTGGATTCCTTACTCAGGAATACCTCTCTGTCATCCTCAAAATTGGTTTAGTTATTTAAGTGATCTTTTTTTTTGGTATAAATTTTGTTTTAATAATTTGTATGCCATATGAACTTCTATTTGTCAATTAAGTATTTTTCATATGGGTTCTAATTATATATTTGTTTTATAGTTGTCCCATATGATTCTGTAGTGCTTTGCCATATATATTTGTTACTGATCATGTTGGGTCATAATAAGAAAAGACCCATGTTTGATTACAGCGTATCAAACATTGAAAAAATAAATCATAAAACTGTTATTGTGTGGAAAAAATGCTTTTACATGTCCCTGAAATTGAGATTAATGAGTGTGTTATGATGATTGATATGCTAACATGAGTTTTCTAGAATGGTTGCACGATTCTAATGATAAGGAGTGGGAGCATTGGTAACCTTGACATGAGCACATAACACTTATCAACTTGAAAAATGTAAATATAATTCAAAAAAATTGAGATCTGTAGAAACTTTATAAAATGAGAAAATGGGAAGCTCATTCTCGCAGTAAAGTTTAACAGTAATGTGGTCAAACGGTTCCCTTCGGGGATCCAAAGGAAAAGTTATTGAAGATTGATGAAATCCTTAAAAAGGCATGGCCATCCTGAATTCCTTAGGGACATATGGTTCTTTGGTGAATGGAAAACTTATGCATTTGTTAAGCATTAGGTACCTACGGTATGGGAACAAGTGTGGTCCAAAGCACATTTCAATGGGAAGGTACCTACGGTAAAAAACTTACATTGCAACTATGTTCGACAATTATGTCTCCTGCGATATCAACCTCTTTTATCAAGTTATCCATCATCATCCCCGATATATGGAATGCAAGCTCCTTATTCTCCCATGCCAGGTCACTGTTAAATTCAGATTCCATTTGCCGAATAACATTTTCATCAATTGAAAACTGAGTTAACCCTTCAACGTATTCTTGTTCAATCTCGATTCCTGGCTTCATTGAAGAACATTTTTTGTCTTTCGATTCAACTTGCTCATCCAACTTGATATATTCAATTGTTTTCGGAGTTAACTATGAAACCTCTTCTAGTACAATCTTGGTCCCTGGATTTGACAAAGAAGATTTGTTAGCTTTAGATTCAATTTGCTCAGCCACTTTGATATCTTCAATCGTGTTTGGAGTTAACTCTGAAACCTCTTCTTGTATAATCCCCGTCTCTGGCTTCGACAAAGAAGATTTGTTGGCTTCAGATTAACTTTCTCAACCGCCTTGATATCTTCAACCGTGTTCGCAGTCAACTCTGAAACCTCTTCTTGCAAAATCTTTGATTGCACTTCTTCTTCGGTGCCATCTTTAGTTGCTTGTTTGACCAAATTTGTAAGGTCGGTCTTCAACAAGGAACTATCTAGGCTCCTGGGTTCTTCGTATTGTTCAAATACAACATTGTTAGATTGTTACTATTATTGTTCATCATCTTGTTGTGTTTCTCCATGTGTTGAAACCTTTCTTGTTCTATCATGTCATCCACTACCACTACAACTTTGATGTTAACATCTCCGGTCAGGTTCATTACCTGCAAGATTCATTGGATTAAAAAATATCACTTCACATACTTTTTAAAATCCGATTCATTCCCAACAAATCAAATTAAAGCAAAAAAAAATATCAAAAAAAATATCACCTCAACATGATGTTGTGTTTCCTCACAATTCGAAACCAATATGGTATCATTGTAACATCTTCATATTCTTGGTCATTTTTCTTCATCATTTCCAGAGTTTCTCTTCTTTTTTTTATGTGTTGAAACCTTTTCTTTTTCCAACACAACATTGTAAGACCTTTTTTTGTACTCTTTGTGATAATCCTTTGCGAACCCGTCACATGTAGTCTTGGATTATGCTTCTTCTTCCAACACATCTTTTGCGTAACTTCATGTTTCTCTGCTTCCTCGATATCAAATTTCTCTAACGTATTTTTATCTTCTTCTGAGAGACCATCGTTTACTTATGTGGTAAGTCTACAAATCAGGTTCCTTGCCCACTGGTGTTTGACCTTGTAAGAGTCATCAATACGCTCTTCTATTTCAACATCAATGATCTCTTGATTTTTTACACGCTCTTCATTTTCCAACACATGCTCTTCTTCCAAATACTCTTCAACAATAATATCATTTTCTTGTAAGCGCTGAACCAAACGTTTTTCTCGGTCATCATATGGATCCAAGAATGATCCAGCACGGTGACCCGTATCCATCTTTAAAATACAAAAAAAAAATAAAAAAAATTGGTTTCAGTTAGAATTCTTTATTGTAACCAAAATTTCTTCCAACAAAAATTAACCATACGACCAACAACTTTGGTTTCGCTAACAACTACTTCGATAAAAAATAGAAGAAACTAAACATTGTTTCAACAAATTTCAACCTTATCATCATTAAAAAGTATCAAACAAACAAGAATGATATTTAGTTTTACCTTTGAGTAAATTTCTAAGGCAAACTTCTCGAACTTTTCCAACATTACGTGCATAATCCACCAAGGTTTCATCTAACGAACCTTGGGTAGCTGGTGCACCCTACTTTTTTTTTAATGATAAGTGTCATCTCGGCAAACCAGTACTAAAAAAAAACAAACAATATCAAGTTATAAATCAAACTTAGAAAAACATTAATAACAAAATAATAAAAAAAAAACTTACCAATGGTTAAACGACGCAACCTGCTATATCTTCTACTTCTTTTTTTTTTTCTTATTGACTCCAATAGATGCTCATGAATAACGTCTGTCCAGGAGACCTTATTCATATCAAATACGGGGTATAAGTATTTCATTGTAAGGGTCTTCCCCTTTGTGGGGGACGAATATTGAAATTAGAAGGTATAAAACCATTAACCTGAAGAAGTCGTCTAGCTTGATTTCATCGGTTGTAGTTTGCACTAAAGAAGTCAGAATTGCATATTTTTTCATCTTCTTACTTCCATTAAAGTATTCAACTATGAACAATCTACTTTGATCTTCATCTCCTTATCTTTGAATATTTCTACTTCCTTCATCCTTTGTAAACCAAAAATTACAGCAAAATGATTAGGAGTGGTTTGCAATATCATATTCTTTGTTCTCTTCAGCTTGAAACAATCTGGTTTTACATGTGACATTCTAATTTCATTTGCACTTAAGATCATCATTACGGATTTCATCTTCTTCTTTAATTCCAATTCTATCAATTTTCCTTCATGGAACGGTTTATAGAAGTTCCAAAAAGGACTTGCTACAATGGCCTTCATGTGTGGTTTCTTTTCTTTTATCAAAGCGTTTATGTTAGATGCCTCTTTACACAATTGTGTCAACGAGCACCTATACACATCTACACGTCATTCCCCTGCAAAATCAACATATTTTATTTTAACACTTGGATCCAAATATTATTTCATCGACAAATATACTATATGAAAAATAGATGAAACCAAAAAATGTTTCAACACAAGTTAAAACCACCAACAGAGTTTTGGTGGAACCATAAATAATCAAGGAAAAATTATGAAACCACGCATTAGGTTTCAACAAAATAATGACATACTGTTCAGAGAAATTGATAGAACCGTAAATAATTGACAGTAAAATGTTATCACATTATGTTTCATCTAAAAAACCACGGACACAGTTTGATATAACACCAACAAATTGTGTTTTATCCACAAATACTATACGAAAATCAGTTTGCAACCAAAAATTGTTGAAATATTAACTAAACACAAACCAATAATTTATTTTTCATCCAAAAATACTTTCGAAAAAACAGTTTGAGACCAAAAATTGTTGAAACATAAACTAAACTAACAATTTGTGTTTCATCAACACCATGCAACAAAATTAAGAGACTTAGAAATCTAAGAGAATTTTTGTTTCAACAGAATCAAGAGAGTTGTTTTCGATTAATCTTTTGTTTTAGATTTACACTTTTTAATTGTCTTTAGCTTCTCATCTTTATTTTTCTCTGGTGCCGTTTTCTTAACCATCTTAACCAGTTTTCAACTTTTTTGATTTAGGAAATTGGTTTCAATATTAGTTATTGATTTTGGTCATTGAGTTCAAACAATAGTTTGGGAAGTAAGAATCGAGAGATTTGAGGTTTCAGGAGAATGGAGAAGAAAAAAGAATAAAAAATGGGGAACAGATTTGCAGGTATGAGATTCTTGATTTTTCAGAGTAAATGGAAGAGAAAATGTCGTTACAGAGAAGGAAAAACATTATAACCTAATTAATGGGGTTGGATGGTTTGGTCGATTGATTGGATTGAATTCGACAAAAGATAGTTTAGATAGTTTATGTCAAATTGAGTTTTTATTTATGTTTCTATTTATTGGGCTTTTTGTAGTACTAGAGGTAAGGGTTTTTGGGCTCAAAGCATGAATTATCCGATTCCATTACACAAATACTGGGTTTATGATTTAAACCACTTGATTAAAAATAACATGACAATCTTTTTTTTTTAGTCTCTTTAATATAACTGGAACGACTCATATAACTTCTTTTACTTGTTAATACAAAAATTAATATAAAAGTTATTTTCATCAAAAAAAATAAAAAGTAATATGAAGTTTCATCGAGTTGAGGGTATATGCCCACCTCCCTTGCCTCGTGGGTTTGGTTAGATCCCCTCCTTATTGTTATACAAAATGGCACTTATATTCAAAATTGTTCCGTTGTCTAGGGAGTTTATTTTTCTTTTATAATCTTGGTGCATTGATTCAATTTATTATTTACCATTTACAAACTAGAAGATGACATTTCATTAAGTGCTTATATCCATGCAGTATTTACAGATTGACGATCACGGACTAGCCATAGTTAATCACCGCATAGCTGCACTCCACCTTGAACGGTTTCTTCTTCGCCCGCATATGCAGCAAGATTAAGATACCTATCTTGTTCGGCTTTCTCCCTCCACCGTGCCCTGCAAATCACGCAATTAGCTGATCTCCCTCGACTCCTCTTCCAGGTTATCAAACATTCCTTATGCAACACATTCCTACACGTCCCACATTCTACAACTTTGTCTTCTTTATTCATCTCGTCTAAACATATGGGACAGGTGGTGTCATTTCCGATCTCGATTCGGGGTGGAGGGGTTGCACTCGACGTTGAAAATAGATGGTGGAATCTCTCACGCGCACGGACTCCGGCTATGGATTGAAGCGATGTGGGCGTGTTGAGTAGCCGTGTCAGTTGACATGTCCTAAGGGTCTTTCTCCGAAGACATTGGTCGTCGAGAGAGACTCCAAGAACACGAAGAAACACAAAGAGGATGTGTTTGCATGGAACAGCTCGGTCTGGGCAATTGCAAGATGGGGTTGTGGATAAAGCGACTGTATACACATTGCCCGTTGCACCTAAAATGAAGAAATTATTTTCTGAACGATGGAGCAGACGGAGACGGTGGTGGTAAGCTCGCACTATTCGATCTGCCACCGGTTGTGTCGGCTTAAACCTATGATGCAGCCGGTTCTGATGGTGTGGTGGTGAATTGGAGGCAACTGATTCTTCCATTTGAGATATGAAATTATAGATTAAGGATGTGATAAGAAGAAGTGTGATTGAGAACCGATTTAAGGCTTATGTAAGGGAATTATATGCTTTGTGTGGTTTAGAGGAACAAGTGAAGAATGGATGAAAGAAGAGGGAAATGTTTGTGGGATTGGAATGCCTTGACGTCTTAGACATGTTTTAGGTTGCCTTAGCTTGTAGCTTCTGATGAGTTTTGTTATTAGGTTAATTTGCTACCAAGTTTTAACCCCAAAATTTTACTGCCAAGTATATGTGTAAGGTTAAAAATGTTTTTACCCATATAATCAAAAATTTATAACCAGTCGTTTATGATGGCAGAATAAATTCCCACTGTAACTTTATCGTCCTGTTAAAGAAACATTTATATTTACATCAAGCATATTAACTATGATTATTAGTTTCGGCTAAATATTAAAAAGGAGCTGAAACTGGCTCCCTAATGCTATATTTATTCTTGGGAGATTTACTGATCCTTATAGGCTTCAAATTACACACGCAATTAGGATCACAGCTCATCTGCAGGTCATCGAATTTTAAGTTCGCCGACGCCACAACTTTACTTTTACCACTACTATTGGTTTTACTGATACCATTATTCTCTTTGTACCAATTGGCAATCGAATTTTGCTGTTCTTCTTCGTCGTCATCCATTGTCGTCTCTTTAACGGGGAACATTGGCCTCAATCCCTGTATATCGACGAATGAACATGATAAAAGGTGTTTTCGAAAGAAAATAAAATTTGAAAATAACTAAACAATTTAATAATTTATATTTGAGTACCTCAATGAGAAGTTTTGAAGCTAATTCATTGGACCTCGACTCGGAATTCAGAACAATGTCCATGGCTGCTTCCTGAAATGAAGCAAGAATTTCTCGACAGGCTCTATTATGCATGATATATGTATGAATAGTTAGACAAAAGTATACCATTGAGAAAATTGGTTTACTTACCCTGACAACATTGAGCTCAAGTTCATTCAAAGTTCTAGGCTCCATCTCAATTGAGCACCGCGCCATTGTCTATCTATGGATCTCCTTGCAGCTGTAACGCGGATGCCTATAAATAAGTTATAAAACAAGAGTAGACTTGTCCTACAAAAACATACTACTTTTATAGCCATTATACTGAGTAATGTTATGGTTGTTGCTTCATTCAGTCACGGATTCTATATATGACTGTTCAAAACTTGGAAAAATGCATGCCGACATTAGTAGAAATTGATGGGGGCAGATAAAATAAATAAATATATGTGGTCATAGATTTGAGTAGCTAGTAAAAGTATACTAGATTGTTCTTTCATCAGTTAATGCCCGTGCTGTGTATTACTATTCTTGTTTCGATGATCATCAACTTATCACGAGATTTATAAAGGGGTGCAACCTATTTTAAGACCAAATATGGGTGATGATGAATTCATAATGGTGACGTTGGATATTATGCGTGATCACTAACATCACATTTTAAAACCTTATGGGTAATTAATCTAATTTTTGTGGTCGACGCCAAGCTCACATGAAATGTACATTTGCTGCATCTGAGTCGCATCACAGATTCACAAATGTGTGTTCGACGTGAACTAATCTTTTTTAATAGAAACATAAGCTTGTGTATCACCATGGTCTATGTTGGATCCGTCTAAGACAATGGCTCCTAGCTCCAAAGTTTTTATCTCTTGTTTGGATAAGACAATGGCTCCTAGCTCCAAAGTTTTTATCTTTTGTTTGGATATTAGAAATAGAAATTAAAAGTAAAACTATTTTATTTCAATAAAAGATTTTTTTTCCAAGTTTTTTAAAAAAAATGTTATTATTACTTTTTTATTTTATCTTAAAAATAGATTAATTTAAAAAAGTGATAGTAACTTTTTTTCTGTAATAGAGGTAGTATTTTTTTATTTTTAGAATATTATTATGGATTTTTATATCCAAACTAATTTCTGACTTTTTAACTTTTAAAAATTAAAAATAATTTTTGAATAGGTATCCAAATAGGTTATAAAAATTGTGCAGTAGCCTCTATCCAAAATCTGGTGTCATTATCTGGTACTAGAGGTTCCAAAGTAAATTTGGTTTCCAAAAATTCCCCCAAAAGTAGAGAAAACTCAGAAAACACCCTAAAACCCTTCTCTGGATTTTTTTTTTCCATTCAATCAATCTGATAATGGCGTCTCGCTGTAGATCCATCTCAAAACCTGCTCTCAACTTTTTCAAGTCAACTATTAATAAACCTTCAACTACTCCCAGACCAATTCCTTCTGTTCATCTTCCCCGTTCTTATCCTACATTCTCAAGGTAAGAAAGAATCTAGGTTTTTTGTTGGGTTTTTGGAAAGGAATTTTGATTTTGGCACTGACCCTTCCTTAAAAATTTGATCTTTATAGGTTACCTACAGAAATGGGATGTGTACAATCACTTTTACCATTGTTCAGTGCTGTATCTTCATCTCGTTTGACGTCTTGTCTTGGGATTGATTCGATAAATTCAAGAGCATTGTCTCAGGGTACTTGCCGTTCAAACCCAGGAGTTTGATTTTCATCTCCAAACACTTTTTTATATTTGTATGTGTAAGCTTACTACTACTACTACTCTTTAAAGTTTAGCTTGGATTTAGGATTTTCTGAACATTTTTTGATGTGTGAAAAGTAACTTAATTTGGTAGCTTTATGATAGAATTCCTTGAAACAACTGTTGAGGAGTAAGCATTGGGCTGTTAGGAATAAGTAGTTTCTTGAATTAGGTTTCTTTGGATTACTTACATTCGGCATTTAGATTGTTTGAACTGGTTGTGTCTGCAACAATTGTGGAGGTAATATTTTGTATTAAGTTAATAGATTGGCTGGACATATTGATCGGCTGAGGTCCGCAGGAGAATGTGAGTCATTAAGTGAGAGAATTCTTATGATCGGATGCTTTAGTATAGGAGGTGGTCTTTCTTGGAACTGTGGGTTTAGGTTGTGTGGAGGAAAGAGGCGGACTATTTGTATAGATGAAAAAGGATTGGAACCTAGAGTCTTAGAGATTTGGTACATGGCAGAACTAGCTTTTGCTTAGTTGCAACTTCAGAAATTCTCAAGACGATATCCGTGGTCATAGGTGAAAACATAGTCCTGCATCTTCTTTTTTGTACACATAAGGGACAGCAAGAACAGAGTTACGAAATGGATACTATTGCAGAAAAGGGCATTTAGTTGCTTATTGATTTGCTGTGGGTTGTTGGTTTGTGTTTATATTTATTTTGTTGTTTGTGGTCCATCTTGGTAATCGATGGTAGTTACTGCCTTTTGTACACATAAGGAACGACAAGAGCAGAATTACTAAATAGATACTATTGCAGAGAAGGACATTTATTTGCTTAGTGATTTGCCGTTGGTTGTTGGTTTGTGTTTACAATTATTTTGCTGTTTGTGGTCCATCTTGGTAGCCACTGGGCACTGTCTATAATTAACACATGTTTACCGGCCAAAGATTTCAATTAATGATCGTAAGTATAGCTACTAGTTGGCTATTAAGTTCAATATTCGAGATCGTAGAGCCATATGTTAAAATGCTTGAGGCATGAACTCCAAAGAAATGTATCTTTTTGTTGATTAGGACGTTGTCACATGTATGAACTTTTCTATTGATCACAGCTCACTCTTCACCTATATGGTTAATTCTATCTCTAGATCACCCATAGCCCAATCACACATATTTATAAGGTAGGAGGTAAACCATGCCAAAAGCATGGGAGATCCAAGTACTCGTTATGAATAGTCAAGAACAAAAAAAAAAAATCTTGGAAAAGAGGAAAAGAGCATGACTCCAGAATAACTAAGGCTGAAATAAAGAATTAAACTGATACATTAGGCAGTCTGGACTCTGGAGTCAAATGAAGTGACCATAGTAGAACTGATATTATAGTGATTCCCTTGCTTATCAAGAAGAAGAGGGAAGTAGAAAGATATATCATATATGGGTATGTTTTATAACTCTATAAAATTATATTTTTAGTTGAAGAGGCCATAGTGACATGTAATAACTAATGCTATTGCTCCCAGCTCACTCTTCAAATACATAGGCAGCTTTAGCCTCTCAATCACTCATGACCCAGTCACATATTTGAAAGATAGAAGGCAAACCACGACCAAACCATGTGACAAAATAAGAAATTCTAGTTTGTTTCGAACTGGTATAGAACAGATGAAAGTTTTGAAAAAGAACATGACTCCAGTGTTGAGAAGTAACTCAATTAGCTTAATTAAAATATAACTGAATAAATCTAGAGGAGTCTAAATAAACCTAGAAGCTACATGTATCTAAGAGACTAAAGGTGTGTCTACAGAATTCATGTAATTTGTATAAAGAGGAAAGTCGGCTGTGAAAAGAAGTAAACAAGGTCAGTCAAGTTTAGATAAGGCTAGAGTATTCTAGAAACCAGAAAAGTTGGCCTGTAAGAGCCTGTAAATATCAGTTGCAAATAGGATTAGAGGAAGGTGTAATTGAGCGACAACTATAAAGAGTCATGTAAAAGCAAAAGTCTGCTGAGAACTAAACTTGTTTCACTTTGAGAGTAAAATGTGCGAGAGTTGTATATAACCAAAGTTGTGTAATAAGATTTCATTTTCATAAACCTCTTGTAAGCCAATTTAGCTTATAACCCAAAACCCATTTCCTGACACAGGGAAGATTGGTTTAGAAGAGGTTTGGTATATGGGAAATTTTATTTCTCTCAAATACTGAACAGAGGTTTGATATGAGAAAATTCTATTTACTCTCAAACTTTGGTCGTAGACCACACTTGTTTCTTTCACTCAATCACACCTTCCACTTTACTACTGATTGCGTATTTATAGACTCTTACTGACTTACTTCCTTAAGGCTCTAGAATAATCTAACCTTATCTAAACTTCGACCTTATTTACTTCACTTTTACAACCGACTTTCACATCCACACTTCAGAAGAATTCTCTAGAAACATGTAAATATATCTAGCTTTGTGTAGACAACTTGAGATACAATAATTCTTTTCAGCCCATCATAAATCCCACGGTCAATCCCACCGATGACATGGCTTGATTTTTTTAGGTTTTGTTTTTCTTCTCTTCTAACGTGTTTTTCCTTTTTCCTTCTTTTTTTCTTTCTTCAAAACAAGATAAAAAAGGTTTTTTTTTTCTTTTCTAATTCTTCGATCGTATCGTTCAGGCTCAGGCTGAAACAAGTAAAGAGAAAAACAAAAAATTAAAAGAATCAAGCCACGTCATCGGTGGGATTGACCGTGATATTTATAGTGGGCTGAAAAGAATTATTGAGATAGATACATCTAGTTAAAATTTAATTAATCTCATCAAGTTTATTTTTCAACATCCAGATTCCAGAATGACAAAGGTTGAAATTAAGAACTTAACTATCACATTAGATTAGGCATTCTGGAGTGAAATGAGGTGATGATTGGAACAAAAAAAATGTCAGCAATACACTTGCTGGTAAACATGAAGCTAAAAGTAGAAAGCTGGGTGTGGTTTATAAGAACTGTCAAGCTGACGCTGAAGCAGTTTACAACAAGAATGGTGGTTGATCTAGGGAGCTTCAATTTAGTGAAAGCCTAAATAATCACCAAGGTAAGCACTCATTAGTGGATGTAAATGAGACTGCAAGAGGTAATATTGTGTCTGGGTGTGTGGGTCTGTAATCTGTATGATGGTAAACCAGATCATGGACTTGCAGACTGGGAACTGAATAAGCATAGATATAATATGCTGAAAGAAGTCAGTTGAATTATTAGGAGGGGTAAGCTTATAGGTTTGTTCAAATTTTTTAGAGTTAAATAATGCCATACTTCAGGTAAAGCTTAATCTCCCTTTCTGAATTGATATAGAGCGTCTGAAGTCCCGCTGATCAAGGTTGTGCTAGGAAAATTTCTGAAGGTGCTTTTATGTGCTAATACTGTTGCTGTTGTTTGGACAAATTCTGACTCATAAATTTTTAGTAGTTCAAGCTTTAAAACTTGTAAGAGAGAAACTCATTGCAGATCAGAGACAGCAAATTCTAGCAAAACGCGGTCTTAATGTTGCCTGAATTTGATTGATTATCACAAAGATGATTATGAACCTAACGTTGTCACCCAGATAAATTATTTGAAGGAAAAAAATCTGAATAGTATCTGGATTGTACTCATCTTTCCCACAGACACTGGACACTGCGACATTCCACTATCATACAATTCTTGTCATCTTGAAATGAGATTGTAAATTGAGTGACATGATAAGAGTTCACTGGTATTTAGGATGCGGTTAATTCTGTCAGTACCCGTTAATAGTATTTGGAGTTTAGCAAGTAGGATCTTCTTCTTTGCAAGTTTTCTGGTAAGTGTTGTTAACGGATAAATTTTTGATGGGGGCATTTTTGGATGGGGGCGTGGGGGACAATTGATATGTTGCCATTTATCCCTTCCATTAATTGTTTCCAACCAATTTTGTTTCAAAAAATATAAAGGAGGTTTGTTTTTAGAAATAAAGTTGGATTATTTTTATATTTGGAAACAGAACTAGTTGGAAAGGAGGGGCAAATGGCAACATATCATTTGTCCCCCACGCCCCCATCCAAAAACGCCCCCATCAAAATTTTATCCGTTGTTTACTTGTTTGATCCACATGATAGTTGCCTTTTGTTGCGTAAGCTTCGTAATGTAGTAACATTCTTTGTTAATGGTATTCTGTTCATTTGATGAATGTGCTAATTGTACTGTTTGGACTTACGGCTTCTCCATTAGGCAACACCTTAATGGTCATGGAAGCTATCACATTGTCTCAAACCCTTGATCTTGGATTCCTGGTTGATACATCTTAGTAAGTTACAGCAACAGCATAGTTGTTACTTAGCATATCTACTCTAGACAAGGAACTCAAAACTTTTTGTCCTCTTAATTTATTTACAGGCTAGATCAATAGTTGTTTAGGTAAATAGTTAGCTCAGTTTGACCGGTCTAAGCAAACTTTAGTCTTATTCGCTTTAACTTAATCATGAAGCATTTAAATGTCTAGTGAAGGTTTCTTCTTTTGTAATGCAAATTAGTTCTGTTTCCATCCTTTTTCTATTCATTGTTAACATTGTTATATAATATCTGGTCAAAGAACAAAACTTGAGATCTTTGATTGCTCACCTCCAACTGCACTCAACATCTAATACACCCATTAAGCTAGTACCCTGCTCTTTCTGTCTCTCTTTATCTAAATAAATCACATTATATTGTTCATTAGTTCTAATCTAATGAGCTAGCTTACATAGCATTCTAGCTTCAGCCTTCAGTCAATTGTTTAATGTTGTTTGACCCTTTTGAGTATTCTTTTGGGTTTACTAGGTCTTTATCATTTGATGATTATGATGCTGATATACACTTTTGTTTTCTTCAAATTGTTTTATTCTAGAATTAGGTCTCAGTGTGCCGCGATAACTAAAGTAAAGACAGGATGAGAAGCCAAAATGCTTGACGCCAGTTGGGGAGAACTCTAATTGGAGCGAGACACTGTTAGTTCTTTTTTGCTGTAATAACTTACACTTTGGAGCGTCATTTCCTCTTTCAAATTTCTGTGGAATTAGCTTATATAAACAAATTTTGAACACCGATTACACTCTGCACGAGTAAAACAAATTTCTCTGTAAGTGAACCGGTTTTGTGATATTCTTTGTGTTGACGGATATCGTAATCAAACGTTGTTAGAGACGAGTAATTTTATAAGATTGCTTTCAGATTATAATTTTAAATGCAGTTTTGAAACTCCCAAGACAAGCATATGCCTTGGATATTCATCTGCACTTACTCTTACACCATGTTTACACCACCTCATGCAGTTTCCACAGACGTCTAAGAGCAATGTCATTTATTCATATGCACATGCTAAAAAGACCGGTAGTCTTTGGAAGCCAGTTGGTTAGTGGGGCAACTGCCCCCCAACTTGGCCCATACCTCGCTTCCCCTGCCCACAGGAACCAAAAAATATGGTAGTGAATGAGCCATGAAATCCTTGCTTAAACCTATGTATATGAATTTATGAAGTATGAACATATATACAGTACAAATATGGGTACTACGCTCATGCTAATGAATTGGGACAATTCTAATAAGGAAAAAGGAGATACATAATTTATCTATATATCTAGATAGATAGGTATAGTATTGTCGAGAGGCACGTGAGAATGCCTTTGTTTTTTTCTTAATTTTTTTTTTAAGTAGAACCAATTCCATTGGGTTTATATAATATTTAAATTAAAGAACCCCTTAAAATAATTTTAGATAGAGATGATGACCACGTGATGGAGAAGTGGGTGGGGGTGATGGGAGAGTGTCGTTATGTTTTAACTTAGCATTGGAGGCAGCAGCAGCAAGATTAGATTCACTAGCATTGTCTATGCTAGTAGGATTAGATTTGTAGTGATCACAAAAACAAAAAAAATGAAGTATTTTGATACTAGTGTATACCACCAAAATGAATATTACGAAACCCCCCTGGCAATTTATATTATTATCTCTTCTTTCTCATCTTCTTCTGCTTCCTCCTCCTCCTCCTCAACTTCTTCATCACTCACTCACTACTACACTTACTCGAATTGTGTGTACTTGTCTGTGGCTATAAAAATACAAAGATTATTAAACAAAAAAATAGTAATACAAAAATTATGGATTTAAATATAGGCGTATGCATGTGGAGTATCTTAACCTTTTTGATTAATATTTGATGATGATATCAGCAGTGAGGGAGGGAGGGCCAATACCATGCACTGTCTTTCTCTGCAACTCTTGTACTACTTTTCCTTTACACATTACCATTGATTGATCATCAACTTGGTGGGTGTACTTTCTTTTTTAAGATTAGTTTAAGGTATTAGTAGAGGTAGTAGTAGTGGGTAACTAATTATATGCAAAACACAGTGATTTATTAGTATTTAACACTGTCCTTTCTGCCATAAAACTTAATATACAATTTAAGTTCTAGTACTAATTAGCTAGCTAGCTAGCTAGAGGATCATGTTAAGAGCAAAATATGTTGTCAAATTTCACAACACTCTCTTCTATAGAATAACCATAGTTTTCAGTGATCGCTAGAGACACTAATTTAGTGTTCGGACCACACAACCTTATATTAGTCGGTCTGTCGAAATAAATGATATATAAACAGTCGATGTCACTGTAATATAGTGGAAAAATTATTAAATGATAATATCAGTAGATGATAATATCAATGTGTTTGAATTCACAACTCATCGACACTAAGATATTTACCGACAAAAAAAAGAAAAAAAAAACTGTCGGAGCGGTGTAAAATGCAAGTATATTGCGTTAGGAGTGACACTTTTTCCCATACAGAGTTTTTATTACACAATGGATGGAGGTACATGGGGTTGTAACAAAAAAATGAATGCAAAGGCCGGTAGTTAGGAACAAAATCAGTGGAAGAACATCCTTAAAGTGGGGTAATTTAGCATTATGATATTATAAGAGCTCACATGGTTGCCCATGTGAGTAATGTAACGTTTTGTTCTTTCTTTTAAAGCTAAGAGAGGAAAAGAAAGAAAAATATATTGATGAAAGGAAAACGTAACGTTCCTTCTCCTCTGCCCTCTATATGTGATCATATTATCATATTAATAAAAAGTGGTGATCCCACAGTAAAGGAGTGATGCCCCATTATTTTGAGTCAAACCCATTAATATTCTGTCACTTGTTGTTTCCATTTCGGCTCTAAAATGTGAACCTAGTCTTCTTCACCCAATCCTTGTACATTACCTATAAACCACTAAAAAGTCACCACGTTACCTAGTAAAAAGCTATATCACATCACATAAGTACCGTTTGTTGTAGTCAATAATCCCTTTTAAAGTTTGTTTTTCTTCTCCTTGGAATCAATGTGGAATGGATAATTAGACATCCATTTATAATAGACACTGGTACAATCAATCCCAGGAAAAATTGACAGACGCATAAAAATGAGGGACATTTGGTACAAAATGAATTTATAAATTTTTAGAATGATAATAGTAAAGAGCGAGGGCTATGGATAGTGTATTCTTTTCATTTTTAAAAGAGAAAGAGAAAGCAGTTGATAGAGGGACCCAATGTGGAAAAGGATGAATAAAGAGTACATATGACATAGGATTGGTTATATAGAAAAAAAAAATATAAACTGGATAACAAATAGTTTATCATCCGGAGTGTTTTTTAGAAAAAAAAATTTTATAAGAATTTCCTGGAAGACAGATTGTATATAATTTTGGGCTTAATATTCTGCCAAACGATGACTGTATGTCGTTTGGCTTCAGTTCTCTCATACGGCATAGAATGTGCCATATAGTGAAGATTTCCACCATTCCTTCAATTGAACGGGTGGTCCATTAAATTTGGAGTGAAAGGGGTTTTCCTTCACCCATAATAACATTAAATTTGCCTTTTTATTTTTTAGTAAAATCTTTGATTTTAGTTGAGAGACTCAGACCCATAATCCTTACTCTAGTGATATAATTAGCCAGAAATCTAAACTTTTCTATATCTCATTTGCTGATATAAGAATACAATACTAATAGATTTACAGTTTTGTTAAAAAATTATATCTGATTACGTACATTAGTAAGTATCTATCGGATTATGGTTCTAAGAGCAAGGGTAATTTCCAACAAAGTCATAGAGTTGAAAAGGTGTTAACATGGAAGAGCAACACCTCCGAGACGTCTCAATGCTTCTGTATCGTCAAAGAACCCAAAATGACAAATTATTTGTCATTTAGGGTTATTTTTATATTATTTTTTAAATAGATTATCTTAGTATTTTTGATTAATTATTTTCATAAAAATTTCACAGAAAATAAATAAATAGTTTTAAAGTAGTTTTCATGGACATACTACAAAATAAATTGCAGTAAGTAAAATCCCTCCAATGAAATTAGACAAGCCAACTTGATTTTATTGCAACATAGAGACCTCCAAATGCAAAAACAAACACTATCTAGCATTACATGAATTTCATCAAACTTTGAAGTAAAGCATAACACTACAAATTAAATTCCTAAAATATGATCAAAATTCTTTACTAATTAAAATTTTGTCCCTATGGGTTCCATATGGATTAGCAACGTCTAGGATCGCGCGGACAAGACGAATATTTACTTAATTCAATTTTCACCATTTATTTCATAATCCTCCTGGTAGGTATTTTTTAATTAAAATTTCAAAACACAAATATCCAAACCCTACTTAAATGTTGTAAGGAATACATACTCCTCTTTTTCAGGGTTACGTTTTGTTCATCATTTTACTTGAATGTAGGAAGATTATAATAAACCCGACCCATAATTAATTAATACCCGACCGAACCACTTTATCCCTATTACTCTATCCTTTTTTTTTTCTCTTCTTGGAATTCAGTATTTATTTTTACTAGAAATTCCGTGCAAAAAGATATATCAAAGTATGAAATCCATTTTTCGATAAATACTTTTGGTGATAATAACGGAATACAATGAGTTATAACCAGCAATTCTTACCATTATAAGTTAATGTTCATAGTAAGTTCATAAAGTTTGCCGGACATAACAAGTTATACTGTTAGATTGTTGTACTTAAACGTAGAAGAATCCTTACTTTGCTTTTCTATATTAAGGGCAATTTACTGTGGAGATGGAATTTTAAAAACGTACATATTATTTTTATCTGATTTTATGTATATTTTGAAGAACAATCAGGTAATTTTATCTTTTAATTAGTTACATAATAAAAAGAGACTCTTAGTACACGTGAAAATAAAACCAATCACCACTAAAACAGTTCTACGGGAATATCATCTTAACACTCTTTCAAAGAATGTGAATAAAATAAAATTTCCTCGGTTTTAATAAATTTATCATTTAATAAATAATTTTAAAAATTAGATATCTTTATTACTGAGATATTTTCTATTTTTTCCTTCGAGATAAACCAACCAACCAAAAATGATATATACAAAATTTATATTTAAAAAGAATATTCAATATAAATCTTTTTGATCTTACTACTCAAATAGTTTTAGTTGATAGCTATAATGTTACAACTATTTGATTAATGAGTACTAAAAGAAATCTATGTCAAGGTTTTGATTTAGCTTAACATGGTGGGCCATACAATCATACAAATGGAAAAATCTGATATGATCAAAAGATTTAGGAAGTGTGTATCCAATTATGATGGCCCCTTATACAAAATAATCAAGAATTTTTTGAACTTAGAAAAAATCAACTTAATTTTTAAAGAGTAGAATCAATCCTATTATAGAATCAAATTTAGTATAATTCTAGCTAGTTATGGACATTAAACCGTGCATGATATCTTAAAGAAATTCTAGTTTTCTCACTACATGGGTGTCACTCATTTTTTACACTATCTAAAATTATTTAAATGAATAACTAATCATGAACAAAAAATAATTTATTTTAGAAACTATTTTACTACAAATTAACAAAAATGGATAATAACAACATTAAATTTCCCTAAACACGCCAAAAAAAATTACTTGTAGTAATTGCCTAATTTAATTGGCAAAAAAATAGAGAAAGTAAAAAAAAAAAGTACACATTACAACTACAATTAATCTTCCTAATTCCCTCCATTTCATGGGATCCTCAAAATCCTACAAGTTCTTAAAAGATGGAAATTAAAAAAAAAAAATTAAACTCATACAATTAAGAAAAGAATTTAGATGAAATGAAAAGTTTCATGAAATTCTCTCTCTAAAAGAATCTCATTTTACTAATTAGAGTTCATCAAATTTCACCTAATATTCATCGTTTAACTCCGCGGGGGAATGTCATCGAATTCCGTCAATGAGCCATCAGATAAGCTGTCGGTAATCCGGCCCGACATGGTGATGAATTAAGTAATCATCACAACTTGAATCATCATGGTACATGTTGTTTGAAGGATGCAAATACTGATTCTGGTGGTGGTGGTGGTGATGATGATGATGAGGATGAACGGAACGTTGCATCTCCTTTTGTCGTCGGAGTTCAAGAACCTTCCTATGCGAATTGGAATGTTGAGTTAAAACAAAAGTAGGACTAGCAGCGGGGCGGTATTCAGGAACTAACCGGCCCGACTTGTATCGAACCCCACAAGCATTACACAATGTTTTCGGACCCATTGGTCCGGTACGCCATTGCGGAGTTTTGTCGGTTTGACAATGAAGGCATTTACGACCATCGCTATTGTTTGCAGCCATCATGTTCTGTTGATGTTGATGAGTAAGTTGTTGATGACGGTCCTCATGATAATTCGAAGCAGCCGAAGAAATAACATCTTTTTTCTTCGAAGAAGATTTTGGTGTTGATTTTCCAGAGGAATTATTCGATAGGTTATTGTTAATATCAGATTCCGATGAAGACGTTGTTGGTGATAATACAAGCAAACGAGATGACCAGTTGGATGGCACTGCTCGGTTTCTTTTACTACGAGCTTTTCCAGGAACTTGCATTTCCGGACGAAACGTTTGGCTGTTTCGATTATTTTCAGCTTGATATTCTCCGCCATCACGAGTTTCTGATTCTGAGTTGGTCCTTGCTTGCATTCCTGATATCAATTGAAGTTTCGCAAGATCTTCTGTTGAGAAGGTTTCTTCCCCAATGTTCGATAGCCATTCCAGTTCCACTAATTCATCATACTGTAATGCGAAGCATCACAATATATCAACATTCATCACAAAAATTCAAAGATAATATCAGAATTGAACAATTAAAATAAAATAAAAAATGAAAGAGAATTAATGGAATAAGTACCGGAGGGACGCAAAGATCATTAGAGAAGTGAGGATGTTCAGGGAAATTGCGTAAATGATTATCATTATAACCAGAAAAAGAAGAATTGCAGCTATCAACAGCAGTAACAATAGAATTAGAATCAGTAGAATTCCCAGCAGTAATGCTATTATTATTATTATTATCAAAAGTATTTCCTCCTCCTGCTTCTACTTCTGCATTAGAGAAATCAAGAAGATCATCAATAATGAAATGATCACCACCACAACCACCAGCAAATTTGTTAGATGATGAAGAATCATGTCTAAGAATCTCTGGTGCGTTATGATTACGATGAGTGTTTCTATAGTATCCACCATGAACATATTCTGGTGTTTCCATTTTCAAAAGAGAAAAAAATATGTGAAAGGGGGTGAAGAAGAAGAAGAAGGAAAAAGAAGTGTTCACGAGAAACAAGAGAGAATGAGGAGAGCACAACAACACATTATAAGAGTAGGGTTTAATGTGTTCTTGAAGATGATACGTAGACAGCTAAAATGGATGAATTTCATGAGTTAAAAAATGGAGAAATAATTAAAGTAATTAAAAGAATCTTTTATTCTGCCATGAAAATTTGTATTCAATTCACTGTGTAGGAAAATGATAATAAAGTTGTTTAAAACTGTTTACTTTAATTACTTTATTACCCTTTTTATTTATGGAAATTCATTTATTATTGCCATTGTTGTTTCATTGACTTTTTTACCCCTTACTTTGAATTTGGTGACTTTTTAAAGCAAGTGTTTACCTAAATGGAACTAAATCACCTTAGTAACACAACGGATTCTATTGGATAGGATTTAAGGGTTTGTGTTGCCTTAGTTTGAAAATAACAATAATTGGTGTATCTAGTGATAAATGTTACATAGAATGCATTAAACTTTTGATTTTCTTAATAAATACACAGAATTTATAATTAATTTTTACTATATCCATAGATTCTTCTACCGTAATTGGAAAAACAATAATTATTTTACTTTTTAATTTCCGTTGTTTCAAATCATTTGCAAAATAAATTGTTCGTTGGTAATCAGTTGAGCCGAGAACAGCTTAACGTGACACATTAGAAAGACATACTAAAAAATATTTAGTATGGCATTATATCTTTTTTATCTCCTGAAAACACAAACGTTAACAATACTATGCATATAAATGAATCACCTTGGTACTGATGTTTGGCCCTCTTTTCATTAATATTTATATACTGCCGATTAGAATTTATATAGTACCATTCTTTTACATATTTCCTTCGATTTAAAAAATTTAGGTTGTTATATATGTAACTTATACATGAAACAAATCTATTTTTTAAAACCGAGGAAGAGATAAAATTTAACACCGGACGAGTCACATATATTTTTCTAGGTTACAACTCGGCATTCTCCTATAAATATAAAGGCCGGCCGTCCATGTGATGTTCAAATATGAACGGTGAGAACATGAACTGCTCGAACCCCTATAAAGATTTTAAGAGATATTATTATAATAATTTCATTACTTGCAATTACAAAAACCAAGAAGCATAATTTCTGAGAATACAACGTTACGTACAAGGGCAATAGTTGTTAATAGCAAACTAATTATTGGGCTTTACAGTCTCTACTCCTTGCCTTGTACGGATATGTTTCTTAGTGTTTCTACAGAGAGTTGACATGAAAGAGGGCTGTAATTGTATTTTCATTAAAATTACAGGAAAAGAAAAATGCTAAAAAGAAGAAAAATTAAGTGATTAATTCAACTCCTAAGTAACCGATCTAGCAGGTTTGTCGCTGTGACTCGTGCATTAGCGTCCAAGTTTACAGCCGGATACCTCTGCTTTATTTTTCCTCGGTAGTTGCGTTTTATTTTTTTGTTTTACTTTTTAAATTAAGAAAAAAATCATAATTTTATGTATTACAATTTTACCCTTTAAAGTATTTAGTGCTTAACCCACGTTTAAGCACGACGATTACAGCTCAATGGCTCAGTTAATTTGTATCCTACGGTTATGATCATTTTCATTACATGTTAGTTAGAACTAAACATGTCAAACCAATCAGGGTTAGTCCTGACGGATCAAATTTACTAGAAACTGACCCTAGTCTTTTAATGGACCGTGCACCAGACCATGATAAATGACTACTTATAAAAAAACTTTGGACCACAACTCATAGTATAGAATTTATATATTCTCTTTAAAATTTATTAGGGATTATTTTGTTCGAAAAATCGAGAAATAATACAAAATGAATCTTGAAAATTATGCCAACGTTGCTCGAAGTCTATCACCACCATTTTCTTCATATCATATAATATAGTTCGTAAATAATTTTGAAAATTAATGGTGTGCACAATTATATTATTATACACGGATTATAATGAATAATTTAAAAACAGTTCGATTTAGTTTTGTTCGGTTCAAAAATAATTACGAACTTATTACGACATGGGCCAAGCAAATATTCGAAGAAACAAACATAACCAGTATAGTTAAAATTGTAACTACGAGAAGCAAATTTTTACTAGGAGAGTGAGTAAATATAATTTAACCTGAAAGCCTAATTTTCTTTAAATATGAAGCTGGGGAGCCAGTTGAACTGGCTGTGCAACTACGTACACATTTATACTCTCCACTGGCTCCGTCCTTGGATGCAAAGAAACACGTCCAAAACATATAATATTTGTTTAAAATGTGATTTTTACGCAGTGTTCTACCAGATAGGCCTGGCTCGATTTAGAATACAAGGTAGAGCTCAAGACCGCAGCATTTTTCTCTTCCCCTAAGTGAGTTGAAGATGGATAAGGTTAAGCAGGTGAAATTTTATGCTTGAAATTAAAGGAAAGAAAGAAAGAAAGAAAGAAAGAAAGAAAGGCTGAAAAGAAAAGAGAGGGGGCACCAGGGTCGTTGCTTGGCGTGGAGGGTTTTGTTGGGAGAAATATTTTTTAAGTATTTTATTTAAGGGGAGTGTGGGAGTGGGACCCAAGGAGCACGTGACGGGAGTGTTGTCAGCAAACCATGTGAGAGTGCTTCGCTCGTGTTAAAGCCAAAACCAGCGGTTGCCTTGCCACGTGGAAGGATATATATGTAATTTGCAGTCTAGAAAAACTGAAAAAAACTAGAGTAGATGGATAGAGATAGATAGTAGGGACTCGGGGGAGTGTGTATTTTGTGTTCATGCATCCCACCCTTTTCTTTGGTGCTTCCGCGTATACACGTGCTTTCCTGCTCTTTGCTTTCGACAAAATATAAAATCAAAAATAGAAAATAAACGAAAAAAAAAAGAGTCTAAATACTCCATGTATACTATTTGTTTGGCTTTGCAATTGGGGAAGAATAGATTTTCAATGATAAATTTCATTACAGTAGCAAAAAAAGGAAAACTAAATTATTTAGCAAGTTTGATCATATTATTATCGTCCCAAAAAAAATTACTATCACATCAGTTTATCCTATAATAGCTTTTTTTCTATGTTTAAGAGCAACTGCAGAGGTTGGACCAGACCATCGACCAAATACCAAATCTGTTTGGTCGTTTGAAAAAAAAAACGCAACGAGAACATGAGTAAATATGATATTACGCTGTTGTAAATAAGCGTTAATTATCAAACGCTGTACTAAAGTAACGTATATTACACAGACGTTTAACTGTACAAGCGTTATGTTTTTGACGTTCATTTAGGTTAGCGTTTATAATATACGTTGCTGTAGTGAAGCGTTATATATTCAAAACGTCACTTTACTAAAGCGTTACCTAAACGTTACCATACTGAAGCGTTTTGATATAAAACATAGAAAAACGTCCTAGTAAAGTAGCGTCAAAACTCAAACGCTCTTCTAAAACAGCATTTCAAAAAAAAAACGCCCACATATAGCAACGTTTGATAGACTAAACGTTGGTGCAGAGGACCGTTACTTTTGAAAACGCTGTTTTAATACGACGTTTCAAAAACGCTGTTCTTAATAAACGTTTAATACGACGTTTCAGAAACGCTGTTTTAGTACAACGTTTCAAGAACAACCACTTCAGAAACGCTGTTTCAATACGACGTTTTAAAAAGAACGGTTCAAAAACGCTCTTTTATTACAACGTTTCAAAAACGCTGTTCTTAATGAACGTTTTGGTAGACGTTTTTCAGTAATGACGTTTGTTTTTTTAAACGTCCTCGTATAATGACGTTTTCCCAAAACGTTGTTTTACATTGGCGTCAGACTGTATCTGTTTTGGACCATTTTCTTGACTAAACATGATCGAATACTGTTCACTTTTTGGACCAAATACTACATTTACTCGTCCGTTGCGGCTCACAAAATCGGACCAAAGACCATTTCTGGTGTTTACTCTTTGGTCTGATCGTCCACTGCAGTTGCTCTAAGGGAGTATATTTTTATAAATATGGATAAATATAAGGATTTCTTTAATATTTATTATCCGTTTGGAAAACAAACCATCAAAAGATGGTCGAAAGGTTTGTCACTCGCATGACAAACACGAGGTCAGCAGTTCGATTCTTTCTGTTAGCCACTCACAATTAATATTCCAACAATCAAATATGGATGCGGAAATCTGTGACTTTATTATCAACCGATTATAAAGATTAGTTTGGTGTTTTAAACCTAACCCGTCAAAAAGGATAATACTATCTCCGTTTCTCGAAAAATGTTACTATCATTTTTTTATTTTAATCTAAAAATAGGCTAATTAAATATTTATATGCATTTTAGCGTTATTATAGGCATTTCAATTTTAGTTGTGTCTTGATATTTAAATTTCGATGCAAATAAACCTATGAGTATTCATGTGCGTTTCAATTTTGATCGTATTTTTCTAAATTAAGTTGGATGCCAAAGGATCCATGAATCAATAATTGAGAGAGAACTAATCTTTTAAATTAAGCAAGCACTTGTTTTGGATTTTGATTTAAGTTTATAAATGGGCTCCCGCTAGATTTTAAGGACTAACTTACTTAACGTGATTGCACGTGCTACATGACTAAGTCACGTTATGTTTCAAACTCAAGTACCCCTCACGTGCATATCTCACGTGTATGTCACGTGCATGCAAATGAAATGTTATTATTGCTAAATGCTAATGTTATTTAATTAAACCACCAAGAAGCAATGAAGCAAGACCTACCAAAACAAATCGTCTCCGCACCTAACCTAGGCCCTGCAAGACTCAAAACATCTCCACCATAAATCAAAATCAAGAGAACTTTAAGAATAGCTCTTTAGAATTGACATATTATGATCTCACGGATGCCCCTTGAAGACATAAGACAGCATATGTTGATCCCAAGAATAATATAACGACATACATGGTTCTTATAGCTTAATGAAATCAGTGCCGAAGTAAGAGTTGAAGGTAAGAATAGGTAATAAAAAAGAAAGAAAAAAGCTTATTTTACATAGACATACACCGAATAAAAAGGATAAGTTAAAAAATATATACATAAAAATACGTATACAATATACTTCTTCTGGAAAAGTGTTACTATCATTTTTTTATTTTAGTCTAAAAATAGGTTAATTCTAAAAAGTGATAGTCATTTTTTTTCTGAAACGGATATAGTATTTTAAAAATATTTTAAAAACAATTGACAAGTGGGATGATAAATTCATTATTTTCGTTTCGTTCTCACGTGTCATTATGTAGCTCTTGACTTTACTTTAACTGCCATATTTCAGCATAATCGGATCAATTTCTAATTTCTAAAATGCTTGATTTTTAAGGAAAACAAAGCCAACGGCCCACATTCATATTATCCAATTGTCACATAATTGTATCATCACCCAACTAACGGAACGTACACATGAACAAGTTGCATTCTATCAACGCAACAAAAGTACAGACAAATACACTTCTACATAAGTAGTTACTTTCATAATTGAAAGTATCTTGGAGAAGATTTTGGTAGCTTTCTTTTGTCTCAGAGAATGAATCCATGAATAGAGGTGATGGTGGACTGTTGGTGGTCTTGAAGTTATCCTAATGTCATACTTACATTTCACGTTTAATACCCACTTGTCCTTTCATTTTACATTATAAGTAAAGGTCATGTGTGATAATTAGTGTTTTCGTATCTCAAACTTTGCATAAGAAGGTATGTGCAGAGGTGTAAATTGGATCGTGCCAGCCCAGCACTGTCCAGTCTAGTACGGAAGTTTCATATGCTGTGTTGTGCCAGATTAATCGGCATAGTAGCACAGTACATCACGTGACACAGTACATCACGTGGCACGGATTATCACGTGGCACGGATTAGCACGTGGCACAACTTGCTAAAAAACACGTCATAATATGTATAAAATACTATACAATATGGTATAATATGATACATTTTGTGTATATTTTACAAAACAGTGTTTATTTTAACAAATTTTTGATATTTTATCTTCGTTATATTGTGTTATTTATATAACAACACATATATCTGGAAAATATCAACTTTAAAAAATATAAATAAATGTATCAGGGACAACACAACACGGCAAATCACGTCCTCAAGCACGATACAATATGGTACATCTTAATCTCTGATACGACACGTAGCACGATGTGTTTGTCTTTTAATAGGCTGTGCTGGGCTAGACTGACCCGTTTTACACCTCTAGATAGTTAAGGATGCGACTCCTTCACAATATTTGTGAAGAATTTTGTTCCCTTGATTATAATTTCTTGGATGCCTCTCTTCTCAATCAAACTCAAATAACTTATACATGGATGATTAAATCGCAATTGTTTTAGTTAATTAATAACTTTTTAATGGAAATTTTTTTAAAATATTTGTAATCTGGTGTAGTAAACTTGAATAAGAAGAATCTGAGATTAACAAGAGAATGGGCTCTTGATCATTAGGTATGGGTGTATATTACATTGATCATTAGGTATCGGTGTAGTATTATATATGTTGAATCTCTATTTATAGGTTATAAAGACTAAAGTACACCATGGATATATATCTAGGGCTGCACATAGTCGACCCGCATCCACCACCCGACCCGTATTCGTCAGTTTTGATCTGACCCGTACCCTATCCGTAGATAAACGGATCAGATGCGAGTGACAAAAAAAAATTTCCACCTTTTGTCGGGTCGGATGCGGGTGATACCTTCTCTCACCCGATCCATCCGTCCAACTTGTCAGAAAATCTCTTATTTATCCGTAGGGTTGTTTCATTTTGGCCGTTGATTTGATACGAAAAGAAAGTCTCTTCTGTTTTGTCTTCTACCGTTCTGTTATGTTACTTCTGTACTTCTGTGTGTCTCTGACTCTCTGCTGGTTTCAAACTGTTCTTCATTTCACGGCAGTTTTCTAGGACAATTTCACAAGCACATAGTCTTCGTCTCAGTCCGGTGATTCAGGTAACATTTGTTTGGTATTTCAAACATTCACACACCTTCCCTGCATTGATATCACACAACCCATTCAACATATCATTCAATCAATCACATTCACATTCTAAAATACACCATACTCCCACCACTATGACAATCAATTATGCAACCAACTCCATCACTCACTCTCTGTCATTTTTAAATCAAATCAAAACCCATCTTGTTTTGTTATTCACAGTGTTTAGAGCCCCTCTTAATCATCTCCAATCTGTTCACATTCATCTCCAATTAACGGCATTGATAACTTCTCTATCTTGTTCACAAACTCGAATCTCATTCTTGTATTTCCGGCCACAACCAATACCCAACTCAGTTCATTAACGAGCAATTCAAAATATAAAAACCCAAGCAACAGCAGAGAACTCACATCTCTATACATCAGGCCAGATCCAATAGCAGACCCATCTTCTTTATTTCCATATCAACTGATTTATCAAAACCCTTTCTCTTTGAGCTAACACTACCACCAGAAACCCATCTACTTGAGTTCTGCATTTCTCACAAGAGCCACCAGCAAACACAACCCATCACCTAATTCTTCTTCTATCAACTCAAGAACTAGTTCAAACACAGATCTCATTATGACATTTTCCTCTCTCTCGTTGTACTCATATCACATTCAAAGCCTCACTTCTCTGATTTATCACCAACAGAGCTCATAACAGAACCCATCAGCATCTCCTCAACAACGAACCCTAGCAGCAACTTCACTCGAACCCATGAAATGGTTAGCCGGCGGTGGTGTGTTTCTATAGGTTAATAGTTGGAGAGAAAGAGAGAAAGTGATTACTCGACCTGATTCTTTAGGTTAATAGTTGGCTTGGATATAGGCGCCCACCTAACGGGCATCCCCTTACTTAACTTTTTCAAATAATGTTTCTATAACCTGGCTGCCCTTAGTAATTCCTTGTTTTCTACCCATTAAAATTTTTTGCATTGAATCTGGGCTGGTGACGCGCACCCGAGCCGTCGAAATGGCGGATTGGGTGAGGGTGAATAATTCAGTCACCTGCCAATTGGCGGCCGGTTGCGGGTAGCGCCAAACCCGACCCACCCGACCCGATGTGCAGCCCTATATATATTCACCTTAAAAAAGTGGATATATATTAAGGGACCGCATACATGGACCCAGGATTTACACTCTCCATTATGTAATTCAATGATTTTTTTTCATATATAGTGCTTTATATATAATGTTTAGAATACAGTTCTTCATATGTAGTTCTCTCCTCAATGACCATCGTGTCTAAGTCAATTGTCTCATTCAAAACGTTGTCAAAAAAATCAAGAAAGCAAAACCTGAACTAAGGAAAAAGAGCACAATATATATTAAAAAAAAAGCATAAAATGAAATTGGATTCACATATTCTGCCTCGTTAAAACCTTGACAAAGAAAGAGTCATTAACACAAAACCTTGGCAAAGGGAAAAAAGTACGATAAATCCAAATAAACACCTTGCTAAATAACACTACATAATATCTTTTATATGTTTCAGAGTGGTCGATAAAAACCCACTATTGATATACAATAGTATTATCAGTACCACTAGTTGACTTGTGTTGAAAACTGTTGAGATACAATCCTTGTTTCTATATGCAGAATCTGGAGTTGTTTCTCTTGATATACCATTGTATTTTATTTCTTTGATTTTGATATTGTTTAGTAACATCAATGCAATCTTAGGATCTTCAACATTCAATATATACATGGTGTAGTTATTGTTGTCTCGCTAAAATCCTTGTTGAGTAGTAAAAACCCTGTGGAATAATAATCTTGATTGCAGGAAAAAAGAGTACAACTCACCTTCATATTTTGAAGTAAAATATGTCCATATCATATCCTTATATCATCCATGTGATGTCGCCATATCGATTCAAGGGATTTTCACGAAAGTTCCTTTAGCCATATTCTTTTCGAAAGCGAATTCAAGTACCGACTTAGTAAATAATTCTACCACGTCTCCCCCTGATTAATTTCACGTGAGAAGAGGTTATTGTTCATTTACAATCAATAACTACTTTGATTGCATTTCGATTAACAATCCTCTTTATGTCTTTGTAAGGATAAAAAAATTCCCATGTCAATGGTTTCTTTTACGTATATGATTACATTCCTTATAACGTTCCAATGACGTAATGTCAGTGCTATCTATATCCAGCTAACAAGTTCATTGAGGGTGTTATATATTACGTCGGCGATATTATGTCAAGTACAATGACATATTTATTCTATTAGATAAGGGAATTTCATCTCCCAACACATATTCACCGTCTTTCTTTAAAAGAAATGGTCATATTTACATTTGAACCTTGACTAATAATGATAAATGGTTGTCTAACCTTGGCGTAATTATCTGGTTGACTTGATTGTATAGGACAAACAAGTTATTTATCTTTGATAAATCTAAAACTTATAGAGATCGACAAGTTTGTTTGCATGCAAATTTAACTTGTAGAAAAGATTGTTTATTTCGATAATCACTATCTTGATTGATCTTGATCAAAGAGTTTTGGATATGGTATATCTTTTTATCTTGGTATTTAAATTTAAAATGAAGATTCTTGACTCTAAATTGATTATATAATACTTTCGTATTTGTGATTGGATTTGAATGATTCACAGATAGTTTGACTCATTGCTATTTGTAAGATGTCCTAAAGGAATTGAATTGCAGAAGTCTTTATAAAGGGAAAGCTATATTTCACAGTTGATTCTATGAGGTGGTTCACATGCGTTGTCCAGATTGGTTATAAGTGTAGGGATACCGGGGAAACTGAATAAATAGGGGTAGTTTATTCGGTTTCAACTATACGAAGTTGTGGTAGTCAATTTATATAACATCTTAATTCTCAGAGTATTCAAAACTGGACTAGGTCCCGAAAGTTTTCTACCATGAAGTTTTCCTCGTTAAAAAAATCTTTTATGTCTGTGTTATTTACTTTATTTGGTAATTTTATTGTTTAACTTTATAGTTAAAATAAATAAACTTGTATGTTATTATATATCTTAGATCGATCCCACAATCTATACGTTGAGTGGTTTTGTAGACTATATCCAAGATAATCTTGTCAAGTTAATCTTTTGTGTCTGCTAGAATCGAAAATATTATATAAGACTTGTATGATATAGGTTATTATAAAAAATTAATGGTGTACTCGGTACCCTCGTCTTTTTACAATCCAATTATTATCGTGTGAGGTGGGTGATGGGGTTGATACAAGTTTTTGGAAAATGGTTATCTAATGTGGGTTTATAGGATCTTTGCCCCTCGTCTTATGCAACTACTGAAGAAAAAAATGGTACATTTTCTCAAATAAGGTATGCGAATAACGATATAGGTGAATGGAATTCAGGCACGAGAAGAGTGCAAGACTCGGTAATTGCTAAACTTTTTTCCTCATTGTTTATGTTGGAGAAATGTCCAGTTGGAAATGTAAACACAAAAAATGTCAGAATTTGAAGTGTTGAAAAGTCGAATTGGTTTTTCTTGGTAAAATGTTGTTATCAATGGTTAAAAGTTTCTGAGCCGTGTCCTACAAGATTTATCAACTGTTGAAGACTGTTGTCTACACATTGGCCGATAAAAGTGAGTTTTTTCTTGTGGGCTACAAGTTATGGAAAGATCTCTACCCGAGATGCTTTGAGAAGACGAGGATGGTGTATAGAATAGGTTAATCGTTGTTATCTCTGCATTCAAGATGGAGAATCCGTGAATCACTTATTAATATACTGTAAAACGTTTTGGGAGATATGATGCCATTTGCCAAAGAATTTTGTTTGATATAGGCAACGCCTCCAGATTTAATTAGTTTTGTGAGTTCTTTGTGTAGGATTGAAATTTCTTCTCTTAAAGCTCTAGTTCTTAAAGTTTTGCCAGCTGCAATTGCTTAGTCTATTTGGAAGGAGTGGAACTTAAGATATTTTCAAGACAATAGTGTAGATGGTGAGTTTTTAACAAGGGTTAATATTATAAAATCGCCATTCTGCTAAGTTGCAGGAACATAGAAATAACTGACTTCATCTCAAAACACAAAATATTGTATTCCTCCTTATATTCCGCATGCGAATTGAGGATACAGTCTCTACAAAAGGCTACAAGCATTCCATGACAACAATGTAGTCTATAATCTCCATATAATAAGTCTCAAGATCCTAGATGGGTTTCCCACTAGTGTTGAGCAAACTTGAGTCTTCTCTCAATAACTACAAATATTCTAAACTGGCCTCATAGCCTCCCAAATACTCACAATATTTATGCCATATCGGGTTAGTCTCAAGTCACATAAATTCCACGACTGAATTCCTTGAACTTGCCTCGAGTACCCATCGATGTTCTGGTAATATCTACCAAATTCGGGAATAGCTAATGCTTAAACCCCTAAAACAATATTTTGGCTTAACGCTTCATTCACAACGAATGTTACTCAAATTGCTCTTCTGAGCCTAAATATGCTGCTTTAACACTTTGCTTAAATATAAGCCACAAATAATGCGCCACTCTCTCTGATGCGCCATAGTCGAGAAAGAATGTGATAAAAGATGCATTGAACCTCTCATTTAGGCTAACCCTATCATTTTCTCATATTAACGCCAAGATAGCACTAGCCATTCGACTTAGCACTATATTGGCACTAGTTAGCAAAATTAGTGCTAAAAGCGCTAACTTTCTTGGTGTTAACACCCTTGTGGCTAATCAAGTAATCAAGTCATGTTTAGTCATGCTTTGAGTCAAGGAGATTAAAGAAGAATGACTTTGTATCTCAATATCCCAGAACCACAACGATGACTTCAGCTTTAATTCAGATACTCGCTCCTGCCCCAGCGCTTCAACGACAACAAAGGACGGCTCTAACTTTCATAATTTCCCATTTTTGGAAGCATGGACCTGTGACGACACCAAAAATTATCTTCTGCCAGGTAGCGGATCCAAGTGAGCAACACTTGGAGACTGACGACTTCTTCACTCTTAAAAGTTTAACAAAGTAACATCCCTCAGCTAGAAGGACCAATATGAAACTGTACAAACAACAAGACTTTTCAACATAAGTACTCAGACGACTGGGGAGCCTCCTCTTCTTACCTGATCACATCCAGAAAGGTAACCTTATCTTTGTTGCTTTTACTTACTTCAACCACATGATTCTACTGTTGGACACGCTCTGGACTCGGAAGCCACAATCATCTCCAGCTCATAACTTCAAAGACACAGTCACCTCAGATTCAGGTTTTTTCTCTCAACTTCTCGAATATCGGTTTATAAGTTGGTCTTCCTGGTACCTGTCATGTCACATGGTACCTATCCCGTCTCCTGGTGCTTGTCATGCTTCATATCCTATCCCATGATATCTGTCATATCTCCTGTACCTCTTCAATTTACAAATTCAGAAGTCGACAACAATCAATGAAGAATGGGTTAGAACGTCCGTCATGAGAAGTGTTCGTCTATGTCTCTACTATAACATACTATAAGGGCACCTCAATCGGAGATCTGAGCTAGGAGATATGGATCTTACACAAAAGTCTACAAGATCTGAAAATTCACACGGGATTCCTAATCATAGATGTTTACGCATGGTTGGCTGACCTATCCAACTCTGAATTGAGTGATTATTTTTGCATATGATAGCTTGGTCTTTTGGCTTCAAAAGTTGGGGTCAAACGTCAAAATCAGACATCGTATGAAACTTCAACAACTTCGGAAGCGAATGGTGTGCAAATTAGGGCTTCCAAACGGGATTCAGAAGACTCAGCCATATAGAGACCTTGTCAACCCATGGAATTTCCTCTTCTCAGACATATTATCCTGTCAGGTCGCACTGCATCTCCCAAGAAGACCTCATTAACCTTTCTACGACAAGAGCACTGGAACCCACCACCGACCTCACTTGGAGTTCTAATATATAATCAACTTCTTCTGCCGATTTCCAATATTTCCAACTCTGCTACTACCGGCTACAACTCAAAGCATCGTCTACGGGTACTTCCATTTTGCTGACGCTATCACTAGCACTTAATTGTTGCATATTCAAAATCTAAGCAAGCACCGAAACCAACTACTTGCTTGCAAGGAAGTTTAAACCTAAGGATTAACTCTGCATCAAAGACATTGCATGGAGGAGACAAAGCTAACAATATTTCTTGCTGGACACATACATGAAGAATCAATCCAGCTGACTTGATCCTCTATTTGAGATGATGCGGACCTGTTTCAGAAAGAAAGAAAGAAAAAAAGAATGAAAGAAAGAAAGAGAGAAAGCGCCGACCATATCCCCACTTTTGCTCACGGCAAGATGACCAAGGTTGTACCATATCGGATTTCGGTTCGTAGCGGTCGAGAGCGATACACTGGTACGCCGGTATACCGGGGAAATTTCGGTGAAATATTGGTCCATATATTTTATATCTATAATTTTATGAAAAAATACTAGTTCACATTTTATAACTATAAATATATTTTAACACGTTATAACAAACATTTTTTCACAAAATTTAAAAAGATAAACTAGTATTCATCCAAAATATATAGATCCATAGATTTCATACAAAGTTCAAACTGGAAATACAAGAGAAACAAGAACAACTTCAAAGTTTATCATCTAAAATGCTAATTAAACAGAGATATTACAATTTCAAGATCATTAGATTAATTATAGATATTATCATATGCATATAAAATTCTAAAATGTCATAAAAAATATGAGTAACAATTGAAAACCCTAAAACAAGGATAAATTATTTTATTATTATTATTATTATTTTTAAATAAAATAATAATAAAAAAAAAAACGGTCGTACCGGTCAAACCGGTACAGTCCATACCTGCCGATTTTTCGGTCAAATACCGCTTATCGGTATACCGGATTTCTTCTCGCTTTTCGGCCGAAACCGGTAAAACCGACGGTATATCGGCCGTACCGGCCGGTATGGACTACACTGAAGATGACACTCCTGACAAGAACGAGGGCACCTATTATTTCCAGTCAAGGTTTGTGCTAAGGGGGGACATCTACTAATCACATCCAAGATAGAGCCAATGGGAGCCAACCAAGTTTCTTCCCTGACCAATGGGGATCCTCATAGGCGTACTCTCCATGACCTTACTGGTAGATGTTCAACCAACATGATTGGATCAGAAGTTCAACCTATCTACGCTTCCCTTGGATCATGAATTGGAAATTCCGGGCAAGAACGTGGGCATCTACTAATCACATCCAAGACTCACGCTAAGGGGCCTTGTTCTTGCCAAGGGTGCAACATCGAGGCACATGCTATTCCATGCCGCAACGGTTGCTAGGAAGTATGAACAATCCATCAAATGGAATTGCAACTAACCCATCAAGTGTGGCAACAATCATCTCTTGATTAGCATTGCCGAGCCAGATGATATGAGTTACCATAATGTCATAATCATCTCCCAAATTAGATGATATGAGCGACAATGTGTTTTACCTCAATGCATTGCATTACGGATGCCTACGTACCCAACCCGTACCTTGATGGGATCAAGCATGACCGTAGTTCATCAAAGGGTCAATTCGAAAGGGACAAACAACTTAAGCCTATTAAGGCAAAGCCAACACCGATTCCAACTTCGTCGCAAGGCCAAATGCCAAGCAAAGCCTAGTCCGCATAAGCTGGACTTTCGCCAGGTATGCACTAGCTTGTGCATAGCTATCGTAAACTAAACATCGATTCCAACTTCGTTGCAAGGCCCAAGGCCAAGCAAAGCTAGTCCGCATAGGCTAGAGGATTTTCGCAAGGTTTGCACTAGCTTGTGCATAACTATCGCAAAGTAGACATCGATTCCAACTTCGTTGCAAGGCCAAAGACCAAGCAAAGCCTAATCCGCATAGGATGAAGGACTTTCGCAAGGTATGCACTAGCTTGTGCATAACTATTTCAAAGTAAAACATCGATTCTAACTTCGTTGCAAGGCCGAAGGCCAAGCATAGTCTGTATAGGCCACATCGCGTTTACATGTGCATTACCGCTCATGCACATTCAAGCAAAGCTCCCTCCCTATATATGTTCTATTCGCATTTCCACAAACAAATATTAGAAAGGTAAGGGTCATTCATCGACTGCAAGACTGAAATGAAGATTTCTTGCCAAAGCCAATCGAAACATTCTCGGTTAAGCTACAACATATTGATGCTCACGCATCAAGTATGCTCCAACGTATATGCTACATCGCATAGCTAGATGTGCATTACCGCGCATGCACATTCAACCAACACCTCCTCCCTATATATGTTTTATTTGTATTTCTACAAATAAAAATAAGAAAGGTAGAGGTCATCCATCGACTGCAAGGCCGAAATGATGATTTCTTGCCAAAGCCAATCGAAACATTTTCGGTTAAGCTACAACATATTGATGCTCACGCATCAAGTATGCTCCAGCGTATAGGTTAAATCGCATAGCTAGATGTGCATTATCGTGCATGCACATTCAACCAACACCTCCTCCCTATATATGTTCTATTTGCATTTCCACAAACAAATATTAGAAAGCTAAGGGTCATTCATCGACTTCAAGGACGAAATGAAGATTTCTTGCCAAATCCAATCGAAACATTCTCGGTTAAGCTACAGTTAAACACGTTGATGCATCATGGTGATGCATGCTTGGCTCGGTGATGCATTGGATCATACATCACGGTATAATAGTGCCTTAGCTACCAATCTATTTTATTATACTCATCTTAATTTGTTAACCTCATTAATAGTCACATAAACCCATTAAAAGAATTGAATTTCTATACTAAGTTAACTAGGAAGAACAATTACCTGAAGTAGCTTTACACAAGCATTTGAACCCAATTTCTTCATCATTTTAGCTCAATTCAGTAAACATCACAAGCCATCAACAATTTTTATCAATTCAATTCACCTAATCTATTCACTTAACTCAAACTTCCATTTCTACTCTCAATATCAATTTTAGAATCACGACTTCAAACCCTAACTATTCAATTCTTCATTACAACAATCCCATAAGCTCAATTAAAAAATACCTCATCTGCTCTTCATCTATTAATTGCTCAATACCCTTATCAATTCCCAATTAAACTTAATTTAATTTGAAACCCTAGTTTTAATTTTGAATTTGGGGAAGAACACATCCCTATTCCTTCCTTTAAACCATTAATTTCATCTTCAATTCCAGCTAATTTCTTAATCAATTCCAGAAACCCAAACCCTAATTCTTTGATTTTCCCAATTTATGTTTCTATTTGAAATTGATCCTTCTAATTCGTATAACCATGTTTTTATTCATTTCATATACTTAAAATTCATCTTCAACTATTCAATTTCACCCTTACCACCATTCACAGAAGAACCCAAATCTCTCGCCTCACAATTTTAATCATTCTTCTTCGATTCTTGTTTACCTTACATCAATACCACCACCAGAATAACTTATTAATCATTTCCCTCTACTCTTAATCCTAATTATTGATTTGTAATACCTCATCTGCTCTTCATCACAAGATGAAGACTTGAAAGTGAAGAAGAACTGAAGAAGAACATAACAGGAACATCTGCTCGGGCGGAAGATTAGGTTTTTCTTTTGTTAAGTTTGTTGTTAGATGGATGGCTAGGATGAAAACTAGTAATCTCAATCAATGGCTAAAATTAATGGGGTTATACGGGCGGGTTCGGGCGGTTCCTATACTAAACCCGTAAACCGAACCGTGATGACCGGGTTTTTGATTTTCAAAACCGTATACCAACCCGCGGCGGGCGGATTCGGTTTAAAAACCCACAGTTTTGTCGGGTTCGGGCGGGTATGGTTTTTCGGGGCGGTTCCTGTGCAATCCTAAGTAGATACACCACAAATACTGAAAATAAATTATTAAATTAGTATATAACCATATTTTTTAAAATAAATACTCAATTTAGACATTGGAGTTGTGATATATCCTCTATGATACCCAAAAACCATCGAAGCTCGTATTTCGTATACTTGTTGTATGAATGGTTAAGCATATTTATGCTAAGATTCCAGACCACCCAATCATAATATGGTGCCGCATGCAGAATCTTGTAACACTCCAATCGTTACAACACTGGTTCAATTAGGAAATAATAATTGACAGAGTAACCATAACGCAAATACTCCTCAAGTTCATCTTACGTTTCCACACTAGTTAAATTTTGGTGGATTTTAAAAAAACTCTTCAATGTTGAACGTTGTAATCCACCGGCTTTCAACTTTTTGTGAACCTCTTGTATCTTGGCTTCAATAAAAGTAGGAAGAGAAGTCTTCCGTTTTTCATTTGATACCCTTTTATTTTAGTTGAATGACATTATATTTCCCACACTAATTATTGCTCCACAAATGAACCATAAGCCAAAGTGGAATAATTCATATACAACCAAAAAACACTTCAAAATTAAAAAATTATAATATATTTCAAATTAATGCATTTATAAAACTAAATGAAATCATTTTTTTTAATAAACTTATCAATATCAAAGTCTATAAAATAGAACGTGTGAATCGTAGGCCACCACCTTTGTAATAATAGGGTCACGTATTTGGTGTTGTTCTTTTTGTGATTTATAAAAAAGAGCTTACGCTAAAGATATTTATCCACCGTAGCCACATGCAAACAATGTGTAATTCTGAGCAACCACCTCTTTATATGTAGTATGTTACCGACCGTTATTGATGTGCTAACATATGATGTGGAATATATATGGACCAAATAATACTCTATGATTATTAAACTCATAAGAATGATCTTGTTCAATTTTGTTTTGTTGGAGTAGACAATGGTAATTTTTGACTCTTTCGATTTCTTTTATTCTTTGAACCTTTTTTAAAATATTTCCTTATTATTTTGTAAACTAGAAAAAGGTTGAAAAAAATTTGTGAAAAAAAGAATTTTAGGTAGTAGACAGTGGAGAAAAGTGAGATGAAATCAGGGGCAGAATTAGAGCCTAGTTTACTCAGGCTCAAGGCCCTTAAAAGCTCTTAAAGGCCTTTTTGTAAGCTTATTTTATATTTTAAAAAATTTTAAACCTAATTTTTAGGTTTAAACCCAAATAGAAATCTAGTCAAGTCCATCCCTTGACAAACATCTTGTTCCGCCACCGGATGAAACGTTGAAAATGAATTGAATTTATAGGAAACAAAGCAGAACAATTGGAAATAGAATCTTCGGCGACAATAGATGGGTCGTGTGATTCTGTCACTGACTGCATATTCGCATGGTAGCAGACCGAGTTTGCCCATCCACCTGTGTGAACAAATTTGTTTATATGTACGTTACCATAGGATTTTCCCTTTTAGTTATAAATCTATTTGGGCCTATGGGATTCGGACATTACGCGATGCACTCAACTAGTTTGTAAAACGTTAAAACGGTTAAAAACAAGTTGAATCGTTATGAACAGACTAAACAAAAGTATCACACTCAAAAAAAAGATCTGTAAACAAAAAAATGAAGGAGCAGAAGAACAAAAACGATTGGTATCAATGGATGAATCTAATGATATCAGAAACATATTATGTTTATCACTTCGGTATATTCTTTTCTTACTTGATTGTCCGTACCTCTGCAATTCAAATCTTCTCTTCTGATTTCTCCTACCTTCTTCTTCGTAGGGTATAAAAAGTCAATCTTTAAAACTTAGATTTTGATTTTTATTGTGTTCTTTGAAAAATCTGAGCTATGGGTTTTGTTTTTGATTGATTTTCTGATGTGGTTTTTTTTTCTTTTTTTTTGTAGGAAATTCAAGCAGTTCTGGCTTTGTTAATGTTGGTTACAGTCAAGGTATGTTGACTTTATAGGGTTTCAGATTTGTGGGTTTGTAAAATGGTTTATTGAATCTTACATTGTTTGTTTGTTTTGTAGTTAGTGACAGAGGAATCTTGGGAGGGATTTCTTGCTGATGTTTTGTTTTTCTCAAAGGTATGTATATTGATTTTGTTTCCCATGTTTTTAGGTCTACTTTGTATGGTACTCCATTGTTGTTTTGGTCTAATTTTAAAGGTTAAACTCAGTCATTTTTCCATTGTTTTTATTTGTTTTTCAGGGGTTTCTAATTGTAGTTTCTTTGCTCATTGATATACAATTGGCTCTCTGCTACATGGTTGTGTTCTTCAGTATGTATTCTTATTGGCATTTGCTGCATTACATTGGCAATCGATTAAACAGTGATGTGGTTGTGTCTCAGTAATACTAGTATCAAATTTGCTAGGAAACTAGCTGCTTACTAGTTAATTGATAGCGGTCTGATGTGGATGGTGATGTGCCCACCATCCACATGACCTAGATCCTCGGGATGGACAACTCATTGTGAATGACATGGTCCGAGGGTGCAGGACTTGCTGCGTCAAAAGGACCGAGTAACTACTTTCTATCGTTTTCATAATTGTAGACACTGCATCCCATTTTCAATCCTAACATATGTTGTTGTTGCTGTTTTTTCACCAATGCTTTTCATCACTCGATTCTACCCTTTGCTTAATGATATTTTCTTATTCTTGCAGTGGTGTTCACTTTAACTCAGCAACCACCTTATTCTGAATTAGGTACAAACTGAACTGGTTTAGTATTTTCTATTCATCGTTCATGTTTAATTTCCTTCAGTCTTCGTCTCTTAACTCACCTTTTGTGTTTAGCAAGTTTTTAGTGCTTTGGTTGTCTTTGACGATATAATGAATTAGTGACTCCTTAATTCTAATGATAAACTGCTAATAAATTTCGGCACTGTGCGAAGATACCTTTATAGGTCAGACGATGCATTTTGAATAACAAAGCTGTTAGTACTCCTGGCCAGTAAGATATTCATTTCGAGAACAACATTCTTTTTTCCATTTACAATAGAATTGTCCACTTAGTTTGCCACATTATGGCGTACCATTGCTTTGAACCAATTTTGATTTTGTAAGCTTTTTCTTTTACTCTAGAATGATATAGCCATAACTATACATTCGACAGTGGCGATTTATCTATTTTGTCGCACCTCATTTTAGATATATTTCTGCTACACGAGATTTTACTTGAAACTAGGATGTCCATTTGTGGTCATTGTTGAGAGGATTAAGGAGTTAACGAAGATATGTTTTCCTTCCTTTTGGATATAGTGAAGGTATTGAAAAATCAATACTGAAGTGATTTTGTGAGAAAGTTTGAGGGTGGTATATCTCCAAAAAGAAATATCATGAATCTGTATCTACATATCCCTGCAAGGTCTTCATGTCTAATAGCTTGTTAATATGTGCATTTTGATGGTTACTTGAGAAAGTGATGCGTACGATCAGATAATTCAGTTTCACATTCTGATGGCTTTTCTAGGTCATTCAACTAGGTTGACGCCATTGCAGTTGGAAGTTATATTGACTGAAGGAAGCGCATCAAGATTCTGGTTGGTTAGTTCTGAAACTTTTTTATCGAGATGTCTTATGAATTTTGTAGTAAGACTCCTTGTCAAACAATTTGATTTTAGGAATTTCAAGGGGGGGTTTCCTGAAAATAACTGTGTCTGGCAGGTTGAATTTCGAGCTTTGAATTCATCCAATTGTATACGAACAAGTCGGTTTGTTTCTGATCTCTCAATCACGTCAGTTCCACCACTCTGTTTCAATTTAACCTCCTCTCGACTTGGTTACTTTTCTAGAACACACTATCTTTCTCTATCATGTTTTTTCGCTTTAACCCGTACTTTTGTTGTCTGAGCAGATACTCAAACAAGAATTTATCTTTTGGTATAGTGGATCTGGGACTATTTCCTAATGCTGCCGGTAAATATGGAATATCAATGGGGGGTATGACTGATGCAACTTGTTAGTGTGCCCTGTCTATTAAATATTGTAAAAAAAATAATCTGATTCTATGTAAACCCTTCTCATAGCAAGCATTGGCCAACTACCTGTATACATAATGTTTGATAACGGAGTGGAGGTAAAACGTTTTCCCGAGGTAGATTTTGAAGTAAGAACTTTCCAACGGCGACTCAGTAAGGTACTTTACATGAATCTCCTTTTTCGATACAGCTCATGAAGCAAACTGTTTAAAAAATACTACTGTTTCGCTCAAATTTTAGGTTTTGACGTCGTGTACCACGAACTTATTGTTAAGTATATGACTGTAAAGTAATGAGATGAGTTTTAGAAAGTTTATCAGGCTACACTAGTATAGATCACTCTGGATTTTGGTGATATCAGTTACTTTGTGGAAGTAATGTTCTCATCTGTCGTACTTGTTCAACTCTGATGCCTGTGCTTGTGGTTTATCTGATCGAATGTAGTCCGAGGATACAACCCATATAGTTGGAAACTTGGGATGAGGTATCTGCTCAACTGATATTTGGTTCTTTTTTTTTATTGCAGAAATTTCTGTGCCGACATTTTGAGCTTGATCGGCATCTTATTGAATACGTACATGTCAAATAGGTATACAGTTACCATTTACAGAGGGAGAGAAACTGAGAAAGAGGAAGGACCCAGTGAACTGCTGCAGGAATTGCGAGAATGTGGTACCATATCTTGAAAATGGCCCCCAAGTGATGTCTTCCGAGAATGGTGGAATCATAGTAAGCCATTTTTTGGCAGCTGGATGAAGTGTGAAATTGTCACTCATGTTTTTATAGAGAAGTTATCGAGGCATACGTTTGTGTCTTAAACTAAATCGTCCTATTTGCTTGCATCAATATCACCACTGAATCGTTAGATTGATTCATATTAGTGCACACTGTTCCCTGGCAAATGTTCTGTGAAAAAGTTTGGCATTAGTCTTGGGATCTTCAGGGTTTTGCTAGTGTGACAAAGTGGATGAAAGAAATAGATCTAGAACAATCTGTATTGAATCTCTAAGCTCAACATCTATGACTGTCATCGGAAGGGCCTTTAATTTACAACTGCAAATCGAACCAACAAAAAATAGCGCATCTGTCACAGTGTAACCGAGGGCTATTAGAACTGCAACGCAAGTTGCAACAATGCTCAATGCAAGATTACTGGCATAATGCTTCTGCTTTTACAATACAGATTTAGTAATTCCTTTTTTAGTCAAGCTGCATGCTGGAAACCATGAAAGTGTTATCAATTTTTCCAATCAGTTCCCAAACCTCCACCACAACTAGAATCCAGAATAAAGAGAAATGGATATTCATTAGTACGGTGTTAGTGTTAAGTTGTCAGGTAAACACTGCATGGTTCAAACTCTGATAACAGAAGTGTTGTATTGAAGTGAAAAAGAATGCAACTGGCTCATCAACAACCTTCAGTTCTATAAAACCCTTAAATTTGGTGTTTTAAATTGAACAGCACTATTCAGAAATGTATTAATCACTGGAAGAGAAAAAGACAAAAGGGTAAGAGGAAGAAAAACACAAAAAACAGACCAAGACGATATATAATTAGCTACCAATGAGAACTTAGAACTTGAACTACTGCTGCCTAGGGTTCTACTGTTGTCACCTGCTGCCATTCTCCATCCACTGCTTCTTTCCACAGAGTAACATTGTTGTTACCATCAGCCACGGCCAAAATATTACCAGTAAGAGACCACGAAACCCTCCATACAGGAGTATTAAAATCCTTCAAAACTTTACCTTCCCACTGGTCTCCTTCCTTTGCAACAGTCCATATAATAACAGTTCCATCCTGTGAAGCACTTGCGATAGTTGATTTTGGAAGTCCTAGATTAGGTGCCCAAGACACATCCCTTACCCAATCCTTGTGCATATGAAGAGCCGGGAAGCAATCCATCTTCCATGTTCCATTGTAAAGTTTCCAGACCTTCACAGTATTATCACAACCACCAGAAACAAGCTTCTGAACAGAATCGAGAACACCAGATCCCACTAGAGCTCCAGGAGCTGTCGCTGGAGCCCAAGATACTGAAGTTACACCCACAGGGTGTGCTTGATCAATCTTAGTTGTCTCCCAACCACCATCATTCCTAGCAGAAAAAACCGAGATATTTCCATCCGAAGACCCACAAGCCAAACAAAGTCCAAGTTCATGAGGAGCCCAAGCGATAGAATTCACAGAAGATTTATGATCACTAAAAACATGAGCTTGACTCCATTCATTCTGGTTACCTTCTTTCCAAATAATCACTTTTCCATCATAAGAGCAAGATGCTAAAAGTGATCCGAATTTAGGATGTGCCCATGTAACCTGCCATACAGAACCTTGGTGACCAGTCAAAGTAGCGAGAGGTTGTGAAGCATTACTACTGACACCAATTATCTTAATAGTAGTATCAGATGATGCAGTAGCAAGACGCTTTCCATAGTAATCCATAACCACATCGTGAACAGTGTCTTGATGTCCTGATTCAATTTTCTGAGACGGCATTTTCCTTTTCACCTATATATATCTAGAAACAAATAACAAATACTCAGTTCTTTCTTTCCTGAACACAGATACACACACACCACAAACACTCTAAACAACAAAATATCAAAATTTGCAGCTTACGTCTAGATAATAACTAATAGTTTTGCTATTTCAGCAATGAAATTTTGTCCAGACACTCAATTTAATTCCTTCAAAAATCAATTGTAGCTCAAATCTGAAACCTAATCCAGAAAATTCTATATTACAATCCAAAACAGGCTAGCATTCAATCTTACGCTTCAAAACTCAACTTCCCCAATTCGGATTTACTGAAAAAACTATGCCTAATTCAAGACTTAATAACTAGAAAGGTTGAATTCAGAGACCTTGAAACTAGATCAAAACATACCCAAAAGTCCCCTAATTATAACAGATTTGAACAGAAATCCTAGTTTTCTAATAACATACATTCCATTATACAGAGAAATATGACATGGAAATGAAACCCTAAAACTAGATCAAACATCCCCCAAAATTGCCCTAATTTCAAAAGTCTAAGATCCAAGATCTGATTCAAATACGTAATGAGCTAAAACAATAGATTAAGACTTTATGGAAACATTGAAATTCAAAATGTCTTACCTGGATTTGAAATTTCACTGGAAATCTTCTATGAAACTCCTGAAACCAAAATTTGAAGAAGAAGAAGAAACTTGAAAAGAGTAATACCGATTGAAGACAGAGAAAGAGAGAGTTATGTTTTTATTATACTTTTACTTCTAAATACTTTTGGGCTTATATGTTTTCAACCATAAAGTCCATGTAATAATTCTAGATTACCGATGTGAAAGAAAGCTACCATAAACCCAAAATCAATCAACGGTTGAAATTGAAATAGGTGATGAGTTTACACGTCGAGGGTTTATTAAACGGTTGAGATCGAAATCGATGATGTTTGTAGCATCTACTGTTGAAGATAAATTTATCTTAAATAGGAATCTAAAATCTTATGATTCATAAAAAAAATAAAATTTACACCTTCTATTGAAAATGATGTTATCAGCGGGTACAATCTCTTTAAAATCAGGCGAGAAATCCTCATGCCTTATCTCCACCTAAGAACCAGCAGGATGGGTTCCTGCAAGAAAATCAGCCACTCTATTGGTTTCTTTATAACAGTGAGTTACTTTCTAGATGATTAATCTCCTCTTCAACTCTTTAACATTCTTCCGTATCCGAAGGACATTCCATGGTGGCTTAGGATTAGGATTGGTGAGCAAATTATATATTGCCGTGGAAACTATGGCAATACGAACTCTCAACAGACTTTTTTTAATGGACATATTAAGTCCCAACTTCACTCCTTGCAGTCCATGGGAAGATCAGAAATAGTAGGAGCCCCTCCACAAGCAACATCTAACAAGCTAGCAACATGATCACCTGCATACAACCACCAGCTACTCCACTAGTCAACCTCCACTTCACGTCCCACTGTAGCAACACCAACAACTTTACTGCGTGCAGTCACAACACCACCAACAGTTTTCTATCACGTTTACAGCAGCAGCATGCTGGGTCCTTGGGGTTATTGGTTGTAATGGGTTTGAATTATTGTTTTCGTGCTATTAGTTCTTTATATTTGTTGAAACATGAACTCCAACGTGTGTAGCTAAGCATATCCATTAGGGACGACTTCGACGTTCGAACATGAACTTGAATTGATATTTAAAAGCTTGTTTTATTACAATCCATCTCGTTATTGTGTAGTTTATACCGTACTATAAGTGTTACATGAATTATTTTTTAATCATTTAAGTTGCAAATTAAATGATTGATTGATGATCCTAATGCTAATTCGAAAATTCTTCTGACTTGTAATTGTCTAGAAATTTCAAGTACAAGTAACAATATATGGGTATTAATAATGGGATTTTATAGTTCCAATGGTTTGTAAAGTGAGTTTTCATAATGTTTGAACCAGGGTTATTAAATTTTCTATGAGGATGTTGATTTAATAGGGGAAATTATAACTTTGTGAGTCGGTTTTGTCATTAAAATTTACAAATATTTGCACGACTACTGAGAAATGCTATATAATTAAGTTAATTTCTGTGATTGGGGTTGTTTTAGTCTCTTTAAACTAAATTTGATACTGCGTTAGTAGTTATCTGGTGTGAGTAAAAAAAATGCTTATCTCGACCAGTCATTCTTTTCTTCTCCATCTCTAACATGTACTCAATTAACATGTACTCAATTAAGGCTAGGCTTCATATGTTTAACTTTGTATTGTTTTTGTGCGGTCTGGTGTAAGTCCAAAACAAATGTTTTTTCGAGCACTCAATCTTCTCTTCTCCAGATCTAACATGTACCCAATTAATTTAACCATACACCTCATAACCCTAACCCTAGGTTAAAAGTTTAAATTTAGTTAAGGGATATAATTGAAAAAAAAAAATTCAAATGATAAAATCGGGCCTTTTTAACCGGCTGTCCTTGTCACTTGTTTCAACATTTGTCCCACTCGTTCACTTGTTGTGAAACAGTGGGGTTTTATGTCTTATTTATTTATTTTTTATTAATAATTACTTATTAATCTATTGGTATTCATTTAACAGGTCGTGGGTTATAACCCCAAAGGTGTCACTATCCAACAACAAAAAAATCAACAAAACAAATTTGTCACAAAAAACCCATTTGAATCCAACTGTCTAAACTACCCTCCCTTAAACCGCTCACTCTCATTTAATTCTCCCTAATTCACCAGAAAAATCTCCTGAAACAACATCATCTTAATCTTCATCCATATCATCCTGATCGTCATCATCATCCTCGTCATCATCATCTCCATCACCACCAGTACATTAAGAATCAGAATCAAAAACTGAATTTCTATTCCCAAATGGTTGTTCATCATCATCAGTAGATTTACTCACTTTCCCACATCCTCCTTCTACTATTAACCCAGATATGTCTATTATATTCTCTAACAATTTTAACCTAACCTAACATCGAAACAAAATCACTGAACATCATTCAACATGGTGAAGAAACAAGAGAAAAAGAAAGATCAAAAGATCAACAAAAAACTTAATAAAACAGATCCAAATCCATGGCCTTCCGATTTGAGTTGTTAAGTCGCCCAATCCGTCTCCGAATACTGATCCCTTAATAATAGTAGTAGTTTGTTCCATAATCATTTCATCCTGCCCTACCGGTTTCAGTAACATTTCAACATATTCCGAGGATGTAGCCTTAGACCAACCATTTACGCCTTGAGATGGAGCAAGATTCAGCAGCAGTTGAACTAAAAATGATGAAACCAAATTTGGTTTCAACATAAAATTTGTATTTCACCAACACAACTTCAACGAAGAAACCAAATGCACCAAATTGAAA
>JAJJMC010021344.1:956079-1065622 GCA_023531435.1 Papaver californicum | reverse complement strand
ACCCATGGAAAATAATTAAGAAATAAATACTCAAACCCGGAAGAATTACGACGAAGAGTTTCTGCAGAATCGCCTGTATGAAAAGTGGCCAACGCCCCTTTTCCCTTGCTGTGTTCTTCTTCTTGTTGCTGTCGTGTTTCAACGTGATATATATCAAAAACTCATGTATACTTTTCTATTTATATGTATCAAATCCGAAATTCAGTGCGTGTAGCTTCTTTGCCGAAAATAGTGGCGTAGCCAACTTGTGTTTCCCTTTTCCGACTTTTGTTGCGCCTGTCCACTTGTGTGTGTGCATCCAACTTGTGCCAACTCCTAAAATCAGTGCTCCTGTCCTAATTTACCTCAAACTCTTCTTATTTTCCGAAAATTGTTGCGTGCAGCTTTTGTTTTGTGAATTCAGCCAACTCCAAAAATTGTTGCGCTTTGTCTTTATTTTCGGCTGTCTTGTGTAGCCAACTTGTAGCCTGCCTTGTTGTCGTGAACCTGACCCCCAAATATCCCTTGGGCCTCCAATATGTGCTATAGCTACCTCTCCAAAAGGCTTGCCACGAGAAAGGCCTGATTTCTTTCTATAGAACTTGAGTTAGCCACTTTCACAATCCTAGTAGAACTAGGAAATGTGCTAAGTTTCCTTATTCCACTCCAACAAGATATATCAACTCCAAATTCTTTCCTAATCCCATATGACTTCCCCAAGCTAGCTACTATTCCACCAAGGCTAGCCACTAGCCCATCAAACCACTCTAGCACCCCCAACTCGTCACTTAGCACATTAGCACATACGGTTCAGCCAACTTAGCGTCTGGGCGCTAACAGCACAAGCTAGTTTGCCACCATGTGGCTTTGCCCATATCTTCCTCATACGAGATCAGAATGACCTCGTTCTTTCGCCTTGGCTTTGTAATTTAATTTTCTACACTGTGGATGGTGAAAGGCCTAAATTCAGCAGAGTTTTACTGGATCCTCGGTAATTCTTCTCTTTAAGCTCCATTCTGCAGGTTTCCGGACTGTAACCTGAAAAGACAACTAAACTTCGAATGTAATAATAACACATAGTAATTCACTCAAATATAGCAAATAAGGGTCAGGAAAAACTACTTAAAATGTATGATTTATGCACCTATCAGTAATTAAAAGAGAAACTCTGCCAGTGTAATTTTTCTGCACAGCCTGCTATAAGCCAGGATAAAAGAGGGGTGTTCATGACTGGCGAGGTGAGCCAACGGTAAAATCCAAAAATTTCCCTATGAAAATAGGGTCGTAATAGGCACGACGAGTCAACGATAAACCAATAGAGGATGAGAGCAGTACCAATATGGGTGACGGCTTGGGAAGTTCTAGTATACCTTTGTTTGGTTCAAAACCAGCTATTCCCTTGGAAAGGGTGAGAGCAGTACCAAGTTGGGTGCGATTACTCGAGAAGTCCTCGTTTTTCTTTTCTAACCTTGTTTTGGATTGAAGGCTTAGAAGAGGAGGATGAGGTAATTACAAGAGAGAGAACAAAAAAAGGCTCGAAAAGGCCCTCGAAGCAAAAGAATTACTTGAATCTAAAATAAGCTATATCAGGTCCCTCCCCCACACGAATAAAAGAAGGCCTGCCCTCAAAACTTTCCATCGCATTACTGCTAAGGTTGGAACCCCTTTTTGCCATGATGTCAGCTCCAAAATTCACTTCTTGAAACGCATGTTCATAACGGATTCTATCATACTTAGCACATACAACCATCCATATTTGTTTGAAGGACCAAGGAATAGACTCGTCATTAAAGACCATAACTGTACTCTTCGAGTCTGATCTAACTATAGCCTTCTTGAAACCCCATTGGAATTCCCATTCCAAAGCAGCAATAACATCACATATGATCTGCAAAGAAACTTGTTACAATCCCCAGACCGATACTTCTTGCTCCAATGACGCGACAATCATTACTTCTCAACACAAAACCTGCACCAACTGTAATACCCGATTCAGAATATAATTAATGGTTTGTCCTTTCCTAACACCGAGGCCTTTTCAGCACAGTTGGCTCCAGAGTTGGCAAAAAGCTCTGCAGTTAAGCGTCCTCGGGCGGGAGTAATCTAGGGATGGGTGACCTCCTGGGAAGCTTCTGCTGGATAACCGCAGCGGTGCCCGTTGAAAACCCCACACTGTCGGATAACCGCAGTGGCTAAGTGGGGACAATATCGGTGGAAGGTCGGGTCATTACAAAGTGGTGTCAGAGCTTTTGGTTACAGAAAATCCTTGGGAGCGGGTGTAGGGTTTTGTTGTTTCACATAGGCACACATTATTTCTAGGGGCACGGTGATTTTTTCTTTTGATGAAACTGTGTGTTGATTGTTCCTTGGTTCCTTTGTATTTAAAAGAGTGTATGAAGATAGGAACAATGGGACTCGAGGCCACGGTAGACTTAGAGGTGCTACTGGGCGAAGTCGTGGCCGAGCCCGAGGACGATGTCGTGAACAAGATGAGAATCTAACTGAGACTTCTGTTGAAGTGAGTGTTGAGTTCCCTCATTTAGGGGGAAATATTTCTGTTTGATTTGAGTGTGTATGGGTTTTACTCTAAACCCTGTGTTGCTTGATTTGGGTTCAAAATTTTATAAAACTTTTGCCTAGGACCTTGTTAAGAATATACAGAAATAAGTTGCTTGCTTTCAAATCGAATATTTTTATAAAGGTGTAATTTTGTTTATGCTTTAACATGCGAAAATATGTGTTTCGATAAACGATGATTACAATTGTGCATTAATGGGTTTGGTGCAGAACCTACAATTATTGGTCTGAACTGCATTCTGCATTTTTGTGGGGTTGTAAAATTATTCTGTTTTTTTCCCCTGTACTTTTTGTTGTTGGTATTTGTGTTGAGTCGGTGTTCATCTTTATATCAGATGCCTCTGACCTGACCCATATCCTAGATTAAGTGAACTAGTTAGCTGCTTAGAGATGGAGTGTCATTGTATCTGAAATTTGAATCGTTTGAGCATTTTTGTTCGTAATTTGATATACCAAGAATGAGGTGAATGTGATAAAAGAGTACCTAAGAGCATTTGAATATAGTATTTCAGGTACAATTCATCAATGGTAACCATAAACTATATAACCAGGCAGAATTAGAAATGGTTAAGCCTGAACCTGTTAAACCAAAACTATATTGTACTTGAACCATGTACACATAATTTCGAAGCCTTTTTTGTACTTTTAGAACTAATATGCCATGCTATTTGAATATTCCTTCATTTTAACCTACATTAGTCCTATTTGCATGCTTTGAATCTGCGGGACTTGCTTTAAAGGAACGTGAACCAATATTGAACATTTACTTGTTTTTAAAGCTTGAACCTGTATTGGACTTACCCGTCTTAAGTTTGGACTTGCATGTAAGCCTTGTGAACCTGTATCGAACTTCTAAGATTTCATGATTTAGACTATATATTTGAACTGCAAGTGCTTATGAACTTCTATGTGTGAGTGTCATATTAAAATCCCAAAACAGTTTAAGATTTGCAAGGCTCTTGTTTTAGCTGAACCTAAATCCCTGCAGTAAACTTGTATTTCAGTTTTGATCTTGAAACTACTGTATTGTATAAAGGAAGAGTTCTTCTTCATGAGTTTTCTAAGTACGATTTCTTTCCGAGGACAAAAACTTTTTAGGGGGGAAGATTGTAAAACCCCTTATCCTAGAACAACATGCTCTCTAGTATTAGATTTAGGTTAGTTATTCATGATACGGTTTAACACTATGTGGGGGAGAAAAAGTCCTAGTAGTTTAGGAAGACTAGTTAAGGTATTTATAGATAGTTAGGGTTTTGTTAGTGTGGAATATGTTTTCAGAAGAACCTAAACCTTTTCTTTGAAAAAAACCTAGAGAGAAGCAGAAGAAGAAGAAAAAGACTGATTTTAATCGAAGGGTGTTGATAGCGGCTTGGGGATTTATTGCGTTAAATCAGGTAGGTTCTTTAATCCTTATTCTCATTATGATTGTTTTCTTAACTATAATTTGTTTTTCTAACCATTCTACCCATTATGGATTGATTTAAACAAATCCAAAACCATATATATAGTTTGGTTTAATTATGAAACGATACAGTGAATCCAATACGTTCTTCTTTAGTTTAGTTATGAACTATTAATTATGAAACTATACAGTGAATCCTTCTTTAGTTTAGTTATGAACTATTAATTATGCGGATGGTAAATTATCAGTTCAATGAATCTGTTGGTAGTTTCGTGACTAGGTTTACCACATCTTTATATCTCTTTATTGATGATATAATGGAGACTGTAGTTGATTTACATGTGAGGTTGATTTGGTTTTGGTAGAAACATTTGCAAGCAGTTGTAATAGAGCTACGGATCAAACAGTTCTATGTTTGTAACTGTGTATAAAGGATTTTCCATTCCCAGTTTTGACCTGTGTGGAGTTGTTCTTATTCTGTTAGTATCAAGAGAAAGTCACAGGTTTAGTTTTTGTACCTTTACAAACTCAGTTCGTGTCAGACTTGGAGGTTCAGGCAGCCCCTGTGATAAAGGCGTCAGGCCTAAATAGTGTCCAGAATCCACAAGTTTTTGTCAAGTACAAACTTAGTTCCATGTGTCCAGGGTTAGCGGCTGTGTACAGGCTTAGTTTGCTGTAGAGCAGGGGTGATTCAGGCTTAGTCTTGCTGTGGAGTTAGTGGTGTCCATACTTGTGACAGACTTAGAGGTTCAGGAAGCCCTCATGACAAAAGAATGTCACGGACTTAGTAGTGTTCAGGCTTAGTGCCTCTGTCTAGCCTTGTAATGGTGCAGACATAGTGTCCAAGATTGGAACGGCGTCAGACCTAAATAGAAGTCCATTTCTGTAGCTTTGTTAGTGAACAGACTTAGCTTCTTGTTGTGCCCAGTAGTAGCTTACAGACTCAGGTCCAGGCTTTGGTGATGTGCCTGAAGGCGTCAGTAGATTCATCCAGCAAAGATCGTCGAATAACATGGAGCAGTGATATAAATGCAGTATTAATTGAGTTATGATTTTTTAATTGTTGTTTAGGAACTGTACAGTGAGTTTTGAGTGATTCTCATGTAGACTGTTTAACGTTGAATCTCGTTATCTATAGTACCATTTGAGAGTTAGTGCAAGGCTTTCTTACATCACTAGTTTGTAGACTGTTTAACGTTGATTTGTTAACAGTTAGTGATTTTGAAAACTTAAGTCTTACCCTATAAGATTGAAGTTAAGGGATTGGTAAAAATCAGCAAAGTGAATGTTAAATGAAAAAGAGCCGGTAGTGATCAGATGCGAGTTGATCACGTTGCGGTTTGATTGTTTTGATAATGCTATTGGAAGACAAATAGTGTTATTTGTGTTTATCACCCGTAGTTGGCTCGACTCCCAGAGGCTGTTGGGCGATGACCGAAGGGTCGCCTAGAAGATATGGATCTATTATCTTGAATGGGATCGACAACACTTGTTTTCCTACGCACCGTAAGAAGTTAAGTGGACTACTCAAGGGTCGATATGTGTCGTCATACAGTTAGAGAATGAAATTTTAGAGAGGGGAAGTCGATTAGTTCCGTGGGTGGTAAAACTGTCTTCGTTTCTTGTATATATAATTGTTTTTGTGTGCCCTTGTGTTATCCTGGTTTCTATAAATTTATATATTTTTGTTTAGATCGTCGACCTTACTACTTTCAAAGAGATACTCTCTAAAATATTTTTTACCTAACATAGTCATTTCATGAACCTTGTTTTGCTAAATTATTCGTAAAGGGCATAATGATGTGAGAATCTACTTTAAGTTGGGCTCTGACCCAACTTACTATCTTTTCAGGATACAGTAGTCGCGGAACAACCTGACCAGTAGTGCGACTTTTTGTTTCGGAGGACCGCAACATCTACGTCTTCAAGGTGCCTAGACAACCGAATTTAGTTTGCCTCTAAGTCTAGATTCTTTTAAAACTCTTACCATTTAATTTAAATAACCGACCTGCGTGTCGAGGATAGACCTTTGCTTTTAAAGATGTTATTTTTACTGGATTCATTTATAACTCACATTTATAAATGCAGCTTTCTTCTTCTTAAAACTTATTATTCTTCAAAAACCCCACACGAAAGCCGGATTGACATTTGTTGGCTTGAAGGCCCTAGTGTGCTTTTTGTCCCATGAGTAGTGCCACACTTCTATTTTAGGGCGGCCGACCTAGAATGATGAGGTGGGGCGTTACACCAACAGTTCCCGGATTGCCATCTGAAGCTCCATCACGGCAAAGTAGGATTTCATGAACGTCCGGACGTCTCCAGCGACATTCAACTGGCAAAGCACACTTAACTCTTCTATGTGCTACTTTAACAAAAATTCAGAATCCTAAGATCCTCTCAAGTCCTTCATCATTCCACTCCTACCACTGGAGTGTTTGGAAGAATCTGGCAAAAATAACGGCGGAGACAAATCAAAAATAACTGAGATCCACCTCCATCGATCCCTTAGTAGCAAAACTACAACTCCATAAAATACGTTCCAATGATTCCAGTTCCTGACCACAGAGATGACATTTTGAAGCAGCAGGCAATTTCAGAATGTCTTTTAGCTTATCATGTGTAGCACAACATTGGGAGTGCATAAGCTTCCACGACTGAGCAACAAGCCTCCCGCGAAAGGAACATGTCTTGCAAGAATAAGATGTTTAGTTGATCTCACGGTGAACTTACCACTTTGCTCTGGCGTCCAGCAGACTGACATGTCCCTAGCACCAGATGGAAAAGGTAAAGACTACACAACCACTCCAGCAGAATCCACAATACCCCTGACATGTGTAGTTCCAGATGTGAATAGTAATAAAGCTGTATCAGTTTGCTTGTGCAAAACGGTAAATTCTGTAACTTCTTAACCAGATAAAAGGATAATTTGAATTCAAAACGGTAAACCAACTCCCTTAAATTTTTCATACAACTGAGCAACAGTAACAATCAACTTTGGTTTAGATTTCTTGATGCTTTGAAATTTCAGTTTTTGTGTTCAAGGAATTCAAAGTAGTTGCTATAGTCAGAAAGAACCAAAAACAACATACCATATACCGTTCAGCTGCAGGCGCTGCTAGTTTTGTTCATGTTTGGAGATTGTTTTGTCCCTCACTTAACATGAAACCCTAACATTCATATAATTAATTTATTTTTTATCAACAAAACCAAACAAATCGCATAGAATTTGAATTAGGATTAACAAACTCTCTACCTGTATAACAAACAGACTTTTCATCAAAGAATAAGAAAAAAATTACTTTGACTTTGTTTTACATCCTCTGTTCACAAAATTGAATAATAATTACACTTGCTAAAAAAAAGGTAGAACGCCGAGAACAGTAATAAGAATACATCCTTGATCCTTTGATCATAAATCTAAATCTCCTATGTTTTCTGGCGGAGATGAATACTTGCTTCGCCTTTATGTTCTCCGTTGTCATGGGATCTCTTACGTTTGAGTTTTTTTGTCAGATCTTTCCGCATATCATGTCTGCACAAAGGACAATTAGGTTGTTTCTTCGACCATTCCTGCATGCACTTCTTATGGAAAGTATGCGAATTACACTTCAACACTACAACATCATCATCACCAACATCAATATCTTGAAGACAAACCGAGCACACTTCTGCATCATCTAAAACAACGATCTTTTTCATATGTTCTGAAAACTCTCTATTAACTTCACAGTCAATAGCTTTTTCTAGTTCCCCAATAGCTTTTGTAGTATCAATACCTGTTAACCTATTCACTTTCTGAGCCAAAACTCGAGTGTAGATACCCAAAAGTGACAATTCAAGATCTTTGTCTTGGCTATATGAGTTGATGATTTTCTTCTTTTTCTCTGCTAACTCACAAATCTCACCATGAAAACTTATTTTGTTTGCCATGAAAACTTTACTTTTTCTTTATAATATCTCTAGCTCTTCCTGTATATATTTTGTGAATAGACACTGCGTTCCCTCTTATATAGATGAAAACGAGAGTTCCGAGTTACATACAAACTAGGGTATTTACTTCAACAAGTTTCAGGATTTCTATTTTTCGTCTGCTTATATAAAGGCCGGTCTATCATAATTGGAGGTTGCCCAGATATTTTGGGCCTTCGTTGAGATAAAATTTCATTGAGATAAAATCCTTAGACAGGCATTAGCCGCATCATAAAACTATTTAAGCACTAGCAAACGGCTACTAACCAGCTGGTTCATACGCACCCGAAAAATTGTAGTCTATGTTGAATGTAAAGTGTCATTCCCCTTTCGCATTCTCGCAAATTATATTAACTTGGCAATATACATCCTGGTAAATACCTAACCGGTTAGATAATGCTGCGAGAGCATACTCGGAGCATTAATACGACTAAAGTCTCTGGGTCATTTTTAATCATATAGTTTCTTATGTCACCGCACATTTTGTTCATACGACCAAAGCCTCTTGGCGAGTATAACAGGTCTACAAATTATGCCTTCAGGATTCAATGAAGCCCTAACATCGTAATCGAATTCAAGGATTGTACTTCTTTGAACTGACAAAGAATACATTGTTTTTAAGATTCTGATGATGCTTAGAAGATAAAGTAAAACAGATAGACTTTTCGATGATCTGAATGAGAGAACTTCTTCACTACTTATAGGGTTCTTTATGTCCATTAATTGAAGATGCCTCTTCATCTCCAATAGACACTTCCAAGAGCCATTAATGGTGGCTTATGGAAAAGGAAGCGTTTGTTTAATTTTGAATGAAATTTTATTAGGTTTTCAAAATAAAATGAAATTTTGAATAAAATTAGTTTTCTTGAGCAAATGTGAACCCCCGACAAAATATTAGACGCGAATAATCTAACTAACTTAGAAAATTGTGTAACTTCTTAGCTAGATAAAGAAGAATTTGAAGAACTCATTCGGTAAACCAATATTTTTGATATAATTGAGCAACAATAACAATCAACTTTGGTTTAGATAGATTTCTTGATTTGAATACGCGTTATACTGCATGGCTAGGAATCCAAAAAGGACTCAATTCCGCTGTAAATACCGATTATGACTTTCTGGGAATTCGTCCCATACCACATACCAAGGAATCTTAAAAGGGTTCACAATTCCGTAAGGGTCATCGAATGTGACAAGCATTCTTACCATGGTTATGTGAGGACGAAACTCCAATGCCAAAGCAGTCGGATGCAAGACACCGTCCTTGACGATCTTCCAGGTTGCCACTGGTGTAATGGGAGGTGGCCAATTCGAAAAGACACTCCATCTCTGACGGGTGGGGATGATCAGTCCTAATGTCTGCCACGAGTTCAAATGGTGTTCTGGGTCACCAACTATCTGGTGGGTCGCCAATTAAGGCATGACAAACTCACAGTACTCAAATAAGTCCAACATAATTTACAAAGTAACTAGTATTACAATTACGAATTCTCTTCACGCACATCAGTCGGCCTACTCTTCCAACTTATCAATTTACCTTTCAAGGAAACTTTTGTAGTCACATTACAAAGCAGATATTGATGAGTCCAACACACAAAGTCCCTAGAGTTGTTTCGGAACTGACTCTGATACCAACTATGAAGGACCGGAAAAATTTTCTTCCAACGCCACACTCGGTAGGCCAAAAATCCTCGATATTACATTCAAATGCGTAACCGGGTTGCAAAACTTCAAGTATTATCAGGAAAATGCACGTCAATTTTCCTTTCCAAATATAACTCCACATCGTTCCAACATACCCCTTGTTCTTCTAAGGGTATATGGCCATAAAAAAAATGTTGATGCATTTAACATGCATTACAAAGTTGCAAGTACTGTCCAGGCTTTGGTCATTCCCGGACTAGCACATAGGCCATTGCATACCTATTTCCGAGTATTTACTCCGCTTTGACCATACGCTGCATGCATGCACTGATCTTGCTCGTGCCAAGGGTGAAGCATCCAGGAAAATTTTATTCATATCGTGCATCATTCTTATGATGCAAGTGGTTCATGCAATCTCCCCTAACTTACCAAAAGGGAATCAAGAACGTATTGTAGTTCATCTGAATATCCAACTCAAATGGAATAAGAAACTCAAGCCTATTAAGGCAAAACCAACATCAATGCCAAGGAACAATCATTTCGTGAGGATACACTTAAGCATATAAAATCCGCATCACCAACAATTGTCAACTCGTGTCACAGAACCAAAGATCAAGCAACGTCTGATCCTTGGCCAAGGAACTTTCAAAAATAATGCACAAGTGTTTTAATACAGTATATTCAGCATCACAAATGTTTTCAAGATATTGGGCTTTATAAATAAGGGCCTATATAAATTTGGGATGTATTAATTTCAAAACCAACAATCCTTCGTTTGTCTGTATCATTCCGTCCTAAAATGTTGAACCCTGTTTTTGGGCATCCAACATTTTTAGTGGGCATCAAAAACACTTAGGCTATCTAAGATGGTTTTAAGGAGTGTTTAAAAGGTGGATCAATTACTAAGTTACCCTTTAATTATTGGAATTATTGAAATATCCTCTACTCTTATTTATTTTCCCACAAATGAGTTACAAAATTAACCCTATTTAAAAAAAAATTATACGAATCAGTTACACATTCAAATCAAAACTAATTTCTTCCCTTATTCCCTTCTTCTTCCCCTTTTCTCACCGGAGAAAAAAAATCCCCCTAGGATTTTGATTTTTATCGCCGTCAATTAATCGTCGATTCGTAAAACTTTAATCGTTGATTATACACAACTATATACCTACAAGATGACTCGTTCGAAGAATCCTACCGGCCGCAAGAAATCGAAGAATCAAAGTGAAGAAGTTGGAAGAGTTGAACCCGAAAATGAATTAAGAGAAGGATGAGAAGGCAGAGAGGGATAAGAAAACCTCAACATGTATATTCGAAGGTATTTCCTATAAACCCATGTATTTTTTCTTTGCATGCAATCGAGATTTAGGGTTTAAATCGAAAAAAGGGGTTTTACTGTTTCAATGTTGAGTTAGGCTGAATTTTTTTTGCAAGATTCAATAGAAGTATCAGCTGAACTTGTTAAGTTCTTCATTCTGAAATTATCGAAGAACAGTTCAGCTGAAATTAGAATTTTTCAAAATAAGCCGAACAATGTTAGTGGTCTGTTAAGTAAAAAGTTATGGCTGATTCGAGAATTCCTAAATAAGCCAAACAATTCTATGTGCCCTTCAAATTTTCAGAAGTTGAAAATTTGGATTGAAAATAAAATTTCCAAAATTCAGCTGAACTTATGTATGTTGGTATTATTAGTCAAAGTTATTGAAGTTCAGCTGAAAAATCAAAATCTCGGGACAGCTGAACTTTGTGAATTTAGCATCATTAGACGAACCTTTTAATATTGGTTTACACTTCCTATAAAATATTAGACGAACCTTATGATTTTGCTATCAAAAATTTGTGGTTTGAGGTATTAATTAGTTTTTATACTTTGTCTGCGCTAGGAACCGAGGTGAAGGTAAAAGAAGGAACGCGGAGGTAACTCCTTCTTCTTCTAAAACTCCCGAGCCACGAGGAGGATGCATCAAAAAATTTGGAGCCGGTAAGAGGGGAAATATTATTCTTATTCGTGAACCAAGGTCTGAGATAAATAGACAAGAAGAAGAGTCAGAAGATATAGAAGATGATGTACCATAACTAGGAGTAGGAGGAGGAGATGATGATGGTGATAGTGAACAATAAATGAACCACAACAATAAAAACAACAACGAAAAGAGAAAAATACGGTCCTTGAACCACAACAACAAAAAGGGAAAGAGAAGGTCCTTTCTCCAAAGCGGGATAAAGGGCCATCACATTCCAGCTGATAACAATATAATAAAGCCTCGTAAGGATGGGCTACCCCATGGCACTCCGAAAGATGGAGGAGGGGTTCTTCTTGGTTACGCCAAGTCTTGGGTGAAGAGAATCTACAAGACTCCTGATCATCGGGATGCCACAAGAATCTTGAGACACCAGAGGGCCGCACCTTGGGATATGATGGGAAAAGTTGAAGAGGTAGTGGCTATATTACAAGCATCGGGTTTATTCCCGGCTATTCGCTACGCACAGAGTGAATGTGATTCAATTACCGCGTCCTTGTTTTTTGAAAGATTCTGCCCAGAGACGTACACCTTTTATCTCCATTTCGGCGAGATGCAATCACTCCCACTGATGTGAAGAACATTACTGCCTTCAAGTTACCGGAAAAGCGTCGATGACGACTTCTATGAAATAAAATGGGACCATCTTTATACATTGGCTGAAGAAACTCTTGGTTGGAGTAAAAACACGACGTCATTGGAGTTTTAATATGCTTGCAAAGCTGTGGATCGTGTGAATGAAGACCTTGGAAACGAGGTTCTACCAAAGAAGTTGAAGAAGATCAAGTTGACGAATTTGAAGAATTATTTTGAGAAGACAAGGGCGAGAGTTGCAGATGGTTCCTAGGTGTTGAACGATATCAACCGAAATGCAAGCGCGTACTTGTTGTAAATCTCAGGAGAACTACCTTTCCCGACCTCACAGGAAATAAGGTGAGTGCTCAATATCTCCAACTTTTAAGGGATCTTCCGATCCTTAACGAGTTCTCTTGGGGAACCGCTTCCCTTGCTTTCCTACTCGAAAATCTTGCGACGGCCTCTAGGTTAACGAGTACAAACATTGGAGGCAATTTCAATCTTCTTCGGGTAATTATCTATGATATAAAATTTGTTTGATAATATAGTATAATTGGTGTATATTGTGTATTATTATTAATGTTAGGTTCGTCTAATATTGAACAATGAATTATCATGAACCCAATGTCTAGGAGACCAACCCTTTTCATGTTTTTATTAGGTGAATGTTAAGCTTGGACTTATTTCCTTTGTGACATTTCCGTAATAATTTGGGAAATTTTTCTTATATTGTTGATGTAAGTGTGGGTGTATGACCATTTCCTGAAATCGAATTTTCCAAAGGAAGTCGTTTGGAATGATATATTGCCTACTTTGGCCAAATATGAGTTCAAAAAAGTCAAGAAGCATAAAAAGATAAGGAGTTTGTACGTTTGAAAGAGAAATTAGACAGTTTGGATGACGGTGACGTTGAACTTGACCCATAAATCAAGAAGGATGAACCCTTCAATGAAGTTTTTCCAGATGCACAAATGGGTGTTGGGATGTACTATGACCATTGTTTTATCCCGGTGGATATGTAATATATGATCCTCGTCGAGTACTTCGTCAATTAAGTTTCATCCAAACGATCCGTTGGGGCAAGATAAGTTCAAGTTGTTGCAAAATGGTTCTAAGGGAACTAAGAGCACCACCTCTCAATAGATTCCTAGCTATAAACCCGAACCAACCATTGGGTTTTGGAACAAGTTGGAAGAGAACAAGTTAAATATGGTTCTCTTGGAATCTTTGTGGGAGGATCCTCGTGAAGTTGTCGAAGGGTACACAGATTGGTATAGGAAAATTTCTCACTCGTTCATCATTAACGAAAAATTCAAGCTCATGTGGAGGCTAAGAGGTCGAAGAAAAATGATGTACAGACGAAGAAGGAGTCCAATACCATTTCCAATGAAATTTCAAAGGCATTTGAGATCATGGTAAGCGGTGTCTTCAGTTTATATTCTTTATTTTTTATAAATATCAAAGTATGTTGTCACTCATCTTTGGGTTTCAAATGAAAATCAGGTGGCAGTGGGTAAGGAGATGTTGAAGGCAATGAAGCAGAAACTTAGTTGTAAAACAACTATGTTATATGATGAGCAACAATACCTCTACTACATGTGGGATGGAATCATCAACAAAGGTGAGGGGCTGGAGGAACCAAGGTTGGTGAGCAAGAGGACATACCAAGAAGGTGAAGATACAAGCCGAGATGGTGCCAAAATAGGTCGTAGGGGTCGTGGAGGTCGTAGAAGTGGAAGTGGAAGTAGAAATAATCGTGGTCGTGGAGGTGAATGAATTCATAACATTGTCAATTTAAAACATTTTAACAATCTATTTTCCATTTGGGTTTGTTGTTTTAAACCTTTTTATTAGACTATGCTTTGGATGTGGAGACAGTGTTTTAAACTGCAACATAAACATGAATGCTTTAGTAGTTTATGAATGAATTAGGATTCTATGAATCAATGACTAGTTTATTGTTAGAGGAACATATAAAATTTACGAAAAGAACAAGTAAAATTTGTCAGGTTCAGCTGAAACTTTCATTTTGAGAAACAGGCTAACCTAACTAAATTATATGGGTTTTTTGTTTCCTGTCAGGTTCGGATAAAATTAAAACATAATTATTAGACGGACTTTATAAAAAAAAAGTTATGGTTATCAGACTAATGTTCGTCTGACAACCTAAAAACCAATTCTCTTTCGAACCTGACTATTACTCAAAAATTAGTCAGGTTCGACTGATATGAAAATACAATTTCAGCCGAACAATTTGTAATAGTATGTTCGGCTAAAATTGGATATTCATATTTTCATTATAACTTGAAAAAAACTGGAGAATTTGATATTTGCCAGGTTTGACTGATTCGCAAAATGAAATATAAGTCGAACATGATAAATTTGGATCGAAACTCAAATTGCATTGAATTAAAATTGCATTAAATGTTCTTACATAAGGATATTTCATAGCATTTTCAGGGAAGAAGCAATACATTAGAAAACAAAATTATTGCAAATAGATTCAATAATCGAGTGGCGTGACAATATCTTTCCAAAACTCGTAGCATTCTATAAACTCGAATTGTTTTCGCAAGTCTTGCAAATATCGGATCCGAGCCATTCCTTCTTGCGCATCATAGTACAATGTTAGATGTCCTTCCATAACATCTCGCGTATAAACTCTAAAACTTTCACACATAGGCCATATACGTTTGATGTATCTACGTCTAATCTCTTCGTAATTTCTTCAATTTCCATTACCGTCTAACACAACAAATATTAAGAACATACGATTCCAAAACTCTTCGAGGGGTTCATCTGGATATATCCCGGGTACTCTTTACTGTGTAAATCTTCGTAATGATTCGTGTACGTATGACACGCTCGAACTATGTCAATATCTTCTTTTGTGGTATAGCGAACCATTTTTTTGTTTTTGATTAGCAAGATATGAGAATGAGTTTGAGGGATAAAGAAATGAATAATAGTTTGATGTGGAAATCAATAATAGTTGGATGTTTGGGGTAAAAGAGGAGTCTCTTTTATAAGCATTATCGACCCGACGACTCTTTTGTTTGAAAAGGGAACTAGCCATTGATGTGTGTCTAGGGGTGCACAAAGGTCGGTTCGGTTCTTGGTGGAACCCTGTATCTGTACCTCCCCATGGTCGGTTCTTAAATTTTTTACATGTACCCTGTACCATGTACCTTGGGTTCGGTTCCTGTCTTGTACCCTGTATCCTGGGTTCGGTTCCGGGTACGTACCTTGTACCCTGTTTTTTTTTTTTTTTTGCATCTAAAATTTAAATATAAATGTAAATTGTTGAAGTAAAAGAGATAGAAAGTTTAAGTGTTGCTATCATTCCAATCTCATTACGAAATGTATACAGTATTAACTTCCATCAAATAAACACAAAAAAGAAAAATAACCAACATAGAGTTAGAATGTAAAGGTTTTAAGGGTTTCGTAATGAGATTCAAGAAAGTAAAGATTTCGATGAAATGAATCTAATGAACTTCAAGGATCAAAAGATTCTGGCGCTGGCATAGGACCCAATAACTCTGCAACATCCATTAAGAAATGAATATTATGTTAAAGGTTGAATTGATGACTAATAAAGAAAATAAAAAAAAAAAGAAAAAAAAATCACATTACCTTCCTCAACATTAGAGTTATCATCTAGTATATAATCATATAAAAGATCAAGAGCAATAGGTTTTAGTAATCAACTTTGTAAAAGATCATGAGGAGGTACAGGTACAGGGTAGTACCTGTACCTTGTACCCGGTTATACTCGGTTCCCATTTTTTGTACCCGTACCCTGTACCTTGTACCCTCGGTTCGGTTCTTTTGGGGTACGGTTCCGTCGGTTCCGGTCCGGTTCTTCGGTTCCTGTCGGTTCCTGTGCAGCCCTATGTGTGTCGTACCACATCAAAATTATTTATTATTTTCTCACTACTTATGATTTATTATGAAGCAAGGGTAAGAAAGGATCGTCCCCACGAGGAGACCATGGTTGTTATTCGGTTTCGAAATCTTATATAAAATGGGGGAATTTTCAGATTTAATAAAAATAATTAAACTATCTCAAAAAACAAGAAATTGTAAAAAAGAATCAATAGAGTTGAGAATATTGGTCAATGTTTCGTTTTCATTCACAAAACATGTTCTTGTATTAATAATTAGAATTGATATTTAATCTCGTTTTATCAAAAGCCATAGAATACCTTGATCGCAAGAATATCCAGCAGATTTCCTCAAATCATCAACAAACACATTAAAAGATGCGAATATAAATTCTACCAAAAAAATCAACCGAACGTGTAAAAAGCAATATTCAAGTTCAATTCCCAAGGAGCATTGAGATTCATGAAATTAGGCTAATCAATGCAATTGAACATGGAAAGCACACTAATCTAATTTAACAAAGGTCATGAGTCACATGTGATTACTAGGATGCATCACTACAAGCAATAACCACACTATGCTACTTGTATTCAAGGAGTATCATTTTTGCGTATAATAAACCCTAAATTAGCTTTAGATTTGAATGTGAGTTCAATCAATTTGCAACTTAACTAAACAAACAATCAATCAATGAGATACTAGTAGTGAATCATAATCGATAATATTGAGATAAAACTAATTTATTACTCATAGAATCATGTATTGTAAAATTCAACTAATCCCTAACTAATAAAATAAAATTAGATACTCATAATAATTGGAGTTTACGTAGTTGAATTCAAGATGAAAAGAAATTGCAAACCCTAGATGTTGAGAAATCTTCCCCACATGAGCCTACAAAAAGAAATAAAATAAATGAAAAGAGAACGGGTGAAAATTTAAATATCTCTCTCTTATTAAAATTACTCTTATATAGCTTCTAAACTTGGACAATCTCACTAGGAATAAAGCTCTCTTCTAATTGAACCCTAACCCTTGAATTTCCAAAAGTAGTTCACGCCTAACAAACTTCTAAACCAAAATCAGAGTTTAGCCCAAATCAGAGTTTAGCCCAACTCACTGCTCCCTTGAGCCCATAATCAGGCTTATTACTAAAGCCCAAAACAAGTTCAAGCAATTTCTACTCCTCTCTTTAAACTCACGGAAATTCACTTGGACAATTCATCAAAAGATGTGTGCTATATTTGGCAAAGAGAAGAATAAGTAATGTTGATTTGTTTAGCTTCTCACAACTCCTTCCCTGCAATAATCCACCAATTCAAGACAAACCCATATTAATCAAACCATTCAACATTCATCAATCCACCAATTTCAGTTCGCGGCAACATCATTATCAGGCCAACAGTCTTCTCTTCCCACTCGAATCCACAACTCAATAGCATTCACCTTCTCAACTCAACTCTGAAAACCCATACTAACAGCGTCAACACCCACATCTTCGTGACCTTCATCTCTGTATTCTTCTCAACTAAAACCCATCATTAGCTTCATCTTCTCTTTTCACAATCCAAACCCATTGCTCCAACAGACTACCCATTCAATTTACACTGGAACCTATTGCCCTTCTCTGCCATTCCTTCGTTTATCAACAGCATCAAATCTCCATCAAGAACTACAGCAGTAAACATACCTCCATTCTTTGTCAGCAACAGCGAGAACCAAATCCACCTGCGTTCTTCAGCATCTTTCTTTATTGCCCAAAACCACCATTGTTTATTCGAGCCACAGAAAACCCAATCACAGATTCATTCGAATCTCTCTCGCTGTTGCTTTCTCTACTTCTTCAACTTGTCAGATTCGAAACCCATTCTTTAAATCCTTGTTGTTGTAACGCTCCTTTCCAATTCGAATGAGAAATTAACCTCTTCCCTGTCTTGTATAAACAAACTAGAACAAACCCATCAGCGACTCAATAGCGAACCTAACCCATCAACTCTCCTTCTCGAGCTCAAATCCATACTTTCTGTCTTCACCTGTTTCGCCGGCGTAAGTCTTTCTCTCGGACCCATCAACCTAACTTGTTCTCTCGCTGGCAACTCTTCTCTCAACTAAAAATCTAAAACCACTCGATCCTGGTATTAGGTCATAAAACTGAAGATGATAATAACACCTCAAAGTGAGATATGGGGCAGCCTTTATCAATTCTTCATGAAAACCCCTTAGCTTTCTAAACTAGGATGCCCCTAGTAATTTCCAGTTTTGATGCATTAAAGACTTGTGTTCTTTCTAGCTTCGAGTCCATCCGTATCCTATGTTGCCAAATGATGCTATAAGCCTTTATTTCTCTTCTTTTACCTAATGTGACTCCAAAATACCTATAAAACTCAAAACAAATATAAAATACACAAAATACATAAAATACAAAAGAAATAATTAAGAAAAACGTACGAATTTGATAATTAAATAATGCATTTTATGCACCTATCAGCCGTTAATAAGGTTCGGCTAATAAGGTAACTTCCAAATCAGCCAACCAAACTAATAACCAGTGACTTAAGAAAATTTGGCAGGTTCGGCTGATTCGAGAATTTAATTATTAGCCGAACCGGAAAAAAACTTGTTGTTCCTGGATATTTGTAGAGTTCGGCTGGTTGTTTAATTTGAAATGTCAACCGAACCTGTCATTGATCATAGTACAAATCCCAATTTTCAAAAAAATTGATATGTTGGGGCGTCTCTATATATAAACTTGACATTCTCTAACTCATATTGCACCACCTAAGCCTGAAACAAGTTAATTTTTTGCCAATAATTCTTCCTTCCTCCAATTTTCTACAATTCTAGTTGCAAATGGAAGAACCATTCACTCTATAAGATGGTCTTGTGTTTGTTCAAGCTTTCGTTTCGGCTTATCGTGAAAGACCGAAGGAAATTTATTCGATGTTTTGAAAAAGAGTTAAAGAATTCCATTTTGAATTAAATGTGAACCCTAAACACCGTAGATGGATGAAGTTAGCTGAAAGATTTGAAAAATACTATATAGTTTGCGAGACTGTATTAGAATACTCCGTTGGGTAAGCCGATATCATCACGGAGCTAGGCTCATAGAGAGAGTGAGTATTTAAACATGTTTATCTTGTGAATTGAGTCTTTTTGGTTTTTCTTTGCATACTAACTTGATTATTCTTTTATTGTTAGAGAGCTAGAGTTTAAAATCTTTGGGGAATACGTCATAGTGGAACAATATTCGAGCACGAGACCTTTTATGCTTATTTGAAGAGACACGCCCAAACATTCATTAATATACGACGAGATTCGTTAAAGAGCTATCCTCTGAGATTTATAGTTTTAGCTAATAGATGCAATTTAATTTGAATTCAATTAGATGTAATGATATTTAAGTGGATGTAATTTGGGTTAGTTATGTAATGGGTAATTTTATGAATGAACTCGGCTATTATTTTACATAACAGTCCAAAGTTCGGCTGAAATTATCATTAGGACTTTTAACCCGAACCTTTAAATTACAAGCAATTTAGTAAAAAATGGTCGAGAGATTCAGTAATCAACACCCAAATATTTGCCGAAGTTGATCACCTTTTTAAAAATTCAACCGTTAGGAACATTACTCTATAAATACCCAGCAATTAATTCACCTCAAACTATCACAATTTTAATTCAAAAATGGCACCCCCTAGTGCTAATTTTACTCTAGATGAACAATTAGCTCTTTGCAAAAACTATGTGTTTTTCTATCCAAAGTAGGATGAAGAACGACGTCAAAATGGACTAGTTAGTATGAGTTACTGGGCTAAAGTTCATGAAAAACTTCTGTACCGAAACAGGTAATCCTCATAACAGGGATTGTCCGGCCTTGTTTTGTAGATTTCAAACTATAAGAAAATAAGTTTAAGAATTCATAGCTTTAATTCAGGTTGCCAATTGATATCGATTAACGGGTGAAAGCAATGCGGAGGTTGTTGTGCGAACTCGAAAGGAATGGAGAAGATGGAAAGGAATGATTTTCGAATACGAAGCTCATTATGACATCCTTCGTAAGTTTCTTGTATTCCGTATGAGATGTTACAAAAATAATTTAACGATCATTCTAAGATGTAATATGATGTAATGATATGCGGGTTAGTTATGTAATACTTATCTAAGTGTGAAGGAAAATAAGAAGTTTCTTTATATAACTATTTATAGTTCGGATGAAACTAGAATTAACACGTTTCAGCCGAACCTTCAACCATCAAGAAATATAGCTTAATAATTGTAGGTTCGGTTGTTTCTTAAAAAGCTAATTTCAGCTAAACATTAAAAACTTGGTTTGGAACTAAGTCTTGGTTATCAAAATAATATTCGGATGATTTTGAAAAACACATTTATGAGCCGAAACGCATAAATATAAAGGTTCGGCTGATTCACAAAATTAATTTTCCGTTGAACCAATCAGAAGAAGGTTCGGATGAAATTGGAAATACAACATTTCAGCAGAACCTGACAGAACCTGATTTTTTCTTAAGTTGTCAGGTTTAGTTGATCTGGAATTTCAATTTACAGCCGAACTTGACATAAAAATTCCGAAATACCAGGTTCGGCTGTGTATATTCACTTTACTTATCAGCCGAACATTGTGTGTCTATACACTTCCTAGGATAATTATGCGACAAAAAAAAACAAAGAAAGAACCACAAAATATTTTATTACTACGGTGAGTTTCGAACGGTCCACCAAAACCAAACAAGTCAAAAAATTATATTTTATTTCATGGTAATTCTAATTTTACCGCGTCTTCACTTACTGTTGTTTCATTATAGTCATTTTCGTCTTCCTCATCATCCGTCAATATAATTATATGTTGGCTTCCGAATAACATATGCACTGCATTCCAAAGGTCCATTGTCGTTGCATATTGTGCACACCAATCCAAAGAGTAATTTTTTTTTAATTTAGGCCAAAAGGCATTTTTATCCAACGGAGGTAATGGGCACTCGGGTTGTAATTTGAGATCGATATAATGACATCTTTCAACATGTCCAATAACAAGTCTTTTATCCTTTTATATTCTCAGTGTAAAGTATTGTTGGCGGCGCGAATGACAAAGTCATACCAAATGAGAGCAAATGAACGACGCAATGAAAAGTCTCGGCTATTAACCACACACAAATCGACATTTTCATCCAATGCTCCCTTGTGATGAACATATCCCCATGTAGACGATCTTAGAATTTAACAAACTCTTATATCGCCCCTTGGTCTCCTCGTGGCCCATCTCTCATCATTGTCTTGAAGAAGACCCGGTTTCGGTGTAGTGTTTGTAACATCTTGTACTTTATATACTTAATTTGGTCCCCCATTGAACTCTCCATTGTTTACTTCTTCAAATTGTCCTAATTATCCCGCAGTGACATGATAACCACAATTCACATCCCCTTCGACATCCTTCATTGTTATTATATGCTCACGAATTACTTCGGGTAGGAACTCTAAGTAGTTATCATAAATTACATTAGTTGGTCGGAAAATGTTACAGAACTTATCCTTTTAGGACCTTTCATGTTACCCCTTGCATGTACGGTCTTTTTATCCTTTTGCTTGGGGTTTTCTTTTTTGGGGGAAGGATACATCTCACCCTTGAGCTTGACGTCTTTTTGAATATATTTTGGCGGGGAGAGACACGAATATCCATTGTTTTCCATGACTTCTTGTTTACTTGTTTCTTTTTTATCCTTACTCGGACGCCCACTCTTCCTTGAAAGATCCACTTCTTCATTCTTTTACGCCTTCTCTATTTCCCTCTTTTCCTCTTCTTACCTTGCATCATGGTATTCAAATCTGGATGGATCCCTTTATGTTGCGATATCTTGGAGGCTTTCCTTGTCTTTTTTCCGGTTAATTTTATTGCTTGGCCTACCTTTGGGTTTCCCTTTTTCCGGTTCAAAAACATTCTCCTTCGTGAAAGGATAGACGATTGGCCTCAAGTTGTTTATTATGATTTATTTTTTTGAGCTAGGTACATCCCTCGGTACATCTCAACAAGTTTTTTTTCTATAACTTGTCTCCCAAATCTCTTCATCGTCGGGCTCTTCGAATGGTGGAGGGTCAAAACTTAATTGTTTCCAAAAAGGATCAATACCCTCAAAAGGTATGATTTCATCTTCGTACCGGCTATGTAGTGGCGACATGAAAGTCCCATAGATTCCTTTCATTTTACACAAATATTCTTCATAGGGTTGAGCGGTCCAATCTTCCATCAAATTAGCTTCAACCATTAGTTTCTCAATACACAAACGGGAGACCCTATATGTTAATCCGTTGAGCCACGAATTATCCTTGTAATACTTTTGTTTGAACATAAGGTTATGTTCGAATGCCGCTTTGATTCTTATGAGATCAGTTTTGAAATATCCATACATTGCGTGAAACACCGTGACAAACGTGTCAACACAACCAAATAGGTTCTTCTTCAATCGATGATGAGCCGACTCTACCATATTTGTAGCTTGGTTTCCGAAGTGTTTGTGTTGATTTTTGAACACATACACAAAACATTCCTTGTGAGGTTCCAAGAATTCCTTACGCAAATAGGTAATGACACTTCGGTATTTGGAGCCCCAATGCGCAATAAGCATTTTAAGATTCTCTTGGTACACGTCTTCGCTAATTGACCATGTCAAAGCATCATATTCATTGGAGAAACAAGCCCACAACCTTTTATCAGCTTCATATTCTTTCTTGAATTCTTCATTTTTCTTTACTTTTTCTTCCTCTGGTAGCTTAGAAAGCTTCTCTAAGTCTTTCAACTTAAGCGATTGAATTTTTGGTTGACAATTTTTTCTTCATATTGTTCCAAACATGAAATGTACAAAGGAAGTTGTGTGAGTCCGGAAATACCATTCTTATAGAATACATCAATACTTTCTCTTGGTTGGTTACGATCACCTTAGGAAGGGCATCCTCCCGGAAGATTAACTTGCATTGTTTTTACCCCCAAATGTAACTTTCTCTTTTCTCATCTTTCAAAAACTAAGACCTAACGGTGAATAATGCCTTGGTCGACGTATGTCCTCTATGTTCATCAACGACATCTCATATTTGTTTGTCGTGTAGGTGCAATCAATTATAAGAACTTGCGGAAAGCATAGAGCCAATCAGACGCATTTCGGGTGGGAAATGAAAAGATGTGTCACTTGTGCAAACTCATCCAATTTCTTTTGAACCATGTAGTTATTGTTTGCCGCCAACCACATGACTTGTTGCATCACCAACCTACCTTGCAAATCATTTTTCCTCAAAAAAATTTCTCTCGTTGTAGATAGTTCGTATGGTGAACTTGTTATTCTCGTCATCCGCCTTCAATTTTTCAAGAATCTTAACTGGTGCCATATGTGTCCGAGATATTTTACATCCACGAGTTCTTTCGGCTTTAACCTTACGACTTTGGCAAGCCCGTGAAGATCATATGGACGTGGGTGGTTATGACGACAATCCATCTTCTTATTCATACTCCAATGTTGTTCATGCTTGTTGTATTTGAAAACAATTTTGAAGGGGAATTTTTTTTCTTCGTTTTACTCTTATTCTTTCTCCCGGTTTTAGGCTTATACACAAAATCCTTCTTAGCCTTACTTGAACCTAGCCCACCTCTCACAAACCATTTCAAACCGGTCATCTTGGCTTTGTTGTCCGTAAACTAGCACACAATTAATTTTGATTCCATGTTCCTCATCCCAAGACCTTGCATCCGGTTTTGATTTCCATGTCCACATGGTTGCAAGATCAAGAATAAAGTTATTGAAGGTATCACTTAAACTTATAAACTAAAGCCCAAAATCAATTTGTTACCTACCAATTCATTTTAAAAGTGATCTTTATTATCTTCGTGAATAATGAAGTTTGCCGGAGGTTGATCATCCATTGGTACAGGTTGAGCAATAACGATCTACAAGAATATTGTGAGGTTAGATGACCATAAACAAATTTTACATATGGGTTCGGCTAATTCGATAGTCATAATTCAAGCCGAACTTTTAGTATCCAAAAGTTCGTCTGATACGATATTCGGATTTTCAGCCGAACATAGGGTCTTTCTTTTTTCAAGAAATTCAACTATATGGTTCGGCTGATTCGATATTCTCAATCTCAGCCGAACCATCACACTTGTGTATTCTAAAAATTCTAACTATAGGTTCGGCTGATTCAAGAGTTAGCCGAACAATTCACTGATACCACGAAAAAAATGATCGAAATGTTCTGTTGTTTATTGGAACCAATTTTCAGTCGTACCTTGTATTGTTCTTTGGGGCCAAATTACAAATACAAAGTTCGGTTGATAATTAGTGCTCATCGAAACAATCGCACTGTTCTTGAGCATGTAGTCCGGCTAATATAGTTGCAGCTGAACTTAAACCTGATAAGCCGAACCATTAAAAAACTCCATCTTTCCATGAATTCAACCTATAAAAACGATATTAAACCTTATCTAAGACTGAGCGTTATTAGCAATGGGTTCTTCAACCATGTATTCATCTTCGGGATTTGACTCATAAAAATCATCATTTTGAGCTTGTACTTGAGTTTGAGTTTGTGTTTGAGTTTGAGGAAATCATTCTCATAATCCAAAAAATCAGCCATTTTAGGATCTCCATCGTAGTTGATATGTATTTTCTGAGCTTTACGTGATGAAGATTCGCCCTCCTCATTCGAATCATGCATTTTCATCAAAAACCCTAGGTTTTTCTTTACTTCTTCTTGTACTTCTCTTGAGAAAAGTTTTTCCTAAAAATAATTTTTCCCTCACTAATCATAACTTTTAAAACAAATAATACATTAACTACTAATCATTATAATTAACCAATAATAATTAACTATAAACCTAATCATTATTTATTAAACACTAATGATTAATATTAACACTAATTACATAAGGATAATGTGGGTATTTTAAGGATTACTCATAATGACTTTATTTTATCACTATATGGTATGCCCAATAAAAAATCTATATGTCCAAAAACAGAATTCAAAATGCACGCCAACGCCAACGCCAACGGAGGTACATATCGATAGATTTTGATTTTGACTATAGGGTATGATTTAATGCACTAGTTATAGCACCGTGTTACTCTTTTAGTATTTCTGTTACTTCAGGACCAATATTGAGTGGCACAAACTGCCAATGAATAAACCTCCGCTACCGGTTAACATTCCAAAGAAGACATTGTCGGCTAGGCAGAATATAAACTTATGACATTGTTGCGTATCCTGCTGTGAGCTCGATGATGTCTTCATAAACTAATATGCTTACATAAGACTTGTCGGCTTTGAAACAAAAATTAAGGATTCTAATTTGCGAACTACTCATAAAAGAGTTATAAATTTGCTACTGAACACCCTCCTATAGAGGAAATCTTCAGTTGTTCGGACAAACTAACGTGGCAGTGTGTCATATGCAAAGAAAGATTCCGTTTTACAAGTTCAAAAGGAACGTGGCAGTGTGTCATCTGGAAAGGAAGATTCTGTTTTACAAGTTCAACTGTCGACAAACTACCATTAAATTGTTTTATCACCATCTCTAATGTATCATACTATTATCATTAAATTTCCGTCACATTTCCCTTTTTGTGTTTTGCAGGACATATATACATATTAAAACAAGGCTATATATTTCTCTACTTTAAGAAAACATATTGGAATTTCAGGTCGGCCAAGGATTGTAAATGAAATCACGTTCATCCAAGTTCATTGGGCAAGAAGTATAAGCACCATGAAGTGTGGAGTTCACAGCCAATGACAACTTACCGTTTCTTGTCTTTGTTAAAAAATTGGGCAATCAGGAAATTACCTTCCCACCTCAGTGTAATTCTGAACACGCTTCAGTCCATGAGTACATACGTTGTTGAGTCCCAAAGAGTCTCTAGCTAAGCCTTTACAGCAAGCTTATAAAACCAAGCTCCCCTTTGCTTGTTTTCTTAACCTAATTCAGATTTTCATTATTCTCTGTGTTATAGCTTCTTATTCTTTCCCTCTCTTGCTCTCGCTATCTTTAAAAGATAGTGATAATAAGCTCATTATATTTTCTTCATTAGTTACCCACACACTACAAAATGGAAGTAGAGAACAGGAGAGTGATTAGAAGTACACCCAGAAGAGGTAATCGAATCAAACTTGAGATTTACAAGGTTGTTGCAAAATCAGTTAAGTATCTAATTACAGAACCTGCACAGGGTAGCAGAAAGAGAGATAAAGTAGCTCCAGAACCAGCAGATTGAGATGATCATGGACATCATCGCTTGAAGTCATATATGTAGCTCATGATGATCATGTGTAGTACAATCTTTTGTTTTCTTGTTGATGTTTGCATCACTATCTTGAACTATGATATAGTTATTTGCTTCATCTATGTTTTATTATCGAGACAGAAATAATGCACGAGATAAGCAATTGAGCACGTTACATCGGACTTGAAGGATGCTATACCCGAAATAACGGCCGAATGTGTTACATGTATTCTGTTTCAGTTTATACGGATGCTAAGTTCAAATCCAAGGCCCTTACGAGCTGATTTCTTTTTCTTTTCTTTTTTATCTGAATTTTTTTGATACTAATGAGTTTCGAACTTAGATACCATATCATCACTCAATAATTTTATCATTATACAACAGTAAAATCAGCTGATTTTTTTCTTTTCATACTATATTATTTCCTATTTTTGGTTTGAATTTTGGAAAGTGATTCATTCAAAAAATACTCCATCTTTCGCTTAAAATCTCCAAAGATAACCAAAAAATAATGATAATATAAAATCTCCAAAAATAACAAATAAATAATAATAATTTAGGACATAAGTACGTAATTTTGTAAGGAAATTAAAGGTTAAGGATATTTTTTTCTAAACTAAAGTATGTAAAAGATTCATATAAGAATCACTGTATTATTTACATAATTAAACTATGGTTAATTAGGTTAACTGGTGAATTCTTTTAATGTGGAGAAGAAAAATAAGAAGAAGATGACGTACAATTCTTCGAAATTAGGCTCTAGGTAGGTAGTATGTTTTTATTTACAGGAAGCCGTAGTGCAAGAAAAAATTCAAAAAAACAAACCAACGAGGATATATTAGCTGCCTTAGATGATGAAGATATAGCTGAAGATCTGGCTGCTAGGCTTGCCCTCGAAGATGAAGAAGAAGAAGAAAAAAAACGTCGAAAAGGAAAGGAAGTGATCGGTCAGTAATATTTTATGTTAAACAAACTGAATAAATTTGTTCAAAAATCAATCATGTTTTCATTGTCTAGACTACCATTCTTTCTCTCTTATCATTACATATATGTTTACATGTTTTATTAGACTATGAATCTTATTGCTCGGACGAAGATGAACAATTAGCTAGAGCTATACAAGAAAGTTTGGAGTTGGAGTCTTATCCTGATAATGGGATTGAAGAGGACATACGATTCCGAGCTGTAATACCACGGGAAGTATCTAGAAGGTACATCTTGATTAATTAAGTTATGTGTTGTTGCAATACAATTCCTACATATCCTCACAATAAGTTCCTCTATGAATTGCTTTGCAATATAGTGATAAAGCCTAAGGTTACGAAATCGACTTTGGTTTTGCTATGCATCACTTGTGCCTCAGTTAGTTTGATGTCACTTACAAATATGATATATCACTGAACAATTAATCTCTCTGTTTAGCAATTGTGTGGGATGCCATAAAGTGCTGCTGACGGGGAAGTGCGTGAGGTGCAGCCGAGGAACCTGGCATTCTGGATGTTTTCGATGCTCTAAGTGCAATGGACTAATTGACAAAATTGTGGTATGATCACAGAAACTAGTTTTATTCAGTGTTGATTTAATTTTCTTAGGATACTGTTGGACGACTATACATACTTCTTATAGGAATATTCATTAATTGTGTATACGTATTGGCCTATTATGAAGTTTACATTGTATTGTGGAAAGTCGTTACCTTTAATTAGGGACATTCATGGCTGTAGGTCTGGAGGAGAAACCAGCCACACCACAAACATTGTGCAGCTCCGATGCAGGAGACTAGTAGCTATCATAGTGGTCCAACATGCGATGTTTGTAACAAGCGTGTAAGTTTCTAGTAATAAAAACAAGGGCTTATGACTGGAATGCCCCAATTTTTGGGGATCAATTCTCATTTCTGCCCCGACGAAAAAAAATAAACAAAAATGCCCCAATCCGTTAGTTTTTCAGTTAAGTTGGGGCGTGCGAATTGGCACGTGTGAAAAAATGCCAAAATACCCCTCACATTTCATCTTGGAAAAATGCCCTAAAAAGAGATTCATATTATAAAAATGCCCCAAAATGAAAAAGTTACAAAAATACCTCAAAATGAAAAAAGTCACAGAAATGTCCCAAAATAAAAAAAGTAACACAAACATGAAAAGTCTTTAAACATGTAACCTTAGTTTAAAGACTTTTCATGTTTGTGTTATTTTTTTTTATTTTGGGATATTTCTGTGACTTTTTTCATTTTGGGACATTTTTGTAACTTTTTCATTTTAGGGCATTTTTGTAACATGAATATCTTTTTAGGGCATTTTTCCAAGATGAAATGTCAGGGGTATTTTGTCCTTTTTCACACGTGCCAATTTTTACGCCCCAACTTAACCGAAAAACTAACGGATTGGGCATTTTTATTTATTTTTTTTCGTCGGGGCAGAAATGAGAATTGACCCCCCAAAATTGGGGCATTCTAGTCATTATTCCTAAAAACAAAGAACAAGTGAAAAAAGTTCAAAATTATTTTATACCAGTTAGTGAGGTTTATAATTCTCTAATTTTGATGTTGGAATGTAAAATTTTCTGTAGCTTCCTTCAGTTCATGAAACTGACAAACAATGGGGCCAAAAGTACTGTCCCACGCACGAAAAGGACCGAACTCCTCGTTGTTGCAGCTGCAGGAGGATGGAGGTAATCAAGTTCATTAAAATCTTAATATTTTTTAACCAATGAATATTTCTCAATTCACATGTGATTGTGAACATGAATTCTGGTGATATATTATGAATGTTACAGCCAAGAGATAAGAAGTATATATCACTGGGTGACGCTCGCAAACTCTGTTTGAAGTGTTTGGATTCTGCACTCATGTCTACCGAAGAATGTAAACCTCTTCTCGAAGATATAAAGAATTTTTATGTAGGTTTAAATATGAAAGTTCATGTGGATTTTCCAGTGCTCTTGGTTGAAAGATCCGCACTGAATGATGCGGTTAGTGAAGAAAATTCTCATGTAAGAGATATAATTAAAACCCATAAGAATTTCAGTTGTTTACAAAGAGAAAATTTACTTACAGCAGTTTTCTGAATTTGTTTTCCTATACTGTGGACAGAATATCCATAGGTTGCCTGAGGTCAGAGGCATATGCACCTTTCAATCACAGATGGTTCCTCATGTAAGTATTCTTCGACATTACAACATAAATTAGCCTTGGGATCATTTCTATTTATACGAAACGAGCAAATGATAAATCATAATTCATTTAGTTTTTTTGTGTTCGTTCTACTTTAACATCAACAGATTCCAAGAAGGAGAGGAAACATATTCAGTGGCATGCCAACAGAACCATACAAATTGGTCCCTGGACAATCAAAGGTGACAGGCATTTGCGTTTTGTTCGGCTACCCTAGGTACCTCCTTCCTAAACGTGCATACCTATATATATATATATATAGTGTTTGTGGATGAACGCATAACAGATTAACCAGTGAAATATTAATACATTTGTTACATACAGAATGTTATGTGGAGAAATCCTTGCTCATGAGATGATGCATGCCTATTTGCGACAGCACGGTACTTCTTCGTAGCCTTGTTCAATCTATAACTAGACACCTTTTAGGTTAGTTGGATGAGTTATAAAATTTGTGCATGTGTATGCTTGTAACAGGGTATCCTCCTGACCTCCCACTGGAATTAGAAGAAGGTATTGCACAAGTAATGGCTTATAGGTGGTTGGAGGCAGAGTCAGTTGCAGGTAATGGAGGTCGTCGGTCAAGCAAGGGTAAACGATCGCCGTTTGAGAAGGAACTTGGGGAATATTTCAAAAAATCGCTTATGGATAGTCAAGATCCGGTGTATGGAGAAGGATTTAGAACGGCATTAAGAGCCGTGAATATGTATGGTCTAAGAAGAACCCTTGAACATATTAAAGAGACAAAAAGGCTGCCATAGTTACATTTGTAGTCACTCATTAGGTCTCATGCAAGGGAAAAAGAAATAACTCTTTTCTTCATCTTGTTTATGCATAAAAATTGTGAACCTGTGGTATAGAGAAGAGTCAGAAGACTGTGAATAGAGCCTGCTTGCTTTTAAACTAGGAATCTTTTATCAATATGTGATACTAGAGGTGTAAAACATGTCAGCCCACCACAGCACAGCCAGGAAAATACATATTTGGTGTGTTGTGTGCCGTACTATGTTGTGCAAGAGATTTAGATGTGTGATGTGCCATGTTAGTGTGCTGAGTTTTTTGGGCTTTATTGGGCTATGACTGACTTTTATGGGCTTTAAGAATGCTATATTATAATTTTTATATTGATTTCGAAAATTTATTGATATATCCTAGGTCCATATAAGATGTTATAGCTGGGTCCAACTGGAAAAAATAGTTATTCTACGGTGTCCATAAACATTAAATTACCCGGCTACCTTACTCTCCATACATGCGGTAGTCATAAGGGAATATCTAATCCCTCTTCTCTTTCACTAATCTGTGAGATCTAAAGCTGAAATTCAGAAAATACATCGCTGAGATTGATTGAATAGTTGCAACCATCTTCAGATCTATCGTCTCTTTCATTAGTTCATGCATAATTAGTGTTTTTTCTTCCGATTTGATTTTTTTTCCTTCTAAAGATATTTACATGGGTCAACAAGAATTGATTAAAATTTTGGTTGAGTGATGCCGAGAACAAGGTTGAAGTGTATAAGAGAATAGACAAGATAATAATACAATAGAATAAGTGATCGTACACAAGAAATAGAAGAAAAAGCAAAAACATCTCAGAAGAAGAAATATTAGAAAAACATATTACCAAATCAGTACAAAAGGCGATTTTAAAGAATTATAAGCAGCAAAAATGGCATTTTTGGGTATGATCCAGCAATACCCAATCTGATTTTGTTATATTAATAGATTTGTCAATTATTTTATTATACCTAAAAAACGGATTGGATTTTGTTATATTAATAGATTTGTCACTTATTTTATCATCCAATTTGATTTTTATTGTATGATCATCCGTGTATATACATGTTGTACTAAAAAAATGGTCTGATTTCGTTATATTTATAAGGTCATCATTTAATTTGACACTGCAGTTGAACTTTACAGTATGATCCAATATCGTGATTTTAACACTATGATCCTACAGTACATATATGTTGTACTAAAGTACATATTGGTTGTACTAAAAAAAACTAGGTCAAGTTTGACATTATCAAATGTTAGTACATATTGGTTGTACAAAAAAAACTAGATCGAATTTACATAATCAACTATATATTGGCTATACAGAAAAAAGAAATAGATCAATTTCATAAAAATTAGATCAAATTTGACATTATCAACTGTCATTACATACTTCTCACAAATTCGAGTACATATCTAATGTACATCTTACAAATTCGAGTACACATCCAATGTACAACTTACAAATTTGAGGACATATTCGTTGTACAACTTAGAAATTCCAATACATATCCGTTGTACTGCTTATAAATTCGTAGTAGTCCTTATAAATTCGACTACATATCCATTCACAATATCAACGGGTACCTATGGACAGTCTACCTGCCATGCAAACTTGCCCATGAGACTCAGTAAAACAAGAAAAGTTGCAAGCCAGTTGTTGTAGCTTCTTGATTTGAGCCAACATCACTCCAACCATAAACAAGACGCCTACTACATTTCCACCATGCCTTAAATATTAACAACATGAACAACAAAAGCTAAAATTGGGTTGTAAGTTTGTATTTGATATGCATCTACAATTGGGATTAGTCGTTCTAAGTTTGTCCAAACACTTCAGATGCAGTGTCACATTAATATTTTCCCGCCAATAGTTTTTGGGACAACAGTTATAAAAGCAATGTCTATTATAACCGTACATGCAATTTGCAGATTTGGTTAGCATGTTTAACCTGTAAATGTGAACCAAATTATGTAACAATTTTAAAACACAAGTACGAAGAACAATATACAAAAATGAAAAACACAACCAGTGCAGCCAATATACACCGACTAAGTTATGGATAAAATTGAACATTGAATAGCAATTCCTGCTAATATATACGAGCTACTATATATAATGAATCAAAAGACAATTACACATAACATATATGACATATCACATCATCTATCTGCAGATGCACACATAAAACACAGTGCAGCCGATATACACTGACTAAACTGTGAATAAAGTTGAACATTGGATAGCAATTCCAAATGATAAATTTCCTAGTACAACAAATATAAACTGATACAAAAAATGAAAAAGAAAAAAATTAAAAATAATCATTCTAAGTAAATGACGTAATGTATTTAACACACATTATAGGTAACTAACCTGAAATTATCTAATCAAAGCACCGAAAACGTATTATCTCCAGTACAAGAAATATACATTGTTGGATTATACAAAAACAACAAAAGCACGATTTTAAAAACTGAATGAAAAAATACTCAATCGAAGTTAAATAACATTAAAACATTATAATCTAAATCTAAATCGAACTTGCATGAGGCAAAATAACAGATTCATGAAAAAATCAATTACAATTTCCTAAAACACGAAATTATAATCAATTCAATTATAAGAAGAAAACAATTATAATCAAACAACAAAAAGATAAATATCATATCAAAAAGAAAAAAGAAAATTAAAAACACAGAAAGTTCAAGAAGAAACTGATCTGATCTTCATATATCAGTTGAAATCAAACAATAAAAGAAGAAAAAATAACAAATCAGAGAAAATTATCATACAACATACCTGGAAATACGAAATAGATTTACAAAAAACCCTAGAAAAGCGAGAAGAAGAGAGTTGCTGCAGCAAAAGAAGAGAAAACTATATGAGATTGGATCTGGATTCATTGGGTTTCTTCTTTACATAATTGTTGTATATAGTAAAGGGTATTGTGGGAATTCAAAAATATTACTCTAAACATCCTACACGTGCCTAGGACTAATGATTTAATTTTTGGGTCCAAAATAAAAAAACTTCTTTAAAAAAAGACCTCCGATTGAACTCTTTTTAATGGGCGGACCTGCCACTAATAAGGTCCATCAAAAAAGTACCTATTGGTAATTCCTACTTACTTAACTGATGACAGTATCACTTGGTTCAATATACTACTCTCCCTCCAAATCTCTACCTCAATTTTTCTCTAAGTATGTATTCTCTGTGAATTTCATTTAAAATTAGAAATAAGAAAAATTGTTGGAGCAAAATAGATACTACCTTCGTTTCGGAAACAGAGATAATAAAGTGATAGTATCTTTTTTACAGAAACAAAGAGAGTATCATAAAGAAAAACACAATCAAAGAATCAATGTCAAAGAACAAAAGTATACAATTATACTGCTCACCCGCTTTCAAAGTGCAGACCAGTGTTTCAAAACTAATTATTGGGACGAAGTCAAGGCTGCATATGAGGTCTACAGACCTCACAGGATTTTGGATTTGCGTAAAAATAGGTTTGGATTTAAGGTAATTTTTATACTTTATAGATAATATGTAGGATAGAATTCAAAACTAAACCATATAAATAGATGATTCAAAATTAAAAACAATTTGTTCATGCAGATATACCTAGGCATAGAAATTCAAACTTCAAACATCAATTTAGAAATATTTGATAAAACTTGAAAGAAAATAGAAATGCGATGAATAGAACACCACCACATCATCTTCCATATGTGTACTAGAAACCACAAGAATGATACATACAACCAATACTAAGGTATTCACTTCATTTCCATTCATGGTATGGTGTCGCTAGTTTTTGGGTGCTTCGATAAGCGCTATCCTTTATTATCCACGTTTAACGACAAGATTGCTCTCCCTTTATGGTTAAGCACACAGTAAAAAAGTTATATGCAGAATCATATATGTTGTATCGGTTAATATGGTGGAGCTTTGTCTTATAATGGACCAAAAGAAAAGAAAACAAATACGAGTAAAGGCACAAGACGCTAAAAGAACACAAAGGGATCAAGGGGAAATATAAGATATTACTCCTTTCGTTTCACTTTAGATGATAGTCTAAGGTTATTTTTTTATTCCACATTACTTGATAGTTTTTATATTTTTTCAAAAAATTACCAATAATATCCTAAAATTTTATCTTGAAACTATAAGTTTATTTATAAATGCACTAATAGCAATTAATGTTTGAAGACTTTTTTCAAGGGTATAGATGAAAAATTTTCATATCTCTTTCCATTTCTTGATCTACATGAAAACTCCCAAACTATCATCTAAAATGGAACGAAGGGAGTATATGTTTAAGCTTTTTGAGAGGCAACCAAACTGGACACTGAAGTAGTTAGTCCAAGAGACTGATCCACCTGCGGTACGTTCTTCAATTTCGTTGCATTTTTGGGAGTAGTTTAGCTAGCAAAATATACTTTAATCAAGTCTTAAAAGCATTTAATCAGATATAAGAAGAAGAAAAATTACATAGAACAAATTGATGAGAACAACGCCTTATTAACTCTAGAATCTTTAGCAATACTACGAATTCTCATCTTAAATTAGAGTGTAGCAATAAAACTTGTACTCCTTCCATTTCTAAAAGATAGGCAAGGTTTTCATAAATGGATATTTCAAAAAGATAGACTTTTTTCGATTTAAAGAAAGTTATATGTTATTAGTTTACTAATTTACCATTGAAGGACCACTTATCTCTTTTTTTTTTATCTAATATCTAATAGAAGGGACCATATAAAACAAGAAGGACAAATTAGTAAAAAACATGAAAAAAATGATTGCAATGATTGGTTTTCTTTATCTATGTGCTAAACCAAATAAACCTATCATTTAAAAACGGAGGGAATAGTATATTTAAATCTCATAAGTAACATGCAGGGTTGGTCAGACGCTCAATAATGTTCTTGTTATAACTCCTGCACCATAAAAGTTTATGGATCCAATAATGTTCGAGCATCAATTAGCTCAACTCCAGAAATCTTAGAGAGCAAGAAGCCTGATAATACTTCATCATCACCCGTAATTCCATTACATGGTCACAATTATGCAAGTAAGAAGCCCATAATTTCTACTTTCAAACCAGCATATTTGTTATGTTTTCCTTCCCGTTGCCAAGGTTTTGAATTTTGTTTGATTTTTATCGATCAAATAAAAATTGTCCTAAAGATTCATTCCGAATATTATAAGGAAGATGAGTTCTTTCATTTACATTTTTAATGTATTTAATTTGTATCGAAGGTTTTTTTATCCTGGCTAATTTTAGATCTATCTGAATTATTTTAGGCCTATTCATTTTTATTTCCATCTAGGTGAGGAAATAAGGGGTGTCTAAAAAGGATAAAACTACTAAATTATCCTCACTAGTTAAAATTATATTTTTATTTTTATTTTTAATATTTCCAATCTATTTTTATTTCCTTAAAAACCAATCAAAACTAGAATTTTTTTGTTTTTCAAATCAATTTTCTTTTTTGTTTATTTGAAAAAAATTAAAATTTTGGATATTTTTTGGGTTCAAAAACAAATGGCTAATAAGACAGTCATATGATGGTCGATTGTTCTTGATGTTCTTTGTCAATGAAGAACATTGACCAAGAATCAGTGGATGTTCATGCCCTCGTAAGTCGATTCTAGGTTGATGTTCTTTAATTACGAAAAACATAAGGAATCGGCGTATACGGGTGCACATATCGACCGATTTAAAAAAATACACTTTAGAATCGGTTATTGACATTTATATCGACCGATTGTTAAAAAAACTCAAAAACGATTGTTTTTTCCAAAAACATTTGCTCAGAGTCGGTGGATAAGGTTCCGCACGTGTCCCGATTCCAAAAAACTCAAATTCAAAAGTCTTTCTGATAATTTCTTTGCCCAGAATCGGTGGATATTCATGAACTTATCCATTGATTCTAAACTTGACATTTTTTAACTATTTTGCTCATAATTTTTTCGTCTGACGTCGGAATGACCTCATTCTTTTTGCATTGAACTCGTATTTTTATTATCTACATGATAGAGATAATAATTCCTTTATTTAGACAAGTTTTATTTGATGTCTTATTTCCTTGGATGTCTGTAGTACTACATGCAAAGATGGATGGAAGTAAGACATTAAATGGAACTTGTTCAAGTCAATGAATGTCAAAAACTATCGTTTTTGATTATTTTTTTTAATAATTGGTAAATATGAATGTCAATATCGATTGATTTTAGAGTGTGCTTTTTAAAAATCGATCGATATGTGCACCCGCATACGTCGATTCCTCATATTCTTAATTGATGAAGAACATCAACCTAGAATCGGCTTCCGAGGACATGAACTTCACCAATTCTTGGTTAGTGTTCTTACAACAAAATAAAAAAAAAAAAAAAATTTAATGTTTTAACTATTCATAACAACAATAATTTCACAACTAAAATAATTAATTTACAACTAACACGATTAATTAATACTAACTAAACATATTAGTTATTAATATAAATTGTTGGATATGAAGGTTTTAATTTTTTTTCATAATGATCATATTTTAATTTTTTATTCCTAGTATCAAAGGCTTTCTTAATCCTCATGTATCATAATATCTTCACGCTTAAAGAAAAAATAAAAAGAATAAATAATAATCTCATGTATCATAATTCTTCACGCTTAAAGAAAAAATAAAAAGAATAAATAATAATCTCCAACCGTACGTACTCCTAAGAAGACAAATGTACCATCTTTCTTAACGTACCCAAGAATTAAGGTAAATAATTGTCCAAATATTAATCCTGTAATGAGAAGTAACAAGGCATTTTTCTACTTTATTAAATTTGGAATCGGCTAACTTTTTTGTCTTGATGCATTTGTGTTTTAGAAAGACAAAGTACGGTGGATCAGATAATACCTTTAGAAATTGACAGTGAATATTTTCTGTTGTCGGAATAAAGCATCATGACCTTTTTTTGTGTTTTGCAATAATTCATCCTCACCTCTCTTTTGATAGAACAGATTATTTTCACTAATCAAATTTCACTTATTTGTTGCATAAAGTAATAATAATTATTATTATAGACCGTGGGTTATAAATCCAAATGTGTTACTATCCAACTACATTAAATCCAATAAAATAAATTTGATATAAAAAACTCATTATAAACCAACTGTCCATATTACCCTCATTTATAATTCAACCCAAATCTATCACGTCCATCACGCCCGCACGCCCACCTTCCCTTCGTTAACGACGAAAATTGAAGAAGCCATTATTTCCCTTTTTACTTCTATCATCTATTATTCTCAAAATCAGACCGTTCAACGTTTCGAAATCATCAGAGAAAAACACCTGAACCAACATCATCGTCATCATCAATCATATCAAAAATCATCACATTAATCTCACTGAAACAAAAATCATCACTTAAATCATCATCAACAGTAGAATTTGAGTCGTAATCAACAAAAATTTCTGATTCTAAAACGATTTGTTGATCATCAACAGTAGAATTGAGTCTTCTACTTTTAACTCATCATAATCTACCTGAACTTTCTATTCAATTCTGTCACAGTTTAAACCTAAGAAAAATCACTGAAGATCATTAAACATGGTGAAGAAACAAGACAAGAAGATGAAGAAAAAACTCAATACACCAGTTAAAAAACAAGAATCTAAGAAAGCTAAATCGAAGTTTATAGTTTCATCATATTCTGTGATTGTTTATGATTGAAAATCAAAATGCATTTGGTTAAGGTTTCATCATATTCTGCATGTTTATGATTTTTAGTTTCGTGATTTTGGTTTCATCGATCTATTTGGTTAATAAAGTTTCATCTCTTTCGAAATTACAGGTTTCATAATTAGGTTTCAGTTACATTTTTCTGAAACTAGGTTTCGTTGATTTTCATCTGTTTGTAGCAACGTTTAGGTTTCATCTGTTTTAACCTAAATTATTGTGTTGGAACCCAAATAGGTTTCATCCTATTCTGTGTGTGGTTATGACCAACAATGTTGGTGGTTTTTTACTTAATTGGTATTATGATAGAACCCAGAAAGGTTTCATCCTATTCTGTGTATGTTTGTGACCAATAATGATGGTGGTTTTTTATAAATGCATGTTTTGATGGAACCCAAAAAGGTTTCATCCTAATCTGTGTATGTTTGTGAACAACAATGTTGGTGTTTTTTAGAAAATGCATGTCTTGATGGAACCCAAAAAGGTTTCATACTATTCTGTATATGGTTGTGACCAAAAAATGTTGGTGTTTTTTTACTTAATGCATGTTTTGATGGAACCCAAAAAAGTTTCATCCTATTATGTTCTGTTGTGCTAATGGTTTACTTATTCTGTAACAGGAAAAAAAAAATCCAGATCCATACAGGTGCTCATTACAACATTTGTGTACAAAGGCACCAAAAATAAAAGCATTGATACAAACTAAAGAAAAACACATGAAGGCACTTGTTGCATGTCCATTCTGGCATTTCTTCAAACCGTTCTTCGATGGTACCCTTCAAGCAGAAAAACTAAAGAAAACGACAAGAGCAGTTCAGATGATTTTAGGGTCATTTTATAGAAGTGTCAAGGGTGATAAACCAGATTGGAGATCAAAATCAGAATTGACAACCTTTTGCTGATCACGAACTATGTGGAAAATTTCAATAGAAAGAGAAGAGAATTGACACCAACTTGAACATATACTACCCTTCAAATCACAAACAGATGCTTGTAGACCAATACGAAAAGATAATGTATCATCTTTGTGAAATATAACAGCGAGAACAGATTTCATACTCTACAGAAAAAAGTATGAAACCGAAATAAGTTTCACTGTATGTGAATACAAACAACAAAATTTGAATATTAACATCAACAAAATAGCAAAAATATGATTCCATAACCTACAGGAAAAAGTATGAAACCAAAATAAGTTTCACTGTATGTGTATATAAATAAATAACACCAACAAAAATTGAAAATTAACATCAACAACATAACAAAAATGTGATTTCATAACCTACAGGCAAAAGTATGAAACCAAAATAAGTTTCACTGTATGTGTATATGAACAAAAACACCAACAAAAATTGAAAATTAACATCAACAACATACAAAAATGTGATTCCAATAATATACAGAAAAAAAGTATGAAACCAAAAACGGTTTCACTGAATGTGAATATAAACAACAACACCAACAACAACATTTGAAAATTAACATCAAAAACATAACAAGCTAACATCATATTCCAATTATATACAAAGAAAAAGTATGAAACCAAAAACGGTTTCACGGTATGTGAATATAAACAACAACACCAACAAAAATTGAAAATTAACATCAAAAACATAACAAAATTCTGATTCCAATTATATACAGGAAAAAGTATGAAACCAAAAACGGTTTCACTGTATGTGAATATAAACAACAACACCAACAACAACATTTGAAAGTTGGATTTCAGTTTCAGAGGAATGATTGAACTAATACAAAAGCTTGAACAGAGTGAGAATATGATCAAATAACAACTGAAAAATACAGTAAGAATCATCAAAACTGAAAATACAGTAATAATCATGAAAACACACAAAAAAATAATTACAGTTCTTGTTCTTCACTTGAACAGAAAGGAACACAATTTTGAGTTCGGTTAATCGAAAATTTGATAATCAAATAACAACCAAAATCAAAAAATCGAAAATTAAAACTTACCTGATGAAATACAACTGAAGTTAGAAGACGGAGAAGAGAGTGATGTTCGAGAATCACTTAAACAAATACGAACTCGGTTCTTCAAATCAACAATAGATTTGAAACTGTTTGAGATGAATCGGAGAAGATAGAATTTATGTTCGTATTTGAAGCTAGAATTTATGTTCTTCAATTAAGCAGAACCAACAACGAACTCAAATCTTCACTTACACAACAAAATTTGAAACAGGAACTCAAATCTTCAATTAAACAGGAACAAAAACGAATACAAATCTTCAATTAAATTTCATGAATCAGATTTGGAGAAGAAATGTTTTGTTGAAACCCTAACCGAATTTGGAAAAGATGTGCTTCGGTTTTTCAGAAAATAAAATTTGGAGCAAAATTCTTCTCTCATACGAAGATTATGTTTTAAGATTTTATTTCCATTAAAAAGTTATAGATTATATAGGAAAGGCAATTCGGGTGTATAGAAAATAATTAAAATCTAAATTTAATTAGTATTATGTAAAATGAGATTTTTATCTCATTTTTAATGAAAATAGTTTTTCTTTATAAAAATAATATGAGAGGATTTTTTGCATGATAAATTTGTTCACGTTGGTTTTTTATGCCAAGTTTTATAATTATCATAACAAAACAATAACTACAATAGTAGTAGTATGGAAAGGACAAAATTAAAATTAAAATATTATTTTTTTTGAAGCATTAAAATATTAAAGATAAAAATATGAATAAAAAATTATTATTACTATTTATATTTATTTAAACAATAATTAAAATGAAAAAGATATATTGTATTATTTAATAATGCAATTTTAAAATATTTCTATTTTCATCATTAGCCACATCATGAGCTATTCAACATTACAATTTACCGGACAGAATCTATAATTTACTGGTTCAACAACATTTTTGATAAATTTTAATTTACCAAACGTCGAATTACTTTATTTCTACGGTATAACAGAGCAAAGCATAGCAGAAAAACGATGTCCTAAAACTCACAGCAATACCAAACTCACCTTAATGCAGAGCCGGTGAACTCCGGTCAGTGGACACAACTCGATCACTAGTATGGTAATACAACTAGGGTTCGCGGCTGCAACCTGTCGATGAAATGAAATGAAAACCAACCGCAATCAGCGATGAAATTGTGTTTACAGAGCAGAATGTTAGTCCAGATTTATTCAACAGTTTTATCAACAACTTTGGTAGTCATTTCCATCAAAACTCATTATGTGCCAGTTATCAAGGCTAACAAATGTCGAAATCAATCTGAAAAACGTAAAATCTGTACGCAATTCCAACGTAATAGGTCAGCCATAACAACTGGCATCAGGAAGCTACTGACCGACTACCTTTTTCCTACTTCAATCCCTTCGCCAGCATTCCCCTAATACTAACCATTAGTCAATATTGAATCCCAACCATGAGCAAACGGAACCGACACTTACATAACCACCGACCTGCTAAGTCAGTTGATAGAATGAATGCACAGATATACAGGACTTATTTTCTAAGATCAATGTTGAATTTATCAAAACAAGGAAAATATTGAGTTTCTGGAGAACTCAAAACTAGGAAAAAATTGAAGTCCGCTATAATGAATGAGAATCTTTGAAATGGTAATAAAGAATCTAAAACAAGGCGGCAAAGGAAGCATCAGTTTTGTAATGACTAAGATATTTGACAACTGGCAGTACATTTGAAGGTCAGACCTAGGAATCTATAAATTCATAAATATTATGATTCTTTCCTCCCAACTGAATTTTATGGTGTACCATTAATATGATCATTAACTACTTACTACATAAACTATGGTTGTTAACTCTACCACACCTTTACTTACTAAAATACCCTTTATTTACTAAAAATAAATAGACAAATCAAACAGAAATCAAACAATGCCAGCCTAAGCAGTCTTGCATTATACCTAAAAAATACATATACACTTAGAGACTTGATGTTGAGGTTTCCTTTGGATGAGATTTTATGTTGTTTTGCTTGCTAGCTTTCGGTGATTTTGCTAATGCTAGAAAGAAACACACATGTAGACATCGCATATTGTTTCTGCTTTATTATTTAAGGCAATGAAATATGCCCTCTTATCCAGTTCTTGGTAAATAACAAGCAACAAAAGTTGCGAACAATAGAAAGTACCTCGGATATTCTCCTTGTTTGATCACTAGTCACGAGAAATCTGCATCATAGTAAACAATGAACATCAGGAGAGAGAGAGAGAGAGAGAGAGAGAGAGAGAGAGAGGATAAGTTCAAAGTTTGGCCAGTTATGTCCTTTTGAAAACAAACACAAAGTACGATGAAGGCAGATCAGATAAACCGAGTCAGACCTGTCCAAACTTCACCGACTCAATTTTTTTCATAACCAATTGAATACCAAGTAGACACTGACACAAACCATTTATATTTCAAGTTCTGTAGAAAGTAGTCATTGACAAAGATAACTACCGCAAATGAGCATAACCTGAGATCTTTAAATATTAAGTTCCCTTACACCTCTGTTTTGTATCCATGTTAAAGCCACAAAAGAAAGTGAAACTGGAATAAATACGCACCTTTGGATCCTCAGATTCACATAGAGCCACCTGTTTATAACACAAAACATCAAACCAGATATGTTAAAAGAAAACGTGCAAACCTTAATCTCTCTGGACATCAGAAAAGGCAGTGAATTCACTTTATATATTCAGTAAGTGATTCTGATACATAAAAAGACAGTTTAATTGTTTCTTAAACTGTTTTACATATCCAATTTGCTAAAGATAAATATAGGAACTCAGTATATTCATCTCTTTACCTTACTACCTCATCACGCTCTGGCTTCAGGTATATAAACTGATAAACAGCTTAAGAAAACTGTGTCCTCATCTCTTTATCTGTAAAGAAAACCAAGAAGATATCAACCTTTTATTGCAGCACTTGTACACAGAAAGCAATAAAAATAAATCTGTTCCTTCTCATAATTTCACATATTCTCCATCTCTAAATCACTCTACAATGGAAGACATAGGAAATGTATCAGAATCAGAGCGCCTTACCTTTGCTCTTCCTGTGGATTCTGATAATAAGGCAACTAAATACAAAATACTATCGTTAGCGAAACCCCACATGCGAGCCTTTCATCTTTCATGGATCTCCTTCTTCGCTTGTTTCGTTTCCACTTTTGCAGCCCCACCCCTCCTCCCAATTATACGTGACAACCTCAATCTCACCGCAACTGACATCGGAAACGCAGGGATAGCCTCTGTTTCTGGTGCGGTCTTTGCGAGGCTTGTCATGGGGACTGCATGTGACCTCTGGGGTCCCCGCCTTGCTTCTTCAGCACTCATCCTTCTCACTTCACCAGCAGTTTACTTCACTGCCACTATAAATTCGCCTATTTCCTTCCTCCTTGTTCGCTTCTTCACCGGTTTCTCACTCTCCACCTTTGTCTCGACCCAGTTCTGGATGAGCACAATGTTCTCCGCTAAGGTCATCGGTACCGCAAATGGTTTTACAGCCGGCTGGGGAAACCTCGGTGGCGGGGCCACCCAGCTCCTGATGCCACTTGTCTATGAACTGATCAGAAAAATGGGATCAACCAATTTCACTGCCTGGAGGGTTGCTTTTTTCATCCCTGCACTGTTTCAAACCATTACAGCATACATGGTCTTCTTCTTTGGCCAAGACCTGCCAGCAGGTGATTTTAGAAGGCTTCAAAACTCTGGGGAGAAAGCAAAGGATAAAACGTCAGAAATTTTCTACTATGGAATCAAAAATTACAGGGGGTGGATTTTGGCCTTGTGTTACGGGTACAGTTTCGGAGTCGAACTGACAATAGATAACATAATTGCGGAGTACCTTTTTGATAGGTTCAATCTGAAACTCCACACTGCTGGACTTATCGCAGCAAGTTTTGGGTTAGCGAATTTTGTTTCACGACCTGGTGGTGGAATGTTCTCCGATTTTATGGCAAAAAGATATGGGATGAGGGGTAGGATCTGGAGTTTATGGTTAGTTCAAACTGCAGGAGGAGTGCTCTGTGTTGTTCTAGGAAGACTAGGATCATTGGGTCCATCAATAACAGTGATGCTGATTTTTTCGTTTTTCGTCCAAGCTGCATGTGGACTAACCTTTGGGGTAGTTCCTTTCGTATCTAGAAGGAAAGTTTTTTCTTTCTTTAGCTGCTCTGTTACAAACTCATCCCTCATCCTCCCTCAATTTTTTATTTTCTACAATTTGAGTAGGTCGCTATTTTTCTTTGTTATACTTATACTAATAATGCAACGTTACAGACACTAATGCCAGTGTGAGAATTACTTATTTTTGTTCATTGTATGAGGATCATCCATGATTAGCAGCAGATTAGGTATTAATTTCTGATGCCAAATGATTTTTCAGATCGTTGGGACTCATATCAGGAATGACAGGAGCTGGTGGAAACGTGGGTGCAGTTTTAACGCAAGTCATTTTCTTCAAAGGTGCTCAATACTCTAAAGAAACAGGGATAACCCTAATGGGTATTATGATTATATGTTGTACATTCCCATTAGCCTTGATCTACTTCCCACAATGGGGTGGTATGTTTTTTGGTCCATCAACTGCAGAAAATGCCACTGAAGAAGAATATTATGCATCTGAGTGGAATTCTAGAGAGAAAGAGGAAGGTAAACATCTGGGAAGCTTGAAATTCGCAGAGACTAGCAAAAGTGAACGAGGTAGAAAAATCGCTTCTCAACTAAGACCAGCTAATGGAACCTCGCTTCTCAACTAAGACCAGCTAATGGAACCTCACCCACTACTGTCTGACAACTACCACTATAACGTACAATATGTTTTAGTTCTACCTAAAACTCCTAAAAGGCTATAAACTGTTTCAGTATCCAAATCTTCCTTGTGAATACTACCATAAAGGGTTAGTATTTAATAACTATGAATAGTGGCGGACTGCTCTTTTGTTGTGTCAGTTTAGTTAGGTATGGTCTTTTTCTTCTTTTCAGTTCCTTTAAATTTGAGTTTCTATGTTTGTGAAAACTTGTGTGTGTGTGTGTGTGTGTGTGTGTGTGTGTGTCTTTACAAAATAGGAATAGTTAGATACTTTCTTTTCTACATATAAACAGAACGAGGAAAAACGAAAAAAGAAAAAGAAGGAAAGAACAGCACAGAACAGAAACATAGTATAACATGTAAAACAATATGAGTGCTGCATTGTGTTCAATCATCAGTCCCTGACAACCTAATCAATGTGACAGTTGCTTAATTTTGCTCCCATACAACCTAATTTTCTCCCATACTAACACTCAATAGTTTGGGTGAGACTGAGTGGTATAAGGTATGTCGACAATCAACTAATAGTTTGGGTTATCACTTCAAGAATTATAATTACACTTGATTATGTTGCATACTAATCAGAATACCCAATCATCCAAATTGATTGATTTAACTATGCTTGGATTACCTTTCCAGAACTTAACATTTGATTCCTCTACCCAAAAGATGATAGTTTCCCTGAATTCTTTATTTCCCTATGTATTAACCTCATACTTCCAACAGGGAAAAAAAAAGTTGAGCATATTCAAATCCTAAAACGTATATTAAACGAGTTTCAATACCACCTACATCAAATCTCAAAATCAAGCCAAGAGTAGAAATTGTTTTCATTACGATAATTTAGACCGATACAACCCCTTTCCATGTAAATTCTTGATGGAATATCTCCTCTAATAGGAAAGATGCGGAAAAGAATATGATGGACACTAAAGAAGAAATACACAGAAAAGTTTTCAAGTTTACATCGGCAAACGAAAAAATGCTAAGGTTACTTTGTCTTTTCTAACTGAAGCAGTAACGGTGACTAATTTAGTTGCCTTTTTGGACAAAAGTAAGATGGCAATGATACCCCAGTGGAAGCATCCTTTTTGCCTGGCACAGACACCGTCGATTTGTTGTCAAAAAAAGCAACTGAAGTTTTTCTAGCGCATGTGAAGCCCTTTCCTTCTAGTCTGGTAGCGCTTTCTTGTTCTATGGCTAGCTCGCTAACTCAGTTGGATGGCCGTAGTGATCGGTTTTTCTTTAGAAATTGAGAAACAAGAGGTAGTTTACTTACTTGACATTCTAAGTGAAGGGAGGCACTGACTCATATGTTCTACATGTGGCATAGGTTTAGTCAGAAGTGTTCAAAGGAACAGAACCTTCTATCCAAACGATTCATAATGCAGAAGCTCATGTTGCTGTCTGCCTAACCCGATCCCGATAAACAATTAAAACAAAACACAAACATATCGTAAATGAAGAAATGGGATAAGGGATGACCTCCGTAAGCTTTAGATTATAACTACCAGTCCGAGGTTCTTTATTACTTAGGCATCTGTGCTCTCCTTCAACCAGTGCAGCTCCTAACGTCCAAGAAACATCTCCAGGACCAAAGTTAATCTCTGCGTCCCCCAAGCATAATGTATCCTCAAGGAGAGATGCCAAATATGGAACTCGAAAACAGAATTGATCAACATACTTTCTGTTTCCAGAAAATTTTTTTGAGTCAATCCACGACCCAGAACATATTTGCTCGCCTTTCTTCCAAATCTTTGTCAAATTAGCCCTTGGATTCAAATCTAGCATACTGTAAACAGCAAAAAATTCCAGATAAAGCATGAAACCGTGAAACCGGATGAGGGACGGATATCAAATTTGAAATTGTGCCTGCAAAGATAGCATAGAAGTCAAAGCAATGAACTCAGTAGATTACCAGACTTTTACTTACCAGACTTTTACGCAAAAGAAAAAACTCATCTGAACACTGTATATAAAAGTTGCACAACAGATGTTTTGAGGAAACATGATGTCTAAACAAAATGAAAGCAGAAACCCCGTGGGTCTGAGTGCACTCACTGTTAGAGGAAGACGATCGTCCTTTGCAGTTCTTACCCTCAGTTAATTGTGACCAATCAAAATTGTTCGAATGCGTTGCAGCAGCCTTGGCAATTCTCTTACATTGCTTCCAATTTGGATCCCCTATCAGAGAAAACAAGGTGGACTGATTTCTCTGAAATTGACCAGTTATATTGTTTGAAGTGGGGATGTTTGGTAGGTAACAGCCATCGCAAGTATGGTTCAGAACAAATCCCAAACTGAGACACGGATGTCTGAGTTGAAGTCTGCCATCAATACTCTCTGTGAGTGAATTTTCTTCACTAAGCATGATAACAGTCCTTTCAAATGCCTCGTTTAGACCAAATCTGGGCAGTGAATATGCTAAAATTTGGTGCTGAACTGAACCAATCTTTAGCTGCAGTGAATTTTGATCATCCATCAGTTCTTTGATTTCCATTACAACCTGCAACGACGAACCCCCTAAATCTAGTACTCCTAAAGTGCGTAAACTGGAAGAACTATTCAGTGTCCCCATTTTGTAGTTAAGAGCGATCCAACCATAATAAGCCTCTTCCTGTCCAGTCAGTATCCTTACAGAAGTTTTCCTATGCATAAACGGGAGTTCCCTTACAATAGCCTCTGCATTTTCCAAATTGCATCATGACTTGGAAGTCTTCTTAGCCCAGCAGTAGCTAACAGAAAGATAGAAGTATCTTGGTGTCTTTCCGAGGGAATTTGTTGTTCTGCCCAATGAAGCAGGGGTTCCAATGCAGACCGTAGTCCAGTAAAATTGTGAACAAACTTATCCAAACCAGGTTCAGTTTGCATGCAGTGGTATAAACAAGCATCTTTATGGAGAGAATTATTGGTTGAATGATCGGGAAACGAGTTCAACAACACTGAATGTCCATTATCCCTTGTGCTATTTCCTAACCATTCTTGCACATTTACACGGGTTCCAGTGCTTCCACAATCCAAAACGACAGTAAAGTATGACAAATGAGCTTTACCAGGTCCAAATACCAAATAAGAAGATAATATCACAAGTACAATAACTAAAACTATGACAATTATTTTGATAGATTCCAACGGATGCAAAATCATAAGCTTAATGGAATTCACAAAATTCCTGTACTCCATTGCCAAAAGGCCAACATGAATAAGAAATTAAGATAAATTAGGGATTTAGAGATTGTGAATATGAATCGACTGCGGGAGATTAGTTATAAATGAAACGAGGGTAAATCTTAATTGGAAAAAAAAAATACCAAAAATGTAAGACCGGTGACTGACCAGAAATCACCTTTTATCCTCCGTTCATAGTTTGTGCTAGCAGTGTAACACAACTGGTGCAGAATCCAGTTTATATATTTGAGCTGCCCCCATTCTGAAAGTAATTTCATAAAGGGCTCCCACATTTGTAGAAGGCTCCAACAATAAGATGAAATAGAGATATTTGAAGTAAAATTTAAAAACCCCTTATCCATGATATTTTTATAATGGTTAAATTATCCCTGATTAATTAATATTAATAAAACTAATTAGTTAATAGATTAAATTAATCATAATTAATCTTAAATAATTTTATACTTAATCAAATCAATTAAATAAAATTCTTTTTGGTTTGGTTAGAAGAAAAATTAAAAGAAATATAAGATAATTTTTTAGGGTTTTTTAAAAAATCATAGATTTTGATTCAATAAACCAGAGTAGTGAGGTATACCTCTAAGTTAAACTCTTGGTCTTTTAATGGCTCAAATTTGATGAAATTACGTTAAGAAATATGATTTTTTTTTTATTCAGAGAATTTTACGGTTGGGTTTTCATGTCGAACCCAACCGTAAACACCATTTACGGCTGGGTGTTCTTCCCAACCCAACCGTAACTGTTAGTTCAGGGATAAACACCAAATCTTAACAGTTTTACGGTTGGTTTTTAGCATCGGACCGAACCGTAAACTTTGATCTTCATCTCTTATCTTTAAATTTACGGTTGAGTTTTAGCATCGAACTCAACCGTAATTAATCTTCAAACCCAACCGTAAAATTAGATGAATAGATTTGAAGAATTTTTCATTCCTATCTTGTAGAGAGTTGAAAGACGAAACCAACCCAAAAAAAATAAGGTCAATCGGACATCGTATGAGGGAGTTATGATCAAAAAGGTAAAATACAAAAAACAATTCAGGAAGAATTACGGTTGGGTTCGACCGAATAAACCCAACCGTAAATCTGACACAAAAATGAAGCCCAAAATCCCCAGATTTACGGTTGGGTCCGAGTCCAAAAACCCAACCGTAATTCTTCCTGGAATTTTTTTTGTATTTCACCGTTTTGATCATAACTCCCTCATACGATGTCCGATTGACCTTATTTTTTTTGGGTTGGATTCTTCTTTCAATTCTCTACAAGATAGAAATGAAAAAATCTTCAAATATATTCATATAATTTTACGGTTTTTTTAAGTGTAAATATTTTTACGGTTAGTTTCAGAATCAAACCCAACAGTAAACTTTGATCTTCATCTCCTACCTTTAAATTTACGGTTGGGTTTGTTTAATAACTCAACCGTAAAATGAAGAACAAACCAGTTATGGTTGGGTTTTCCAACCGAACCCAACCGTAAATTTTTCTGTAACCCGATTTGTTCTTCAAATTCTTCATTAGGTTGTTTAGTTTGATTTTGATTGTCATCACTAATACCTTCTACACCTTTAGTAGGATTCTGCATCACGAACTTTAGAGTTTAATCGACGACGAAATTTTCGAATCGCCAATTAATTAATTCGATGGAGAAATTTAGTTGAATGGAGAAGGAGGAGATATGGAGGGAGAGGGAAAGGTTTTGATTTGGAATTAAAATTTTATAAGGTTTTGTTTTTTGTTTATGTTTTAATTGATTGAAGGGCAAATTAGACTTTTTAATTGATAGAAGAGTAATATGGACATTTAATATAGCCTCTAAGACACCTCTTAACGCATTTTTAGGTCATCCTGACTCACATTGGAACCCCTCTATAAATGAGTGAGCCCCTATACGAGGTTACTTCTGGAACCTTTAATCATCACGGATCGGGAAGACAACAAATATTATTGAACCATTCTGATTGAGACGAAGAAACCCGGTTGGTATAATTACTGTTATATCCTTGAGATATGTGTGACGTGTAAAGTGATATACGCGTGTAGGAATGTGATTTGGTTTGATGATATTTGATGCTGCCACATACTTTTTTTAATGTTACTCAAAAAATTGTGTTCCTGTATGTTTGGGGCGTGTTTGCGTTACACTATAGTCAAGTGACTCAAGTGACTGAAGTGCAACCATCTAAGCCCTCCACTTTCTTCCCAGTGACTATCCATTTCATCTGATAGTACAACCACAAGAGTAAGATTTCAAATCAACAGGCATGATAGAAGATTCAAATAATAAACCCATGAATCAGACAAACAAAGAATATAGACACAAAAGATTAATTTAAACTGTAAATTAAACAAGAAACTGAAATGGAAATCGATATAAACAATTAACGTGGTTCGCCATTGAAGTGTCTATATCCACGGATAATGAAGATTGAGGTGTTTTTATTGATCGATGGTGTGATAAATATTATCCCACTTTCTTCCTCCTGTGAAGCTCGGTCTAGTGAAAAGAGGTTGAAGGAAAAAATCCTCGTCTCCAACCTAATCGCTTCCGCTTATATAAGGAAAGTGAAACTGGGGTTTTACATAATTTCCCCTATACTTCACTATGAAGTTTTCTTGGAGTCGCTATAGTAAATGTTGTTGTCTAATAAGTAGCTTCAGCTTTGGATATCCGCCAAGTGTCGATGGTGATATTTTGTATTCATAGTTTGCCTTTTTTTCGTGAGGTTTATTCGGAGAACACAATTCTCAAGAAAAATTTCCTTCAAATTCCCATCTTGTAATTCGGTTATTACTTGTCTCGACTGCACCTTGTTGAGAGGCTTTCGTTCTTTGTGGAGGAATTTCGGTGAAGAATATATTACGTCGAAGTATTAATATTTGCCCTTATTCTTTTCCGAAATTATGAAACGCCCCTGCAATCAATGAGATTCAAACGTACCTTACCCTTGGCTATATTTTCTCGTACTCGGTTGTGTGCTTGTCATCAAAGAAACCAACTGCTTTTATTTCTTGCGGTTCGCACAAACTTGAGGATTATATGCCCCATTTCCTTCTTGAGCTTCTTTAGTTCTGACCACCTTCTTCCCCAGTGGTTGGTCCCTATACGTATATTTGGTGAAGAGTTCCATCAAAATTATAAAATTTTGTTCCGCAGCAGACTCATTACTTTCGGTATAACTAATGTGGTTATAGACAGTGCTAAGAAGAGATTCGAACTCTAAGACTTGTGAAGGTTGATTCTAGATTTAATTTCTGATACTAGCAAATATTTACAAAAGATGATAATAATATTTAGATATACTGAGACTTAAGATTCCACCATAAACATAATCAAGTGATTCGTAAATTAATTATGAACAGTTAAAGCTTATATTTTTGGACTCTTATTCTTTTTCATAGGTAGATTTCTAAAATATTGACTGTAAATCCTAAGCATGGATCATCAAATCACTTAACCGAAGCATGATCCATCAAATTAAATGACAATCGATTAATGAAAATCATAATTTCAATTAAAATCAATTGTAAAAAGTTATTAAAATTAATTATAGTTACCACTTGATTGTGAAATATGGCTTCCTCCATTGTCCCAATGTTGGGGTTTAGCTCATCATGCTCAAAACACTCTCAAAAGATAGGTACATAGCTCAAAAATTGTTTACAATGGTGAAAGAAGAGAAAATAATAAAAGCAGTGAGTTTGCAACGGTATATGGACGTTACAGACTCGTTGTTACAAAGCAAGTGTTGCAAACTGAAGATAAACGTTGCAAAGGTTAAAGGTTTTGGCAACGAAAATTTAAGCTACGATAACATTTTCTTCACATTCTTCATCACGAGCAGAATTTTCTAATTTTGATTCCCCCCCAAAAAAAAAAAAAATTCTTTCCTCGACTTCTTGTATTTATACTACAGCTCCTACCCACTTCAAATCTTCACAAATATCTTCTTTTCAATGAGAATAATCTTAGCAGATTCATCTCTTTCTCTCGATCTGGAAATTCTGTTTTCTTTAAAATCTCACTGATGATTTTCTTTCCTCTAATGTTGTTGCTCGAGTTATTAGGAGATATTGAACAAAATCGTATTAAGAAGAGAATACCCGAGTTTCCTTGTTTAAATTTCTTTTCCCTGTTTTATCGATTCTCAATCTGTTAATATGATATTTCGAGATTTCCTAGACTTGCACGACTCCTTTTATATCGTAAGAAAATAAGCTTGCCTTAAAGCCTTAAAACTCTCCAAAATAATCTCCAAATCATGTCTTTGATTCACGCAGTTGAGAAGATAATCTTCCCGCCAATTTTCCAATTTGAGTTTGAGAAGAAGGTGCCCCTTAGACAAAGTTGGGGTGCCCTTATCTGAATGAGGGATGCCTTTAGAAATTTCTCGGGGGTGCCTTTAACACTTTTCGAGCCATATTTTCCACAATCATTTATTTTCCAAAAATACCTACAAACACATAAAATGTTAATATTAGTATAACAATTGAGAAAAAATAATATAGAAATGAGCTTAAATAAGACAAATAAATGTGTCTATCAAATACCCCCAAACTTATTATTTGCTAGTCCTCGAAAAAATCTAATTTAGAAAATAAAAGTCCTAACTCACTGTCGCAGGCATCGCGATTGCACTTAGCGTGTGCAACAAGCCTTTAAACCCCTTGGTGGCCCTAGTGGACGAGTTTTGTCTCGTGAGGGTGTACAAGAGATATACCCACAAAACCTTTACTCCAAATTTTAGCTACTTGTGAACGATTGAGGGTAGACACTAAACATGCAATTTAGTTGGCTACAAAATTGTTTGGCTATGGAAGGAGTTACCCTGTTTTGAGTCCAATTGTTGTACACGAGTTTTTACTCAAGCATACTAAAATTCATATATAAGAAAACAAAGAACTACTCAGAAAGTCGTACAATGGACCATAATACTCAGAGTCTATCAAAGTTCAATCACATGAATAGATTTAGAAGATGGATATGGAGATGATGAAGTTTGCACATGTTGAGTAAGGTAAACGGTGTTTCCCATATCTGTCTAAAGGTCGCCGTCATGATTAATTCTAATGGATTGAGATATGCTCCCACTGGTTTTTATCCTTATACTAATGTCGACTCAACTGGTATATACAAGGGTATACAAGGGCCCCAGCGGTCGATTTGTTGAAACTAAAATAATTATTTATTTATTTTTGTCTTTCATTTTTTTAAAATAAAATATAATAATGGGGCTTGATCTAAATCACTCTACTTCATCCCAACGACAATAACAATTCGATGCTAGTGCCCCACCAAATCGCTTAGAGAAACACAAAATTGCAAAAATAAAAACAGAAGGTGATATAGTCGAGGTAGACTCCGAGATATGGTGAAGACTATCATGTTATTTCTAACACCTGAGCTTTGTCCTTTTATGAATAGACCATTTAGTTGGGTCCCTCAACTCCTATAGCCAATAAGTTGCTTCCATCAACTTAGAATGGTCAGTGTCATCCTGAATTGTTTACAAATTTCTAAATTTTGGAGTTTTTGGTATAACTAAAATTTTAAAAAATTTCTCTTACCCCCAAACTTAAATTGAACATAGTCCTCGATGTTCTAAAGATAAATGAAAGCATGATCAATGAGAAACAATTAACAAAGAAAATTAATAGGGAAGGATATTACCAGCACCGCGTGCCAAAAGCATATGGGTTGCCTCCCATAAAGCGCTAAGTTTAAAGTTTTCAGTCAGACTAAGAAAGGATTAGTCACAATTTATGAATCATACAATAATAACCTGAATAATTGCGGATCCTTGAACTCAATCGAATTTGACTCACTCAGCTGACCACAATGGAAGATACGTAATTGGTGGTTATTCTTATAAACATGTGTCGATTCTAATTTCCTAAAATATTCGGGTTTAGTTTCAAAATTTATGAATTGACACACTTGACATTCATATGTCCCCACATTTGAAAGAAAAGTATTTGGTGGAAAAACAAAATCAATTACGGTATTATCGCTCGGGTAGACAATATCAATCATAGGATGGGTTTCTAACGACTGAATTTGTTTTTTGACAATATTAGGTTCGGGAAACAGTTCTTGAAGATAATCTCTTAAAATTGTAAAGGCACAAATGTCAAGTCCCAAGTGAGGGACCTGTATAAGAGTCACAGGGAGAATGATAATCACCCCCAAAATTAGAATTTTGGGTGTCTCTAGATAGACTAGTCACAATTTCCCTAATTTCTAGGTCATCAGATTCCTGAAAATGGTCAATTGCTTCTTCTAAGTTTTAATCAGATGGTGCATCCTCACTCATATTTAATATCTCTACGAGTCTATCTTCTTCGTTTGAGGTTATCGTTCCTGAATCGTTGGACTCTAAACACTAGTCTCGGAATAAACCCGTTCCTCTAAACCATCATCGTCTTCATAATAACAAGGAAGTATTTCACCGTCTATAATGATGGTATCTCTAGATAAATCTTTTTCCTCTTGAATAGGCAAATAATCATCAACATTATTGGGATTGAAACTAGAAACATCATTATTATCGTGAAGCTCAATTGTTGTAAAAATTTCCTCGTCATTATGACTACGAATTTCAAATTCTTCGTCAATACTTTCCTCATCCTCATAACGACATGAAGATGATTGAACCTTATCTAAATAAGTAGTTTCTTAATATCTAACATTGTCCACTAAATTAGGAAAATATTCATCATTATTATCAAGGGTAAAATTGGAAACACTATTTTGGCAATTAAGTTCATTTTGAGCAATATTAGCAGCTAACCGTTCTCTTCAATTTTCTCCTCATCTAAATGTGCATTAATTTCACCGAGAGCACTAGTTAAAGCTGCAAGTTCTTTATTCTGTTTTAATGACTCTTCATAAAATTTCTTCATTAACATCTCATTTTTACGTGTCGACTAAGTTATCTGCTTGAGGGCCTCTTCTAGAGAAATAGAACTAACATTTTGCTCAGTATAATATTGCTCATTTACCCGTTCATACGACTGGTGAGCGTGTGAATGGTAATTGGGCTCACCATGGTATGAACCATAACCTCCAGAGGGTTCATAGTGATCCCAGGTACTATCCACACTATGGTTATAGCACAGGTAATGTTCATTTTGATACTCAGTTGGATATTCATTGTATTGGTTATCGTAATACCGACTCGATTTTTTTATATATATAGTGCACATGCAAATGCAGGTTCGCCTAAAATTGGTAAACTCAAGTTACCTTAGCAAAATATACCTACATTCAAAGACTGGTCAAAGGTACAGGGCTAAGGCTCGTGAAATTTCGACTGATAACGCCCAGAGGGTTCAATGTACTATTCCACGTGTTTTCCTAATAATCGGTGTCGGAAGATGCAATTGGTGTGTGCACTTCTGTTTTCATATATATATATTTACAAAATAAAATAAAATCTAAAATAAATATTTACAAATAAAATAAAAAGTTATTGAAAAATCTAAAATAAAAATTGAGGTATACTACTTACCTTTTTTGGTAGGCAATTTCCACAATTCATGTGAAAGATCAGCTGCACATCAAAGCTTAGAAAATACCCCAAGTAAAATCTAAAAGATAAAATAAAAATTAATTAAAAATAAAAATAAAATAAATCTTAATTAAAAACTAAACCTAAAAAAAAATATAACACCCTAACCTAATAACAAGTCTGCGTCGGAGGCGCCAAAAATTGATGTGGTTATAAACAGTGGTAAGAAAAAATTCGAAATCTAAGACTTGTGAAGGTTGATTCTAGATTTTATTTCTAATACCAGAAAATCTTTACAAAAGATGATTCCACCATAGTGTGGATAGTATCCAAATACCCAGTATATCTCAGTCCATTCCAGGATTTCTACCCACCATTTTGTAGAGAATTGAAAGGCAAAGCCAATGCAAAAAGAATGAGCTCATTCTGTGTTCGTATGAAGAAGTTATGAGCAAAACCGTGAAACCAACTTGAATTTGGTATCTGTTGGGCCTTATTGGGCCTGCGCGGGAAGAGAAATAAGGGAAGCGTTTTGGACTCGCATTTGACGTGAAAATTAGGGTTTTTGTTGGTTTTTGAGGAGGTTAAGTCTCCTAATTGGACAAGGAATCAAAAGGAAGTGGAAAAGTTTAATGAGACTAGGTTTCCTAGTTGGATGAGGATCAAGAGGAGGTTACCAAAGCCTATATAAAGGGAAGCCTAGATACAATTTTAAGAGAACAACTTTTCACAGAGAAGAGAATACCTCCGGATACAGAAGCTTTACGGGCAGAAAATTAGAGAAGCTGGAACAAGGGTTAGTTTTTATTTATTTTATTATTAATTTGTATGGCTTTTGAGAAAGCCATGTTGGGCTAATTCTCTTGTTAGGGCGAAAGGATGAACTTGTAGAGATGATTTTTATTTGTGTTTCGAAACTAGGGTTTTTAACTGTATGAACTAAATATTATTAATTTGTCTCTCTCTCAACGTTTTACCCTCTCGATGATTTTTCATGTTCTATGCCACGTATAGTTCATTGTTTGATTAGTAGAAGGACTCTTGAAACCTCGTATTAAATCGTTTTATGAATAATTTTTGACTTTTTATGCCCCGTATACTTAGTACTTTCGAGATTCTACTTTAGGTTGAGAACAAACAATTATTTTCCAAAATTCTTTCTTTAGTGCTTAATTAAAAATCTTCCGTGTGTTAGTAGCTAGATTTGATACTGTACATGAGTAAAATTGAGACCCTATGTGACGAACACAATTAAACCCTGATCTACAACGGATTCCCGGAACCTTAACATTTTCCTCGTACTGTTTTTAAAACTTTATTAAATAATTTTAATTCATTAGTTAATTTAATTCTTTATAAAAAAAACCTAAAAAAATATTTTAATCCAAACTCCTCGTGGAAACGAACCGTATTTGCTATTGTCTACATCTTTCGACAGTGCGCTTGCGGTAAAACAAAGTCGGTTTTCCGACGCATCAGTACCATTGATAGGTTCGTCGTCTTTTCGTTTCGTTGTGGCTCTTCTAAAATATGTAGCATGGTCATTCATGTTTGTTTACTTCAAGCATCTATCATTCAATCTTGCTACTGGACGTCTCTCATTACACTTGTTGTCGCAAAACTTATCATCTGTGGTGATGGCCGACCAAAATATTTCTTATACTTTATACAATAACAACTAGAGTAGCAAGTAGGGGTTCGTTCCCACATAGAACATGGAATTGTTGTTTTCTTTCGACTTCTTAGGTAACCAGGGGGGTTGTTGAGTTTCTTAACTAAACTAAACTAAATTAAAATCAAAGTGAATAAAAATGTGAACAAAAATAGAAAATACTGGTTAGAGATTTCATCTTCCATCACCAAACATGTTCATCGATCTATTAGAATAAATATCCACTCTCTCTTCATACCAATAACCCTAAAGTATCCTCAATCGGTGTAATACTTCGTTACACTTCCATATGTCACATATACTACAACCGCTAATATCTGAATTCTTTTCCACCAAATAACCTATTGCTAATCGCTGGGAGATTCAACTTCAGGAAAGAATTAATATCTATGAGACGAGTTATTCATAGGCAACACATCATAAAATCGTCGCATATTCAACCTAGGCCAAGCTTTACTTGTGACTTCCTTCACGATTCGCACCGCTAGTGATCATAAATTACTACTAGTTATTAGGGTTCTTGATAAAATTAATTAAGATTCCTATTTAGCTATAAATAAGTTATTAAGGATATTCAATTCGCGATTTTAAACATACCAAACAACCAATCATATACATGAACACAATCACATAATTGTTATATGTAGTAAAACATGAACGATAAAAAAATAATGAAAATTAAAACTAACCAATCAGATTGACTCCCATGTTTAAAACTTCTGATTACATCTCCAACCAATAGAAGAATCAGCTACTCATGGGTTTACTAAAACCCATGAAAAATATACTAGAAAATAAAATAGGAGAAAAAGAAGAGACAATATCCTAGTTCTCCCATTTAAAGGGGTAAACCAAAATTTACTCTCTTTTCTGTGGAGAGGTTGTGTAGAAAATTGTATCTAGGCTCCCCTTTATATAGGTTTTGGTAACCTCCTCTTGTTGTTTATCCAACTAGGAAACCTAATCGCATTAAACTCTTCCACCTCCTTTTGATCCTTATCCAACTAGGAGACTTAACCTCCTCAAAAATCAACAAAAACTCTAATTTTCACGTCAAAGGAAAGCCCAAAACGCTTCCCTTCTTTATCTTCCCGCGTAGGCTCAATAAGATAAGGCCCACAAGAAACCAAATCCAAATTAGTTTCATGGTTTTGCTCACAACTTCTTCATACGAACTTGGAATGACCTCATTATTTTTGCGTAGGCTTCATATTTCAATTCTCTACAAGATGATCATACGAAATCCTGGATTTGAAGGAGTTTCAATTTTTATTTAATTTTCTTCCCTTGTAGCACTTCAATTCCTTAACACTTTTAAAGCCATTTACACCTCTTTTGGTTGAATCGTCCTAACATGAGAAACAAAATAGAAAACAAGAGTAATATAAGGTAAAATATAGGAAATATAACTAAAAAAAGTATATAACTGACACTCAAAACATGTAGATTATGCACCTATCATGTGGAAGCATGAATAAAGGGGAAGTTCAAGAGGAGAGTTACAAAAGACAGTCTTTAACTGTTTTCTTTAGTGTATATATTATACTACCCCTTTAGCTAGGCAATTCTCACTTGAGTTTCAGACTGCGGGAATATCCTTATTTGAACCGCGTATTATCAATATTCTCCCTGCTCCGCATACCATTTCTTTATCTTTGGCACACACAAAGATCCCAATATCTTATGCACTGAACTGTTGCTTATCATCTTGGCCATCTCATTACTGAAATAAGCTTATTACTTAAAAATGTAAAAGTTTATTCGACATCATCTTTACTTGAGCATGGATTATGCTACGCTGCGGTTACATAGCTTCTTGTATACTTCAACAACGATAAATGGCGCTACGCTGCGGTTATATAGCCTCTTCTATAAGTTAGTAACAATGACGTTGTTGTAAATGTTCTTCTGTTAGTTGTAATGAGTCCACCACATAGGCCACATGACTTGCAAGAAAATGAAAACAAAAAGATAATATGATGGGCGTTGTACACGAACTCTAGTCATGCCAGAACTGGCTGCTGCGGAACGTCTACATTTTCATATGAATTACGGGAGCTGCTGCAGAACGTCAACATATGCACTTAGAGATGTGGGTATATCACTTCTGTTGATGTGGGAATCATCATCGACAACGGAATGAACCGCCAATGATCTACTTCGTTGTGTCATAATAGATGGTTAATTTGGTTGAATAAATAGAACCCAAACGCGAGTCTAGTCGAGGATAACCCAAAACAAAAGTTAAAGATATAAAATCAAATAATCCTTGTTGATTAAACCATGAAAGCCATCGTGAAAGAACTGCCTGCTTCAAAAGCAAGGCTCATTAAATCATTTTTGCAAGCAGATACTATATGCCATTTTGGAAACCAAAAGATAACAATTGATTTAAAATAAAAATCAGGATTTAGAAGGATTTAAATCATTCCAAATATTCATAAATTATTTGTAAACATTTAAAACTGTATACGATTCATTATGCAGATAAAATATTACACAAAGGGAAAATATAATCTTTCAAATAAGTTTTTTGTTATTCAAAATCAACTAAGGCATAGACAAACTGGAAAAAATTCATGAACAAAACTGGCTACCTTTAGGATTTACAATCATCTAAAGTACCATGTTAACGAATTTCACAAATCATAGGAAACAAAGAAGAATACCCATTTATGAACTTCAAAAATATACATCCTGGCTTTAGAGAAATAGCAAAAGAGGGGGTTCTCTTCATTAAAATCAGATTCAGAGAACTGCATAAAACACTTAAAAATTAATATATTAAGAACAGGTAGAATAAATTCTTTATCGATTCCTTGTTTCTAGCGTCAAATTGTGACTACCAATTTCATTTGACAGTACAACCACAAGAATAAGATTATAAATCAACAGGCAAGATAAAAGATTCAAATAATAAACCGATGAATCAGATAAGGATTACAGACACAAAAGAAATTGTAAATCAAATAAGAAACTGAAATGGAAATCAACACAAACAATTAACGTGGTTCGGCATCGAAGTGCCTACATCCATTGGAAATGAAGATTGAGGTGCTTTTATTTATTGATGGTGTTACAAATATTATCCCATTTTCTTCATCCTGTGAAGCTCGGTCTAGTGAAAAGAGGTTAAAGGAAAAAATACTCCTCTCCAACCTAATCGCTTCCGCTTATATAAGGAAAGTGAAACTGGGGTGTTGCATAATTTCTCCTATACTTCACTATGAAGTCTTCTTGGAGTCGATATAGTAAATGTTGTTGTTATATATATGGTTTGAAAATGCTTTATGAAGAAAAAAAACATTATCAAACCCAGCCTTAGTTGTTAAGTCATAATTAATTTAACCTGGTTCAAACAGTTGGTCAGCACCATAACATTCTATCCATAGCATTTTCCTTGGACGACCACCGTTTTAAAAACACTGCCGCTACGGTTTAAATCTTTTTAGTATACACGCATAAAGATCCTAAACAATTAAAAATATGAGCCAAATTTTTTTTGGCAGATATTCCAAAGAAGAAGTGCTAGATTAATATGTAAACGACACTTTTTTTTAAATTTTTTAATTGAAAATATATATATGGACACCATTGATTATAAGCCATTTAATACCTATGGCAACGGTCCGTTGAGTTGTACATGTGGCAGAAGAATGTACAAGACGTGTTAAGCTCACATTTAATCTTTCTTCACGAACGGCTTAGATTTATGGTCTAATACACGCACCCTATACCTAGAGAGGGAAAACTTGTATATGCTCTTTTCTTCTTCCTCTCTCTAAGGCCAGTTCTATGCACCTCTCAAAACATAAAATTTGATAAAAAAAACATCCATTATGCACCTCTCAAACCATCAAATTGACCTATCAAATGATTATGTTTGAGCAGATGCACAACGCGTCGGTCGTGGGCGATGACCACTATGTCGAGCGATATAGTTTTTATCGCCAGCGACCAACTTTTGATCGCTAGCGACCAACACTAAATCATTCGACATAGTTCCCATCATCCATAGCATTTCCCATAGTGTCGCATCCTATTTGTCCAGACACCTGGCTAGACATATAAATATTCAAAATAAATATCGTTGTTGATGCATTTGAATAACAATAACTCTACTCCCCCTAAATATGAGCTAGGCATATATTCAATCTGAATATAATTATTATTCAATTCGTATTATGTAAATATTATACAACATGATATGTTTCTGCCACTTAATCAATGTTTTATCTATTTTCGGTAGATATATACTTTTTACAACACATATTTTTTTCTTAAGTGATTGGAATCCCTCTGTACTCCATATATATCTTCCCCTTTTTATCACAAAAAATGACAAAGACTGAAATACAACACAACAAGTATTTCGAAAGAACTTCACAAATTCATAAGCACTTGATTCAACCTATAAGAGTCTAAGCCAATTGGAAGTCTAACATATCATCTTTGATAAGTTAGTTAAGGTCAGAATTAACTTAGCTTCTTATCAAACAACAAAAGAATTACCCAAAGTAGTTTTTCCTAACTTTGATAAACCTGATTAAGATTATAATTGACTTAGTAACTTATTAGAAAAGCTATTAACTAGAATAATACTTCCCTGGTTTCGACAAGCCTCACTAAAATCGAAATCAATTTAGTTACTTATTAGGAAAAAAATTATCATAAATAATTTTTTCCATAATTTCTACAACCACACACTCCCCATAAAGATGTATTATTAAGCACAAGTTCAATAATAAAAATCTCCCCCTTTATATGTTATTCCTTGCTGCAACAAGAAAACAACACAAAGACAACTTGGAGAAAGGTTAAAACATGATCTTAGTCATCACCTGCCACCAGATAGACTAAAATCGATCACAAACTCATGTGAATACCAAATAATCAGATTATTAGTAGTGACTCACATATAATTTAAATAACCACAACTTTCTTATGATTTTGATATATCAATCCATAAGATCAGATTCGAAAATCACCAATTAATCAAAGTCACAAACCACAAGAAAATAAGCCACTTATGAGAACGAAATTTAGATTTGAGCAATCCAAATGTGTATCTCACTACTGGAAGCAACACAAAGAGATTTTCAATGGGAACAAGAGTTGCAATCACAAGATATCAAATAATAACACAGGGAATTTATAAATAAATACTTATCATTATTTTATTGATAGTTGAATAGATATTATACAAATATTGACTTTTACCAAAAACTGATTAATCTATTCTAAGTCTTCGAAAAAAATACTAAAGAGACTTGAATCAATTAGAGTTTTTCATAAGACTAAGGAATATATTCATCTGATTCTGATGCATTCTTGTATAAATCCCAATCTTCTTCAATGATTACAAGTCTGGATTCTAGATTGACAAGGTTGTTACTGACTGCCTTAACCTCTTTACGTAAACCCTTTTCCATATCTTGAAGAGTTATTTTGTAATAGGGTCGTAAGGTTAAAACGTAATTAATATATGGATCATGGAAAATGCACTTGATGCAATAGGGTCGTTGACTGACCAAAGACCGTCGAAAGACAGTTACCAACATTAATTAATTTCTCCAAACATCCTGACTGCTAGTTGTTCGCATGGACTGTTTGACTATCGTTAAACCATGTAACTTTTCCATCCTCTTTCATCTTCTTCCGCTACTGTGTACTGAGATAAACTTGTTTTTCCTTTTCATTCAATCTTAGTACCATACCATCAATTCAACAATTGTGTTAATGCGGCTCTCCATCTTGTTTCTTTATATTCTCACCCAACCTCTCAGTAAAGATTATCTTTCCTTATTTCTCATCCAGTTGTTATTGAGGAGAGAATAAAAGTTCAACAACAAAGTTCAAGTGCTTCTAGATGATAATCAAAGATTATCAGCAAAATCGTGTTGCCCTTAAGCAAGAATTAACTGTGCCTCAATATGAATTACAATTAATATCTGGTGTACAATTGCTTACATCCAGCAGATGTTAACAAAACTATAAAATAATCTCTTCCTAGCCACAACCACCACCATATCCACCCATAGCATAAGAGCTTCCACCACTGTCACCATTCTTAATACAAACCCTACCAATCAAGTCCTCCAGCTTAAAATACAAAGGCCCCTGATATAGAAAAAAAATGAACTAATTTTAACTTCGCAGATCGAAAATAAGGATTCCAATTCCTTAAAAGTAAACACATACAAAACAGAGAATTAAACATACCGAGTTATGTAAGAAACCCATTTTAGGGTCAAAAGTGAAAAACTAGTGAGAGCATCCTCCTATCCACAACATACCCAATTCCCGATAGAAGAGAGAAAAAAAGCCCATCTCAAGTACCACCTCCATTCTTTTTATAGATTTTCCTTGCTTACCTCCTTAGGACACATGTATTCTTCTTTATTATAAAACTGTCATTTCTTCCTTAATAGTCTAACCTTGACTCCTTGGTTAACAACCTTTTACTCCCTTGATTTCCTCATTCTATTTATCACCCTTGGATATTATATTCAAGGTCGTACTGAACCCTTTTCGACCAGGCCAAGTCCTCAAGTCCCCTTGTGGACTTGGGATTACAAATCACGTAATGACCTTCTGGCCCGGGTAGTGAATTTTTATGTATCAATATTAGTCCCCTGACTGTTGAAGAGGCGTAGTCTCATCAATAGTCATACCAGTTGATAAAATATTGCCAAGGCATGTGTATCGTTTAAATAAGAATTAACTAGATTTACGCGAGTAGGAGCGAAGTATCCTTAGCACAATATGTGATAAAGGCGGAAAACCCCTGATATAATTAACGAGTGTATAATATAGTCATTATGTATCAAATCGGACAGATTTTTCATTAGTTTGATTAAATCATGACGGGTTGATTGAATGTTTAACGTACTCACATATATCGTGTGAGGCCCAGGTACATGATGTATGATGTGACGTCCAATCAGAAGGAGGTTTTACGTATGAGAAGAAAGTTGGGGTTCAACCGTCATAGCATGCATCTATAAGTGAGGACGCTAATATGGTTGCATTCTTTTTCTCACTTCTAGTTGAATCCGATTTTGTAGAATGCGTTTTCAAAGGTCGATTATTTGACTATGAAGGTCATGGCATGGGGGCTATTGTACTAATTATGGTGATGTTTAAGGTGATTCTCGTGGGTTTAGCGATTGAACACATATTATCTAGTGTTGACGCGTCGAACGATTGCGTTGAGGCCCGTAAGTTGTATACGCGGATAAGTTAAACACCAGATAGTTCGTAATGCAGAAAATTACTTTGAGAAGCGGTGTGTTGGATATTGCTTATTACTCATTCCCTTTGAAGCGCTTTAGCTTACAAGTTAAAGGTTTAGAAAACGGGCGGTGATAACGCATTATCGTGTTATCTCGAGTTAATTTGGGTTTTCAATTTTTGAAGCATGGCTTGGATTTCAGTCCCCAATGTTGGGAGGTTTATAAGGAGAAGTTTTTGCATGAAGTGTTGTGAACTCGGCGTATGACCACGTACGTTTTATTGTGAAAGTATTTTGAGTCCTTTGATTTTTGTTACTTTTTATTTGAACTTGTATTACTAGTACGCTTGCCTTACCCCCCGCCCTTTTTTTCTTGAGAGAGAGAGGACGAGAGCAACAGGATTGAGTGTAACTTCACTACACCATTTTTTGATTCGCAATAGAATTGGCGCATGACGAATCAGGGTTGTAACGGCTTTTACCTGTTGTGAAAAGGTTTATTTTAGATTAATGATTAACAAAGCAATTAAAAGTTACTAAGTTGCAAGCAATGGAGAAAGATGTGATCGAGGAATGCTTATTTGTTACTAAACAGTCATCTAATTAGTATATTCACCTATTCTTCATTAATCATAGATCACCACTAACTATAGGATAGCAAGTACGTTTATCCCAAAAATTCCTTGTATCACTAGTCAATATGTACGCTTAGTCACTAGATCTAAGCCAGCATGAAGTACGCTCTCAAGGTGTAACCCATTCGAATGCCTTAGGGTTTGTGAATTTAGGTTTGATCCTAGTAGTTAAACTCAGTACGCTCGGTTCACTTACTAGTATTGTTTTTACTTGCGATTTCTCCACAGAATCCCTTTGCGAGGTCTCACAATTTCTACTTATGTATGATTTATTCAACAACTACGGATATCCTAACTCTTTACTAGCATTAGATTAATTAACAAACTAATTTAGTTGGCCATCTAAACAATTTATTAATCAATCATAAATATTAATTATAGTAAAACCAAAGGATAATCATGTAAAATATTAAAAATAGATTTATATACTAAATCAAGTCATGTATTAGAACTTTGAATTTATCCTCAATCACTTAAAAGTTTATTTACTCATGGAATTAGAAAAATCCATGAGATACATAAAAAAGAATTAAAAAAAAATAGTTATAGTGGTGTAAAACGCTCAAATCCCTAGCTCTTTATCCTTGTATTTTTCTCTCCAAAAGCTTGATAAAAGATTGTTTAGAAAAGTCCATAATTATCTCTTAAATAGATATCCAAGTTATAAAAGCGCTCGTGCTCAAATCTCGTGCAAAACGGTTGCCAAAAAATTTGCCAAATTTTCCTAAATAGGTCACGGCCAAAGCTTTAGACGTGATAAGAATAACTAAACAGTCATGTAGGACTTAAATAGAATTAGGAATTCCAGCCCAAATCCATTTTTGGTTTGTCAATTCCACCGGGATGACAACCTAATTTTCTTGTTCAACTGCCAGTTTCGGATAATATAATTGTTGCACATGAACTGATCCATACAATGAAGAAAAAAAAGGGTGAAAAAAGACTCATAATATTAAAAATGGATATGTAAAAAGGCTTTCGGTATGGTTGAATGAAACTTCTTTATAGCTATAATGAAAAATTTTGGATTTTCTGACCTACTAGGGGTCTAAGGCAGGGAGACCCAATAACTCTATAATTTTTCCTCTTTTGCATAGAAGCATTATCTAAAACTATTTTAAAAACATAATCTATGAACTTAATAAAAAGGATAACAAATTATAAAAATGTTACATCTGTGAGTCATCTTTTGTTACAAATGACTGCTTAATATTTTTTGATGCTAATATAACGACTTGTATTAACTTAGTTAAAATGTTTGTTGAATTTGGGGATGCCTTTGGGAAACTAATCAATTTGAGTAAATCTTGGGTATTCTTTAGTCCTAAAACAAACTTGGGCATCAAAATTGTAGTGAAACAAAATTTAGGAATTAAAGTTATACCATTGGATGACTATACTTAGGGGAACCTTTGTTTGCCAATAAGCCTAAGATCAAATGTTTTGAGCCTTTAGTGGAAAAAATGAATAATAGATTGCTAGGCTGGAAAAGTAAGAACCTTAATACGACAGGAAAATCAGATATGGTAAAAACAGTAACCTCATCACTTTGTGTTTATCAAATGAACTGCTTTAGAATACCTACAAAATTATAAATTCTTGACTAAATTTTAAGAAAATTACTAGTAGGGAAAGAATGAAGACGGGAAAAATGAAAAGAAAAAAAAGGGGAAAAAAGGTATATTCTTCAAAGCTTGGAACATAATTTGTAAGCCACTTTCTAAAGGTGGCCTTGGCTTTCAAAATATTTAAAAATTTAACCTTGCAATGCTTGCCAAGATGGAATGGAGATTAAAATAAAATCCTCAATCCCTTTGGCCTACTATATTAAAACGAAAATACTACCCTAATAAAGATATACTCCACATAGATACCAAACTAAAAAAAAAAGATAGCTAGATTTGGAAAGGTCTATTGACTAGTGTTGAACGAATTAAAATAAATTGTTTTATGAATAATAGGATATGAAACTAATATAAATATATAGGATGATTATTGGATCCCAGAAGTTAAACCTCCAATTAACAGGCCTGCAATGGGAGTGAAGAATCTAACTAAGGTAAGTCAACTCATCTTTGGTAATAAAACTTGGGACATCAACAAATTAGAAGAATGCTTTGAGTAGTCTACCATTAATCACATTATGAAAATAACCATTCTAAGTCATGATATGGATGATAAGGCTCAATGGGCCCTGAATTCCAAAGGAAATTTCATTGTAAAATCTCTCTATAATGAAATTAACTCAATTGGTACGGAAAAAAAGATTGAAACAAAATTCGAAAAATAAAAATTCCCCATTCTACGAAGACTTTTGTTTGGAAAGCAACACATTCCATTCTTTCTAATAGCATGATAGTGGTTGCAGTCATCCCTAATATTAATACTTCTTGAACCTTTTGCAGTATGGGAAAGGAAACCCTTACTCACTTATATATGCAATGCAATTTCTCAAAACAGGTATGGATGCACTTGAACTTTAGTATGGATTATATTATAGAATATAAGAATAACTTTCAAGAATGGTTAAATGTTTGGTTCAAAAACACTGAGGGGGGGAAGCAATGCCTTGGAATTGTATGAATTTTGCAATATCATTACATGGCACATCTGGAAAGCCGGATGTAATTAGACCTTTTATAAAGAGAAACAAAACAGTATTGTAACGACAAATACCATAATGAAATACACCAATAGCATAAGAAACATTAATAAACCAAATTAACCCATAATGTAAACTTTTTACTATAATTCCAGGCATGATGATTTTCTGGAAACAACAAGACCTAATAACACCAATAGTACAACATAAAATACTTTGAGCTATAAAATCAACATTGCCTTGACTGGAATTTTGTGACATCTGCTGGAACCAGCATAACTTGTGTTGATCTTACATGATATACCATTGAAGAAAGTGCAATACAAAAGATGATCTAAAATTAAAATAGGTGGAAGCAGCTTTCTAGTGGGCAATATAGGCTGAGTTTGGTATTATTATTTTTTATTCAAAAAGCACTAGGAGAAAATATAAATAGAACTATTTTTTCATCTTAGCGTTTATTAAAGTTTTTATAAGCATTTTTCATGCAAAGCATTTTCAAAATTCTCCAACTTTTAAAAGATGGAGAGGGTGAGCTTTTAAAAGCTTTAAAGCAAAAGTTGTGGTCACACCATATTTTTGTATATAATTTTCCTTTTATATCCCTATTTTATTTTAATAAATAACAAAAATTACCCTTTGATCTATATACACATATATTTTATTTTTTTAAGATTATTATTTTTTATTTTCAAACTATTTATTATATATCGTTCTAATGATTTTTTTTTAAAATTTATCTATAATAAAATTAAGAGCAAATATTTAATTTTTTTTTTCTGTTTGCAAATTATATCTATAATAAAAAATAATTAATAAAAAAAATAAAAATATTAATAATAATAGTAGTAAATTTAATATCATATAAATATTTAATTATTAAAAAATTAATTATTTTTAAACACAAGAAACTAAAATAAAACTATTTTCAGAGATATGTTTATTTTTGCCATTTGGTACATCAACAATAGTTGAATTTGATATTTACCAAACACAATTTGATAATTTTTTTAAACAACTTTAGTTTTTGTTTATATTTTACCAAACGTTCAACTGTTTTTCTTTTACTCAACACAGGAACACAAAGCAGAAAAGCGCTTTTACGAAACTCACAACATTACCAAACTAAGCCATAGTGGAGTAGCCATGATATTAGTTTCCAAAGTGATTCAGAATCTACTTAAAAATTGTTCAAAAGAATGTTTGCTAAAGCTAGAGAACACAAATATGCTATTAGTAACGACTATGAAAACAACACCCATATAATTTTAAATTTTCTAATTTTATCTTGACAAACAAAAATAATAATAATTTTGGCTGCAAAAACAATAACTTATTATAATGACTTTGATATCCAAAACAAGTGGAAGGGTGGAGAACTAAGAAACTTATTAAATTTCTTTCATTCTGTATTTTAACTCTGATATATATACTGGTCTTACACAACATATTTTTTTTTTAAGGAAACATTTTGATTTCATTAATATTGTAAAATTGAATACATCAATTCCAAATACATCAAAGATCAGAACAATAAAAAATTACATAGATCTTGTTTCATATATGAAACTGATATTTGAAACATGGCATGTGAAATAAAATCCTTTCATCCGAATTTGTCTTCTTCATTAAGAGTAGAATGTCCAGAGAAGAGTAATCTTCCCAATTCAATATTTCTTCTCCAATAAGTATAAGAGTATATTGTCCTAGAGGTGAGTAATATGCTCAATTCATCATTATCCGATTGCTTCTTGTAGCCACTTATCTTCAACAAATTGTAGAATAATAACCATTTTCGATAAATCATTCCTGATGATATATTTGTGATGAAAACATTCAATAGAAACGCCATTACGGCTATAATAATCTTCTAATTGACATAAAGAAGTCATTAGATATTAAATCAATTGATAAGAGAATACAATAAACATAAGCAAACCCTAAAATAGTTTTACTGAAAACGATAATTTTTATTTAATAATACTACTAACTAATAATTGTAACCAAATTAAATCTGATAGATTTGGATCACAATTGAAAGAAATCAGAAAAATTTAGATCAGGAAAATAAAAAAGAGACAAAACGGTTATGAGAGAGAAGGGAAAAAAGGGTCGTACTCACAACATATTTCTTTCATTCTGAACAAACCAGAGCAAACATATAATAAAGAATTCGGAATTGTAACCAAGCGTCGCCCATTGGTTTTATGCCCGATTCATAACTAGAAAGTTTCTCCGGTCCTTCCCTAGTCGGGGTTAAAACTCCAGAATGAAAAAAGCCAAAATAGGAATAAGACTTAATATTATAAGAAATGCCCAGAATATGTCTTATTCGTAAATCAGAAACATAGATGCACTCCTATGAACATGGAAAAATATATATTGTATTCTTCGATTCGATCTGGAATTTGAATTAAGCTATCAATTTTGAGTCGAAATACCAATGTATTTTGACATTAATGTAACATGGTCTAATGCACATCATAGTCTAATCAGAAACCTTACCATCTAATAATGTTATAGGATATCTTCTCAGAGTCGGGCCTGGGACAGTGCGGGGTGTACGACCGCACAAAGACATCTCTACCGTCGTTAGGTCCTAATGTGTAAATATTAGTATATCCATGATTATGTGTTTTGAGTTTTTCTTAGTACATTCTTGTTTCTATCGGTGGATATCGACAAAAAAAAAATCTATACTTTCCTTTATTTTTTAGTGCATGTTTTATTGCTTTTATTTAGTGTAAGTTTTCTCTAATACATCATCGATTATAATTTTATAAATAAAAATATTAATTATTAACAGTTTTTATTTATTGCTGTTAAAAATTATATAAAAAAATATTGACCTGATAAAAAATCTTTTGAAAAATTCGCACAACGTTCTTTACGTTTAGGATCGACTCTGTATCTTTCTTCTTATTATTTATGAAAAAAAATACGAAAAACAGGTCTATTGTCTAAGATTTCTTAAAATCTGGTTGAAACGGACGCCTAAAATACTACTCCGGGTGAAATGGACGGACATAAGTATCATAAAAAACTGACTAGAATACCCTTCTTTAGTTTCACCCCACCCCACAAAAATCAGTTATAACCCACCCCACCAAAATCAGTTTCCGCCCAACCTTCTTTCTCCCAGTACTCCACCTCCACCCGTGAAACAATTTCAGTAACAAAACACCTCCTTCTTCTCCAACTCCTCCCATTTCTCCACCTCCACCCGTAGAAAAAACCCATCTGTCTTTTCCAACTCCTCCCACTTCTCCACCTCATCCTTCTTCTCCTCCTTTTCCCACCTCCTCATAATCTCTGTTCGTTACATTCAACAAAAAAGTAAACCTAGTTTCTTCAAAACCACCACCAACACCACCAGTGTTGATCAAAAACTCAACACCAGCAGAACCACAACCAATTTTAGGTTTCATCTGCCTCTTTGATATTTTTTTTAATGAATGAAAATGGTTTCATCTTCCTCTTTGATTTTAGGTTTTATTTAATGCTCCCTAGTATAATCACATGCTCAATTTTAGGGTAATTTTATACACTACCCATTTAATTTTGGACGAAAATAGAATCATCCATCTAGGTTTAATCAAAATTTGGGCAAAGTTTTGTACATGTGAAAATTGGAGTGTAACCTGTTTTTTTGCTGTTGAGTAGATATTGATGTTGAGTAGATATTGTTGTTGAGTAACCTGTTTATTTTTTTGTTGATTGTTGTGTAACCAACTAGTTGTGATTGTTGGCTCATACAGTTATTTTTGTTGAGAAGTATATGATGTTGTTGGCCTGATATTGGTGTTTGAAACTGTTTTTTTCTACTGTGAAGTTGGAGAATGTTAGTGTAAACTATTTTTTTTTATTGTGTTCAGCAGATGAAACCAGTTTCTTCTTATGGAAACTGCACACTATGCTTATTGAAAGCAGTTTCTTCTTGTTTGTGTTCTAGATATGTAACCCAGTTGCATCCTCTTATTTGATTATAACTTGAACTAATAACTAATTGGTTTTTTTGGTTTTAACAGTTTGGCTAAATTGGTAGGACACAATGGCCCCTAAAACAAGAGGTACCATTTTCTTATTTCTTTTTGTTTATACTGTTATTGATCATCTGTGTTGAGTTAATGGTGGTGTAACTATTGTTAGGATGAAACTGGTTTCATCCAGGTTTAATCTTCAGTAAGATGAAACTAGTTTCATTCAGGTTTAATATTAGATATAAATTTATTTTTGATATGATGTAACTGGCTTCATCTTCTTGTAGGAGGCAAAAGCAAGAGTAAAGGTGAATTAAGAACCAAGAAAAAGCATGATGTAAATGTGCCTGGCGAAAGTAATGAAGAAGATCATTTGGAGAGAAAGGAAGGGAAGAAAACCTTTCGGTCAAATATGAAACCAATGGTGGATTTAATGGGTTCATTGGTTATCACAGAGAAACAAGAGGATGAATTAAGGAAAATTGAGTTTTGGAGTTTTCTGAATGTGATCAAAGAAGAAAAAATTGGAAAGTTGGAAGAGAACTAAGATGGTTTCGTCTAAAGACCGTAAAGAAGTTTAAGTTTAAGTTTAAGTTTCTTATTTAAAGTGCTATTAATGTAGTTTAGTTGCGGATGAATTAATATGAACCTTGGATTTCATATATAAATGTATATATCCTAATTGCAGTTCAATTAATATAAAAACTTTTACTTGAATTGTTATTTATTGATAATTTTAAGTAATTTTGTCAGACTATACAGGATGAAACTGGTTTCGTCCAAGCAAAATAGTATTTTGTAAAAGCGCAGGGTTTTTCTGTCAGAATATGCAGGATGAAACCAGTTTCATCCAAGCAAAAAATCTAACTTTTTTAAGATTATGCAGGATGAAACCAGTTTCATCCAGGTTTAATCTGTGTTGTTCATGAATTAATTCAAGGTTTAATCTGTGTTGTACCTGAATTGAAGAGCATCTACAATTGAACATTTCAAAAAAGATATTAAGATAAACTAGACACTGTAATTATTCAAACAAAATATAAAAATCCCAAAACAATGATAAAAATAGATTTGTCCAAACAAATACTAATTGTAAAAAGAATGAATCTAATATGCAACAAGAAGTTGCAGAGATTGAATAAGACCAAGACTCATAAATTATCCAGAAGAATCAGTGGAAGAAGATGTTATTGAGGACATGTCGTCTTGTTATGCCTTGTTTTTGTATGACAGTTGCCACACGTAATAGATCTCCTGAAACCCAAACCGGTATTGGGAATCCTCTTTTTCTTTGGTCTTCCTACTTTGCCAACAACATTTGGTGGGTGGATAAGTTTTTCTTCAGCAACAGTTGAAGGCTTGTCATGATTTGGAGTTGGTTTGATTGAGTGATCATATGCAGCCTGGAAGAACCCAATACTGAAAAAATGATTAATGAAATCATAGACGCAAACCATCGTGACGATCCGAAATGAAAGTTAATGGGCGAGGACCCAAAATAGACTCTAGCTTCTCCAAGAACCAAAGCCAGTTGTCGACATCCTCGCTTGAAACAATACAGTATGCTAAAGGGAAGATTCCTACAAAAACAAAACAAAACACACACACACACACAAAATCATTAAGCGGAAAAAGTCAGGGTGATAAACACAGGATGTAACTGGTTGCATCATGTAAAAAATTAAAAAAACAGAGTTATATACACAGGATGTAACTGGTTGCATCCTGTGAAATAATATTGATAAAAACTGACAGAAAAAATGCAACTTCTGAGCAATCTGATTCAAAAATAAAATGAATTTTTATCAAATATATCTATAAGAGAAGACATACCATTATTTGTATTTTTCCCAGTAGCCGCCAAGTTCAAACTCCAAAAAACTCAAACTCTTAACGTAACAAAATGAAATCACCGATTGAAGCTTAAAATCACTATCAATAACCATTTTATGTCCCTTACCACCATCAAATATAAATTGAATTGATGCTGGTGACATCTATTTCCAATAGGAACACACATACAACTTCAAATCATCGACCGTTAACGTCATACTAACCTTGTATGAACACGAGTCCGTAGAGTGCATAACAAAACAAACAATTTGGTAATCGGGATCCATCTACAACAAACATAAAGCAGGATGAAACTGGTTCACAATTAACAAACACAGATTAACAGATTTTCTAAAAAGTAAAACAGGATGAAAAACACAGGATGATTAATGCAGGATGAAACTGGATTAATCCTGCTTTAAATAATGAAACAAAAATTTGTTCAAAGACATCTATCGAAATCAGTTGAAATCAGTTAACAAAAAACACTACAATTTGAATGCTAATCAAATTGAATACAAAAACAGATCAAAAACCTTAAAACATGATGAGTTATATAGGGAAAATTAAAATCAATTAACATAGAAATAAGTTTATCATGATTTTGGTTTTATATTAACAATTAACTGGTTCCCATTTCCTAATTGATGATTTGAGACAATTTTTTTGAAGTTTTTAACCCAAAAAATCAGATTATTACTAACCCTAGAAAAATTACAGAGAGAAACCAAGATGAATCAAACACAAACAGATTGAATATATGAATCAAAATAAGATGAATCAAAATCATACTGAATAAACGATGTGTGTTCATGTTAATATCAAACACAAAACAGATTGAATCAAAATCAGATGAATCAAAAACAGATTAATTGAATATCAAAACTCACCGAATTGATTACTTAATCAGATTTGGGAAGTGCCTATTGTATAATCTTCAACTTCATAGCTTGTTTTGAAACGATTTCAAGTGTTGTTGATCAGCTCAGCCCAGACATGCAATCTTTTCCGTCGTGTTCATCAGCTCAGAGAAGAAAATAGAAGAAAAAAGGTTGAGATAGAGAAGACGGGTGAAGTTGAGAAAAAGGTGGGTTGATTTAAACTTTTTCTTTATAAACCCAATAGTTGAATGGATATTTTATCACACTGAATTTATTGTGGGCTTTAATTTTGAGTAGAATGTCCAAAAAAATAATTAAAAAGTATAATAAGAATATATGCGTATTTCAACAGTAATTTTTTTAAAAAATATTCTATCCTCATAAAATCAAAAGTATGAATTAATCAATCAATAAATTAAAAATCAAAAAATAATCTGTAAACTCTAACGATACTTTTATAGCACCGTGATACCCCTTTAATTATTCACGTTACTTTGGAGTTTCGCAACCAAATAATTGAGCGGCACAAACTGCCAATCAGTTGGAGAACAAAGAGAATGGTCAGGTTTGGACTTGAGTACCCAGATGATTACTAACAAGTCTTATTTCTAGGGAACAAGTTACCCACAGAAAGAAAGTAACACATGTCCGACATGCTTCAATCTCCAATACTCATTTAATCCTTTTTACACCAACACTCATAATTTCTTGTCACAGACACGTAGAAAGACAATCTAACAATAAGATAAGGTGCAGCAGATGAGAGATACTTTGGCCAAATTCAAAAGTAAATATTTCCACCTCACATCTGACAACATTTAAGATTTAAGTTTTTCACTTGATTATTAATCTCCTGCCAACACCCACACGTCTGTTTTCCACTTGTGCTTTGCGTATAAAAGGTCTGTTTTCCACTTGTGCTTTGCGTATAAAAGGTCTGTTTTCCACTTGTGCTTTGCGTATAAAAGGTTTTCCGTATAGATGTTTGTGTTACCAATCCGTCCCGAATGGAGGTGGGACAAATGGATAGAGAATGCCGACCCAACTGGACAAAGGCGGAGTCTGTCCATCGCAAAGTAGGCAGTTGCCTATCCTACTGGACTGACTTCCAAGTCCAATTTTATATATCCAAAGTTTTTTTCATATCCAATTTAAAACTTTTTATTACCTTTTTACCTATCCTTAATACTTTTTACCTTTTTATAGAAAAATTTATAGCTTTGCCTCTACGACTGGAGGTTGGACAAAATAAAAAATTTGAGTGGCACCCTTCCTTATTAGAGAACAATTGGAGTGCATCTTTGTGAAGTCCTAAATTTACGTCGTATCATGACTCACATTTGTTCTATCAATTTTGAGTTAGTTTTTGTCCCGCATTTGGTGTTTTCAGGTTAGTTTAGGTTATTAACACGCATAACAGTGGTGTAGGATAAGTCCTACTGCAGTGATGGTTAAGCTTTTCAAAAGCTCTTTTCCCTCTTCTATCTCTCACGTGTTATTCATGTGTTTGTTCTTATTAGTGTGTTTAGGCCAAAAATTCCTTTTGCTAAACAACCAATCAAACTCTTGGATACAAGTTAAATAAATGTAAACGAATAACAGAGAAATCTCTTTTAAAATAATAAAGAATCATCTTTTTCATAAATTGTTTAAGCTCAATACAATAAATCATCTAGGTTATGTAATTTCTGGGTTTATAATCTTTACACCTTTTCATTCAATACAGAAATTCAAACATTATACAATTACTTCTCATAGGTTTGTACCTAAAAATTTCTTCTCCTCCCTCTCTCAGGTTTTTTCTTCCTAATTTTTCCGTCCTCCATTCGTTGTTTGATCTTCTCTATTTATAGATCTATTTTTCTGATCGCTCTTTATACCACGTGTCGTTTTCTTCAGCCTAGTCATCGATTCTGGATGAATTCTTCTCTGGGTCGATCCATCTTGTTTCGATATGCTTATCATCCTTGTACTTTATCTTTATTTGGTGCGATCGCATAGATGACAGATCGTTCTTTACAGCTTCTTGGTTCGATACTTTATATGTCCGACACGTGTTTCTTTATCCCTTAAAACTTCTGTGGCCTCGATCATAGAGTATTTATTATAATCTGCTTTCTCGATCATTAAGATAATATAATAATAATTATCTTTTACTTTCTCGATCTTTAAAAGAATAGAGTAATTATTATCTTTTACTTTCTCGATCATAAAATAATATAGTATTAATAACTTTTTGCTTTCCCGAACAGCTATCAATCAATACTGTTTGTCTTATTCGTTGGTGTTCAGCTTTCTCGATCTTATGTGTCACTCATGCAGCTCTTCGCTCAGGAAACATCTCATGTCTTTCGATATTCGATATCTTTGATAGTGATCCTGTGTTTCTCACCTTTTTTAATCTAGATGCTTCTTTGCTTGATCCTCTTCCATGTGTCGTGATTCTTTAATTTACTAACATAGTGCACACATATGTAATACTCGTGTGCTAGCTTAGTCAGTTAAGTTTGTTTAAGTCGGTTAATGACAACATAAATACATGTAATAATACTCGTCTGTAACTAATGAAGCTCTTGCTTCTTTGAGATAAATGAAAGAGTTTCTTCGCTATTTCCACACTGTTATCATGGGTATAACCAGTCTGGCAACCAGAGGCTTGCAAAAATTGAAATAGTTTTTAAAAGTCGAAAGCTAATATGCTACTTTTTTATTTGAAGAAATCATTTTGAAATTAAGTCAAAATTTTACTTTTTAAGATGTATGTATCCGAATACCTTCTTAGTGACCCAATATTCAACTAGACAACTTTTTGCCCGAAATATGTAGAGATACGCACGTAACACAAAATGCGCATGCACCTTATCACGACTCTTCAAAAATAAATATTACCTAGTTTTAGTAGCTTATATGGTTATACATTGTTGGAAGGAATAGCTTCACGTTGCCTAAGTTTTTATAAGTAAATCATTTGCAACAGTCTTGCACAATCTTCTCGTACAAGTTTAAATTTATACTAGAGATTGTTCAAAAAAATTCAGCATAAAATTCTTAAGTCCCATTTGCACCATAACTGAGCTAACTAGATAACCAGCACTGAGGTGCTTTCTTGGCTAATAAAAGATGAACGCAAACCATTGAACTAAAAGAAACTTTTGATACCCAATTGACCACAATAAGAGCTACGGTGAGAAAAGAGAGTTAGCACTTAGCAGCAATAGTAGTAGCACATTAAAAAGAGTGTCCGCCGCCGTCAATAAATATTAAAGAAATAGGTTTTAAGATTTAATAGTCTGGTGTGTGTGGTCACTTTAGTAGTAATGTTAATTTACTAACCCACCACCAGCGCCAGCACAACCTCGTTTTACTAGCCACCTACCTATTCACCCTATAATCCATCATCCACCACCATCAATCCTTTTTGTCGGCCTCACGCGGCCGTCTCTCTTTCTTGACCCCTCCACTTTAAATTTCATCTTAGCACACTCTGCCCTTTTAACTACCCCCTCAATCAATACACACGACACGACACATAAATTAAATCATGCATACACACCACAAATGCCAAATGACCTCATACATAGACTGACCATTTGAATGTCATGATTTCTCTTCCTCCTCATGAGTATAACCCTATTTTGTTTGCCTATAGTAAATTAATCTTGATTGCTTCAACTTCATTTATTTTTCATCACAAATTACAAAAAAATCAAAAGAGTAATTTTATTAACACATTTGAGTTGACAGGTAGACGTAGTACAAAATAATTAGTGGGACCCACAAGAAAACAAATTATCATGATCATCATGGGATATCTTACAAAATGGCAAAATATAAGGCTTCATAATTCATAATCTAGTCCTCCCCAAAGTAGACCGACAAAAGAAAAAATTAAACACACAAGATCGTCCGAATCAATCTATTAAATATAGTCCTGTACATACACCATCATAATTTAACTACTTCCATAGGCTTTTGTCCCTCATATAAATCAACGGTGGAGATTCGATAAGGTCTGGGTTCTTTTGGGAAGATCTCGAGGTTGACTCTGTTGATGACAGAAGGAAACTCTGATAAAGGACTGAGTCTTTATCAGAGAAATGTAATGATGAGGTAAAACGAGGATAGGGTACTTAATAAATAGAAAAGTTGGAGGACAAATACGTCATTGTTGGTCTAATCCGAAATGAACACAAAAGTCAATGTCATCTGTCAACAAAGAAGAAAGAGTAAGGACAGAGCCATACAGGACGGAGATGAGGTGGTGGTGGAGAATATTAGTTTTTTTTTGACAACTTCCTCGGAAAAAAGGAATGTCTTATGTGGTGGGCTCTTTTTTTTGTTGGGGAAAATGGGTGGTGGGGATTGAGGCCGGCGCACTGGCATGTTAACGCACTAACTGGTGTGTTTGTGCCGCATGGTGGGTCTTCCCGACCATAATCATGCGTCCGAAAACACTATTCGTGGTACACACTTGTAATCTAAATTGTAGCCCTGGATCTACATGGGGTTTGGATATTGGCTACCCGCAAAATACCACAGTAAAAAATAATCTTTAAGAAAATTCTGTAACCGTATAATAAAACACCTTTAATATATTTTGGGACTAAAAATATAAAAACGTTCATCTATTTTGAAAATCTTTATCTATTTTAGGATTATCTTAAACTTTTTAATCTGGGACAGAAAAAATATTATTTTTCACCGTATATAAAGGGTTTATCATCATCATTAATTGGGATATATAGTTTTGACATTGTCTAGATCCAGTGTATCTTTTTTATGAATAGTAGGTCCAACACACTAAAGTCATTAGACCCGTTATAAAAAAAACTCCATTAAAATCGATTTTGAGAGACTTTTCACCGTCGGCCCTTTCATTGTTAATGAAATTTTTTTAATTGTCTAAAATTAGATTTTAGATGTTGAGTGAAAAATTGAATGATGGCTTTTGGAGAATGAGTAGTCACTCCATGTAAAGGGTAGAATCACACTTTCATGGTTTTCATGTGAAATCAATACCACTTGGCCAAAAATCACCAACTTTCTCTAAAAAATTTCAACGTTGGTTGCAATATCGCCCCTTGTAGAATGAGTTTGATGTGTAAACTGTACGACGGAGTGACATTATTTCAAGAAGCCGAAGATAAACATGTGACACTTGTGTAATTGAGTTTATATAATAGGGTGTTGCAACTTGTGAGGTGATAGTTTTGTGTTGTATGTTGTTTTCGTTAACCATATTTGTTAATTAAATTGGGGCGGGGCTGCAGTTATATGACTATTTTTTAGAAAGATTTTGGTATATAATTTAATAATAAGGCCAAGGGGGCAGCGAACTCAATTTATAGTTTGACCAAGTGCTTGGTGAAGCTTTTTTTAATAAAATGTTGAGGTTTCATATTATGCGCTTAGCTTATAAAGATAAGGTGTCAGAGGTTGTGCTAATAAATGGCATATTTCCGAGTGTTTCTTTCAATTGGTAAAGCTTCCTTATTCAGGAATCCCGCTTAACGAGATTGGTATTATATTATGGTTATTCATTTTGCACAAATACTTAACTTTCCCATACTTTCAGCCTACTTGTTTAACTCGGTCTCCATAGGTCCATAACAAGCTTGATGAGATATTGACATTTGGTTTGATAAGATGCTAGAGTGCTTAATTAAGGTGGTTCACCTTTCAGATTGGTTTATCTGATTGTTAAAATGATATGATTGAAAGAAAAAAATGACAGACAGAGTACTAACATGAAGATACCAAAGTAGGATAATACGAGAAGCGAATACATTCGGCCTCTTTCATAAGAGACCAAAACCCTGATAATATGAGGAAGATGTGCATAAAACAACCAAGTTAAAGAAGATTCCCCAAGGAATACTTATTTTTTTATTAAGACAAGAAAATACCTAGGAGCATTATGAGACGGATCACTCCTGCAATGACACCTTAACTCATCCTTACGTTCTCATCTTGGCCCCTCAATGACTCAGACTCAGATTCCTCACTGCCAATAGATGTAGACAAATTTAAATAACCAAATCGATCTACACAATGCCAGTACCATGCAGCCGCATCAAAACCAACATGATGCTATTTGGTTAGATGACCAAGATATTAGCGGAAACCACAAACCATCGAGAAGAGAGTCCCTATAATCAAATGAAATCCAGTTGCTAAGAAAAAGCTATAACCATATCTACTGTCCGAGATCATAAAGGGTGTTTGATAATACTCCATTACTTGAAATCCGGTGAATAAAAAATCCATGAGAACCGTTGTGACTAAAGCATACACAATACGACACCCTAGCATTAACCACTTGACTAAACTATATAGCCTTCTCGAATCAGCTCCACGATATATGCCTTTGACGTAGAACCTGGGTCAAATCTTTCATGAACCGAGGAACCCTGTCACTAGTTTTTCCTGAAAATCCAAGGTATATGAAGAATTAAGGAACGTTCATATCTTCACATTAAGGTTTTGACATAACAAGGCTTGGAATTTCTCTTCACACTGAAGCATTCGTTTAGCTTGTGGTAATGATTCCATTACGCTGCCACAAACATGCAAGCTGATTCTAAGTAGACGTTCTCGTTCCGTGGTTTCCAGAATAAGGGATTTATCAGGGATCGATCTCTGGAATTCTTCATGTAGCGCTTCCATTCGGGTATCAAAGATAGCTTGGAAGTTATCCTCAAAGCTCTTATGAGTCAAGCGAATGAAGACGGTAAAACAACCCGCTACAATCAGTTCCTCGTTATAAAGTGGGAGATTCTTCGAACTTATAGCGCAAATAAAGAGAATGAAATGTGAAAATCATCGGCACCATACTCATTCCCCTATATTTGGTCTCTCTTCCAGCAAATGAACGGGATGTGAAATACGTACCCGAACTACTTTTTTTCTTTCTATGAAAAAACTGGAGATGTTGATGGTATTACTGAATAGTCTGCATTAACTCCATCTGCTACTTACGTCAAGGAATATTCAAGGTTTGAACCTAGCCATTAGCTTCTTCACGCGCCTTTCTAGCGTGTGTGCGTGCCTCATTCTTTTTTTTTCTAAAACTGTCGCTTCTTCTGTCAAATCTTGGCTAGTGTCGTCCTCAAACGGTGGAGAATTCGTGGATTGAAACAGTTAAGGTCCAAGTTAGGGATACAGGTGTGAATGAGCATGATGACTATAACTATCGCATGCAGAAATAAAAGTCTTTTAGCCGATTTTAGTGGCTAGGAAAAAAAAGTCAGAATGTTATGTATCAACCAATAAGTCAAGCAAATAGGTGTTGTTGGTTAGCAAAGATAATCCGATACTTTTTTCTTTTGAATGAATGAAATATCAGTAATTACAGCCAAAAAGGTGACTTATACGACTTTTTTCTTTCTTTTGATCCTACGGAAAGGGAAAAAGCTCCCCAACAAACCCATTCAATTGAGGGTGAGGTCTAACCATAATTACATAGATCCTTTTTCCCGTTAGACTTTTATCTTTTCGACTTTGTCACAGTTTAAAGAAACCCCATTGGCGCCTCGCCGGACTTGATTCTCACCTTATTTTCCCATTGATTCTGCTCTGGTTCGAGTCTGTATTTGTTCGTAGTGCTCAGCTGAAAAGGAGACTAGTTATAAGATATAGTATATGGAGAGGAAGACCCCGTCTCGTTGATAGGATTCACTTAATAGGCATCATCCCGTTGATCTGTCACGAAAAGGCGAGAACCAAAGGCATCGCTTTCAGAAAAAAAAATCAGATTATCAACTATTACAAAATTTTACTTAATCAGAAAAATTGTCATCAGGCTTGCAATCACCGCTACTAAGACTATAAAGAATATATAAAATTTATGATCATTCCAACTAATACTTACATAAATTTTAATATAACGATGCTTAACATGTAAATATAACATTGATATATATATATTATACATTTATACTTGTATATACAGTTTACCGCCCCATGATTCTTTGGCTGATTGCCGGTAGTCGTTTCTGAAAAAACACAAAATAAATAAATTATATAAATGATCAAAAATACAAACTATAAATCATAAGTTAAACAAGTTGGTGGTTAATACCATACAAATACGTACTTGTTTTGCTTTGGGAATGCGTTGGCTTTTAAGATTTGAGACCTTCACTTGATTTACCACAGTTTTTCCTATTATATACGTAACGAACTTACTAGTTAATATCGTAGGAAAATATATTTAAGATTTTAAATGATATTATAAGGAAGAAAAAGACATACCTAGCAGAAGTTTTTATGTTATATCACTAATTGAGCCAGTAACTTTTCTTTTCTTGTTAGTTTTATTATTAATCAAATACCTCATACTACCTGTTCGCCCTTTAGTTTTAACAATAGTTGGATCATGTACTGATTTCTTACAAGGCATAAATGTATTCTCTAAACATTGGTGTCTTACTTCCTGGGTCTGATCAGTAAATTGAATTGATAAGGTTTTCAACACATCATTGACTTATTTCAATGCTTTATCAAGGATGTTCTTTGCCACGTTATACATTTTAATCGATGTTGATCCTTTACTTGCAATGATGACAGCTTCTTGACAAATATTATTATATCGAACACTAGCAGTATCACGACATACATCTAAAATTTCTTTACCTTGATTATAAATTACGGATCCGGATTTTGCATCTGACGCCCATATTTTCAGTATGTATTGAGGTGGGATATTTTGAATGTTCACAATGGAGAAAATCTTAAAGACATATCTACACAAGTAGCATGCAAATTCATATAACTAACAAATACATTTGATATTTTTATCTTCATAATCGTATATAACTTTTTGTTGTCTCTTCTCATACCCGAACTGACATACACGATAAGTTGATTTTGTCTTATTTTTTTCAACTTGATCCCGACAATAATGTAATGCTTGAGCTAGTTGTTCTTGGAACTTGGGGAAAACTGTATTTGTGTATATATGCAATGCCGCTTGCTTTGTATTCACGAAAAACCTCAACATGGGTTTTCTGAATTTTGTTTCATAATTTTGATCATTTTTTGCTTCTTGTATAACTACTATTGTCGTTTCATATTGCTTAATGAACTCATAAAGAGGCACATATTTTCATAAAATGATCAAAATATGCATTTATACTTTCACTTCTTTGAGTTGTATACATATCTACAATATATATCACGCGAATACACTGATACCCACTTTTTTTTTTCTTTTGTATAAGTTCAACAACCATTTGCTATCTTCTCATTTGTACTTTTAATTATTAATGCCCAAACATATTTAAACTATTTGATTGTCTCATTACCATATAAACAATGAATGAATTCAAAAGTTAAATCAACCTATGAATTAATTGTGTGAGATAAATACTTAGCTGTGAGTCTACATATATACCACAAACAATAACGATGTCGTGTACCTGGCCAAAAGTTACGAATAATGCCTGTTATAGCTGATTCTTGATCTGTTAATATAACCTTCGGTTGTTTATTGTGTATTGATTTCATCCAAGTTTTCATAACCCAATTAAATGATTCTTATGTTTCTGAATGAAGCAAGGCACCGCCAAATAAAGTAGTTTGGTAGTGATGATTGATTCCTATATGGGAACAAATAACATGTTACCTGTTAATACAATGTAGGATCAAAACACACAAAATCCACAAATGAAAATAATCAATTCGTGATTTTGCATCAACCAAAATTTTGTTTTGTCATATGGTCTTACGAGTCAACTTGAAGCGAATAGAAGAACGATGGATTCTCTGCTTGTTGACGCTCAAAGTAGTCGAGTAAAACTTGTGCATTTGCGTTTTTAAGCTCTAGTGATCTCTTCACACTTGAATAATTCCTAACATCTTTAGCTGTAAACCCAATATTTTGAACTCCACCAGCTCCGAGCCCGAAAAAATTCATTGTAATATTTGTCTTTATTTCTAACAAATTTATATTATCAATAATTTTTTCATGACCTCCACTGATGTGTCTTTGTGATATAAGCTTATGCATTTTCTTTGGAGATACAAGGTTATGGTTATGTTCATCCACGACCACTGTCACAACCCATTTATATGTCTTTTTCCTTATACTCATACGTGTTTTACATCCTGTTCTCGTATAACTTTGTTTTTTTTTTTCTTTTTCTTCAAAGGGATTAGCTTTAGGATGATGTTGGCCTTCAAGTGAGCAACATAGGTACGTCGTATTACTTCTTTGCAATCTTTTTGTAATAAACTAGTAGATGTTTTCGGAGACTGAACCCCATTTTTCCTGCATAACTATTATTAAAGACATATGCATCATCTTGTGATTCAAACTCGATACCGATATATGGGAGAAATTCATTAATATGATTCTCGAAAAATATTTTGTAATTAACTTCATCTATCTTGTCATCGTAATGCTCATGTTCTTCCATAAAAGAACTCCTGACCATCGGTGTATTCTTCCTCTACATGATTTAAAAGATAAAAAAAAAATTGAGTTATCACTGTAACATCGTCTGAACTGATTTCTATTATATAAAAAACCAAAAGGACGAACATGAGTGTTTAACATCTAAAGAGTAAAGAAATACAACATACCATTGATATACATTTTCTCCATATTATCAATCACTTCAAAACCATCACAATTAAAATTGATCAAATCTTCTTCCGTATTAAAAAAATACACGACTTGGTTATAAGTTTCTAAGAAACAAGAAAATAAAATTTTCTTTCACGGGCCAATATATAAATCTCTGATTTATTAGAAGGACTAAAGAACAAATAAAATTAAATTTAGATATGCAAAATAAAAAAATAACAAGTTTAATCATCTAATTTTTGTCTAGAGATGCATGGACTTCTAACTTGTCATATCCAATGGATATAAAGTGATCCCTTACAGGAGCTATCACGAGGGTGACTCCATCATAACATGACTTATTATATGTTTTATTGTTTTCAAATGATTGTTTTTACATGTAGTGCTTAGTACACATTAAAATAGGGTTGTCAACGAATGCTATCGAAACGGATATTGGTTCAGCCGGTTCTGATATCCGATAAGCTTATCGGATATCCGATATTCGATAAGTTCCGACGGAATCTTAAACTTCAAAACCGATTCCGTTTCGATAAGCTTATCGGATATCAGATATTATCCGATAAATATCTGATAGCTGATATAAATCTTAAACCGGTTTTTTCACTTCAAATTTTTCAACTCATTTAAGCATTTCCAATTCATAATTCAATTCAAACACATACAAAACACACACAAATGATCATAGTTTATAAATACATGTTCTATTGTTCTTGCACCAAAAGAAAACACAAAGAAACTGAAACTTGTACTAGCATTGTCATTGACTCATTGAGATACAACAGCCTGCAATGCAGCTTTCAAAGTACATTTGCATTTCAAAGAAACTAAAATTTGTTAGTTGGCAGTGCAAGTAATATGAAAGTAAAGGAAAAGAAAGGAAAGTTACTAACTTGTACAACATGACAAATCTTAGACAGAATAGCGTCGGATTCAAAAAATAACTTTGCTACAGAAATGTGAATAGTAAATCTGTAACCTCTACTGTAGTAACTTTGCTTACTTGTCTAAAATTTGACTGAGCCTCTCTCTTTTTTATTCTCATCATCAATAAAAAAGAAGAAGAAAAAATGAAAAATATTATATTACATAGTCAAGCTTAGTACCTAGCTTCTACTAAGAAAAAAGTTTTTTTCATCCTTTTTTCACCCATTAAAACAAGACAGAAGCAGCCCAAATTTCATTTGAAACAAAGACAGACATCTCTACAAATTTCTTTTGGCTCTGAGAAAGAGGTGTGGAAAAAGTTATCGTCTAAGATGGCTTAATTATCTTAGACCATATATAAAACATGGAGGGTTTACTGAAGAAGAAGATACCATTATATTTTCTCTCTACAAAAGCCTAGGAAGCAGGTACTACTACTATTACTCATTTTTTTGTCAGATTCTGTACACATTGAATTTTCATATCTTAACTATTCCTCCTTGTAGTAATAATTTATGGTATGTGGAGGTTTGTATAATGTTATTAGGTGGTATGTCATTGCATCAAAACTACAAGGAAGAACAAACAATGATGTGAAGAAATATTGGAATACTAAATTGAAGAAGAAGTTCTTTGCAAAAAAAATCATTCATCCTAGTACAATCAACAACAGTAACATGACCACCACCACCAGTAACAATATTCAACTTAGTTCATTGTCAGATCAAGTCAATAACAATAGTTACGGGTTCTTGAATCAGAATTACTCTTCAACATTACCATTTGTGCAAGTCCAACTGATCTTTTTCAGCAACCTGCAATTCTGAACTGTGTGGATATGCCATTCAACCCTACTGTCAACTACCAGAACATGCCCATGCTAAAAGGGATCAGAGAACTGAGAGATATAAGAAGCAAGAGTCTTCTTCATCACTTTCATTCTTTGAACTAATAACAACAAACTCAGAAAAACCAAAATTTTACCATACATTCACAAATATAATAAATACATTATACAAAAATTTTATAAAAAAATAACAGTTTGATAACAATCTACGACTGATTTTATATACTCTAAAGGGACTGAATTCTGACAGGCATGACTACAGAAAATACCATACTTGGGGCATTTAACATGATTCATTTGTTTTAAAATTTTTACATATGAATCATCACCAAAATGGGTTACTCATATTCAAAAATCAGATAAATCCATGTTGTCTAAGTGCCTCATTCTAATTTCAAGAACTCTGTGACATTGCACAAATTCTGCACTATAGTTTTCTGAAATACGAAGTTTCTGTAACCTCCCTAAGTCCGATCTTCCTGAAATTTTGGACGAGTTCTTCTGACATATCTAAGAATAAGATATCCAAATATCATTGAGTTCTAACGGTTAGATCTCAACTTATAATTCTAAAAGTGCATCTATTATAAATATCAAAAAGGCAAGTTTGAAATTCAAGCTAGGCTTCCATGACCTAAACTTAGTTTCCAAGAGTCTGTTATACAAAATTCATAATTTCACGTTCAATTAAACCCCAAATTTTGAAGTTGAATTTAATCAAACAACGGTTACAAGAAGTATTGTGTAAACATCAAATAATAAGAAATCTCTAATTTATTTCATGAACCCTAGAATCAAAATCAAAATCAAGGAGAACAAGCATAAATCACAAATTCCATTGAGTACGATCAGAGAACCAAAATACATAAAATTGGAATTCAAAACAGTACTAAAGAAGGATTTGTCTGTACCTTTTTATTTAGTACTTCTGTTGTGGCGATAGAGGAAGAAGAAGGTGGTGGTGATGGAGTGATGCCGTTGAGAGAAATGGTGGTGAAGAGAAAGCCGAGACCGAGAGAGATGATGGTGGTAAAACCTTGTATTCTGTTCACTGAAGTGAAGAAGAGGGGGAGAGGGAAGAGAACTACTGAAGAGTGAATAACTAGAGAAGAGAAGTGACGAAGAAGAGGGGGTAGTCGGGTAGCAGGTTTACTGGTTTAGTCTTTAGTCTTACGCCCCTTATAGTTATCGGTATCGGATGTTATCTAACGGATACTTGCTAAGCCGGTTCCGTTACGATAACACGAAAATAGCCGATAGAATATCCGTATCCGACATTCGATATCCGCTATATCGGATAATATCTTATAGGATCCCGGATTTTCGGAAACGGTTATCGGATTTCAGGTTGGGATTGACAGCCTTACATTAAAATACACAAGCACAAAATACATAATTGTCTGCTGTGATATCCAAGAAAATAATAAAAAATATATATTTTTAAATTTTTTCAAAAAGGAATTGTTGTTAAATTCTATGTGTTTGAGATTTTTTATATACTTGAGTTCAGCTTCGAATAGTTTTTTTGTATAAAAATAAGAATATATTATGCTCCCTCCGTTTTATAGAAGTGAGTCTTTTCCTTTATATTTTCCCCAAAATAAGTGAACCTCATCATTTTTGTATGCTATTTTTCAAAACAAATCCTTACTAATAACTAGTGTTGTTAATTTTTTTTTTAAATATAAAGAACTTTGTAGTAATATTTATTCTCACTGTGTAGGTCTTTTAAAAATATTTCTGACGAAATAATATTTACAATTATCCATATTATAGTTGCTGAGGTATGTTCATTCGAAATTTTAACACAAAAAGATAAATTAAAAAGATATTAAAAATAATTCTTTCACAGATTTTTCTTAAAAATCATATAAATACCTCACTTTTTATACGACATAAGGAGTATTTTAAAAATGTTAAGTACAAAACTTATAATAAAAACTATCCAACTAAAATTAGTAAGGCATCCAAACACCAAAGTTTATGCAAACAAGTTTATCCAAACTACTATCTATGACGTTATGTAAAGCTATGGGAAGCCACATCCGGTAATGACTTCTGTTTTACCTATGGCTAGTCACACCCCATTTTACTTTCCACTCAAAAATTACCTTTCATACTTTTAACAAATAATTATATGGCAGGAAACCAAGAAATAATAAATGAAAAAATGTGGGAACTAGAAAATTTGTATGACACAAAAGAAGAAATGGCAAAACAAATTTGAAGAGATAATCAAGTATAACTAGGAGAAAAGAATACTAAATATTTTCATGGGGTAACTCTTAAAAGAAGAAAAAGGAACAATATTGACTGTATCCTAGCTGCAAATGGGGAAACAGTCACAAATATTAATCAATTTGGAAAAACAATTACTAATCATTTCTCTTTAATCTTTAATGTTGAAGTTCTACCTCAAAGCCACAGTTTGTTTGAAAGTATTGAGTTTGGGATACCAGATTCTGAAAATGCTGAACTGATGAGATGCCCAACAAAAAAATAAATACCAAATTTGGCAAAAAAATTAAAACCTAGTAAAGCGCCTGGACCTGATGCCTTCCGACAAACAGTAGGATCACAAATAGTTAACCTGGTCCAAGATTTTTTTTTAAACAAGAACTCTAAATCCTAACATAAACAAAAAATTTCTTTTCCTAATTCCCAAAATAAAAAACCCAAAACATCCCTCTGATTTTATACCAATTGGTCTTTGCAACACACCATATAAAATTATCTCTAAAATCTTGGCAAACAGAATGAGACCTCTTCTAAAAAATCTAATCTCTCCTTACCAATCTGCCTTTATCCCTCAAAGGAAGATCCCAGATAATATAATAATAGCACAAGAGATAGTTCACTCTCTTAAAAAAAATAAAAGCAAAACATGGAGCATATGGGTCAAAATCGACATGTCAAAAGCTTTTGACAAAGTCGATAGGAATTTTCTAATCTATACTGTTAAAGCTTTCGGTTTCAGCAATGAGTGGTGTGACCTGGTTTTCCAATGTATCTCAACAACTTCAATTGCAGTGCTAGTAAATGAAATGCTTGTGAATTTTTCAAACCTTATCGGGGACTAAGACAGGGGGACCCTCTATCCCCATATATGTTCCTTCTTTCTATGGAAATTTTTTCAAGATTATTGTTAGGAAAGGAACAACAAAAACTAATCAGTGGGTTAAAAATATCTAGAAACAATACCCCAATATCACATCTTCTTTTCGTTGACGATTGCCTTCTTTTCACAAAAGCCAATTTACCAAGTTGTAAAAATCTTTTAAACATTATTGAGGAATTTAGTAGTGCTTCAGGGACATTAATAAATTTTAATAAATCATGTATCTTTTTTAGCAAATAGGAACACCCAATGCACCAAAATCTTATGATAAGACTTCTAAAAATCAAAAAAATTAATACAAAAGAAACCTATTTGGGAGCCCCTCTATTTTTGACAAATCTAAGCTCAAAACCTTTGACTTCATAGTGGAAAAAATGGAAACAAATGTAAAAGATTGGAACACAAAAACTCTAGCTCAAGCAAGTAATATGGTCTTGAACAAATCTGTTCTTCATGGCATGCCTATCTTTCAGATGAGTTGTTTCCAACTTCCAAAAAAAATAATTAAAAAAATTAATTCTGTACAAATGGACTTTTAGTGGGGGAATAATACAAATTCAAAATACTTTTACCCAAAACCCTAGAATTATTGTTGTAAGCCAAGTTTGGAAGGGGGTTTGGGTTTCAAAGAGGCCAAAAAATGCAATCAAGCAATGAATGCAAAGCTGGCTTGGAGACTATTAACAAAAAATGACTCTTTGTGGGCTTACCTCTTTAAAAAAGTATTTTAGAAATAAACATTTGTTCCATGCTACTTTGCATGTCTCTGCATCCCCTACTTGGAAATGTATCTTCCAAGGGTCTAGGATAATCCACAAATATAATGTATGGGTGGGTAGTAGGAAATGGAACCTCGATAAATATCTGGCATGATAACTGATCCCAGGTCTGTCAAATACCATAAATGAGCTAGGCTCATTTAGTTTACATTCTTTAACACTCGTGTCAGAGCTGATAGACTGTGACTAGAAAGAGTGTAATTCATACAGGATACACAGTAACTTCTCTAACAACATTTCTAATGAAATTCTAAATATCAGACTATATAAAAATAAGGATGATAACTTACCAAAGGATAAATTGAGATGGGGGTTGACAAATCATGGAAACTTCTCAGTAAAATCAATGTACAAAGAATTAAATAAACATAACTCTACAAACAATCTTATCCAACCTGATTTATGTAAACTTTTGCGGAGTTTAAACATATCTCAGAGAATAAAAATCTTCTTGTGGAAATGCATCTCAAATGTATTACCTGTCAGAAACAACATCCCACAACTTACAAACAATTCTGATAAAAAATACATCTTATGCGATACACAAACAGAAACCATATCACATTTGTTTTTTGAGTGTGCATTTGCAAAAACAGTTTGGGCTTTACTTACATACCCTATAATAACCCTAACAAACTATACTCAAAATTATTTTCTAAACCACTATAAACTTTGGATCTCAAAAGATAAAGAAAGAAAACATTTAAATATGACTGTAACCAAGTGCTGGTTATATGGAAAGAAAGGTGTAACAAAATTTTTGAAGAAAAAAATGAGACCAACATTCAGATTTTAATAAAAATACAAAAACACTTAGAGTTCTGGGATAAAAAGAACTAATAAATAATAAAAGGAAAACAGATAAACAAGTTCAGAAAAACAAAAACTTGAAATGGCAAAACCCAAATGAGAACATTTCTGTGTTAAATTTTGACGATTTTTGGAAAGATTCTAATGGTGGTTATGGTTTTCTGGTGAGAAATCATCTAGGTACTTGTTCAGCAGCAGGAGCATGCAGACTTTTTGCAAGCAACCCAGAAGAAGCAGAGGCACTAGTAATGCTTCAAGTGACTACATGGGCAAATGACAACCATCTCAAAAACTTCTTCATATAGGGAGATTGCAAAAAACTTATCAACTATATGAATGATAAGAACATAAATATCAATTGTCCATGTATCTCAATGTTATAAGAAACAACACAAGCCCTAAATAATTGTAGCAACTTCTTGGGATACAATTATATTCACAAAACATACAACGAAGCTGCGGACATCCTGAAAAAAAAAAAAGGTAAAACATTTTGTAATAGCCAAATATGGCTTTCTGCCTTCCCTATTTTTCTTGAAAAGATCCTCGCAGTAGAAAGATCTAGTGGAACTCATGTTTTGTTAGAAAGGTCTACTCAGTCAGTTTCTTCTTTTATAACAAACTTAAATGGAAGTTATGATTCTCTTTTGGCTGGAAGATCCTTGTCAGAGGTAGCCAGAAATAAGGAGATTTCGGTTCTTTAGTTTTCTTTAAATATATTTTTATCAAAAAAAAAAACTTTCATGGAACTAACTCATGACTATATAACCTTATGTGAGAAATTATTTGGGATTTTTTTTGAAATTTCCTCCCATTAATTTTGCAAGACTCATTCTAACAAAGATACAAGCAAATTCGTAGGTAGATAAGAAGGATTAGTGCTGATACCACTACAGAGGTGAAAATCTATTACCACTCTAGTCGGTCTTCCACTTACTGCTTTGATAAAAATATTTGGTGTATTATTTCTTAATCAATTGCTAAAAGAATTCAAATGACCATCAACTAGTATGTATCATTTAGTTATAATTTGCCAATAAGAAATCAACAATGTATGTTGGTCAAACTAAAGAGAAACAAGTCTACGTACACCATCCATACTAAACAAAAAACGAAGGGTGTTGTTAGATCCAAAAGCAATAGAAAGTCCTCAAGAAGGAGACTTGGTCTTAGCAAATAAGGGTAAAGGCTCAAGATTTATACCCATTTTTTTTCCTGAGATAGGTATTACAGGCACCACTGAAGTTATAGAACACATAAAACAAACACAAAACAATAATGACCGTAAAGGCGCAAACTACTTCCAAATATGACCGAGTAACGAATCTCCATCTCCAATAACAGGATCTCACATAACATAATCTCGAATAACCAGTACCAGTAACACCAGCTTATATACGAGAATGCTTAGATCGTTGAAACATGATCCACAATCCTAGAACATTTTTTAATTTCAATCCAAAAACCATTTCTTTTCGAGGAAAGAAGTGCTAAAAGATGGTTGAACATAAACCTTCATGTTGGGAACATGACATAAAACGAGGTCCGTTTAGTGCAAGTCTTCGCACCACCTGCTTCCTAAAACCAGAATCAATGTGAATAGGCCAGTTCTCCTAAGGTTATTACCGAGAGTTTCCAAATCCCACATATGTCACCGGTGTCAAGTTAAAAAACTCTTTAAAAAACTCTTCCAACTGCAGGAAATTTGTTAAATTTTACACAAAATTTAATAACCACTGCAGCATCCCTGACCTAATGTGTTGGAAAAGAGCTGCATTAATTATCGGGGACGGGGATATACATAGTGATATCGTAGATTGTCTCATTGCTAAACAATATCCGCCTGAAACCAATTATTAATCCGACTGACACAATCTTAATCTATAAATCTCTTCACCAAAATTGCCACCGGCAGATATTCTGTCACTAGAATCCTCCATGTTCACCATTTGTCGAGTTAGTTCTAGGCTGGCTAGTCACATCAGAAGAAAAAACCCATAGACTAAAAAACGAAAACTACTCAACGATAAAAATCCTTTGTGACAGAGCACCAGCACCCATCTAGTCTTTCCCATCATACCTCTCTACATAAAACCAAAAAATTTCACGTCATTTCCGCTGCACCAATTTAAACACCCTATAGCCCTATACCTAACCAGGAATCATCAGAAATTTCTTACTCACCCACTTTTCAAAAATCTAATGTCATCTAAACCATACATACATAAATACATACATTATCTCATATCATCATAATATCAAAATATTTAAAATTATAAAAATAAAAATAATAATAAAAAAATGACAAAAATCGAGGATGCGCATGCAAAACCCTCATAATTTTGTCCTCCCTCACCCACGCAACCTTTCCATCTCCCATGCCTTCGTTTATTTTAAGCTTCCCCGATTCCAATAAGCATGAATCTACTTACCTTCATCAAAAACCCTTACTTTCCACATTATTTACACTCCTACCACTCACTTCGCTCTTATTTCACTACAATTCCCATAATACCCTTCAGTAATTCAAAAAAGCTAATCAACAGGCCTACCTCACTTAAATTTGAAGGGGGTAGCAATGGAAATACGGAACCAACAGTGATATTACCGCCAATATATAGTTGACGGGCAAATCCGGAACAAGGATAATTTGGTAATCTCAGACTTACAGTTTTTGTTTTTTACTATTTACACAGTAAAAGAGAGCTGAAGCAAACTGTGAAATGTGCCAGCGAGAAGTACTAAAAGGAAATGCAAAAATATGGCTTTTTCTTCCTCAAATTAGGGTTTCTTTTTAGCTTCTTACTGCAATAACAATAAGAACCTCCTCCTCAATCATTAACTTGACTCACTACTCATCTCCTTCTTCATTTTCTCAGAGTTCACGAAAATAATCTCCATGGGATAAGTACAGTTCCTCTCTGTTGAAGAAGAAGATCATTTTGAATCAGAAGAAGATGTTTCAGAGATTAGGAACGATAATAATAAGTTCAAAATTATTATTAGTAGTAAATTAAAAAATTTAGGTGTTTTTATAATTAAATTTATTGTCTTCTAAATCTATTTGGAAAAACGACGAATTTGAAGAAGAAGAAAGAAGAAATTTACTTGGATCGTGAGAAATTTTTGGAATTTTTGTTTGTTCAGGAGTCCAAGAAATTTTTATTTAATTAGTGTTGAGTGCCGTAAATTATCTTCTGTTTGGTAAATCGGTATACAAAACGATTCAACTCGTTCGTCCTCAGCCGCATAACCAACAACAAGAAAAGAGTGCTGTGTGTTTCAGATATCGAGAAAACAAAATCTGGTTAGTGTTGAAGATAATCTTTTTTTTTTCTTTTTTCTTTTCTAGTGCGTTTTCTTACTTTTGTTTCTAAAAGCTATGCCTATTTTCAGTTGTTTCAGTACTCTGCATTTTTTACCACCTCTTTTCTCAGAAAAAAGTTAGGTCCATTTTTAATTTGTTACGGGTATTAATTCAGAAAATTCTTTTCAATTTCAGACTATGTGAGGGAGATTTCTCAAGGAATTGGAATTTTCAGTCTTCTCCAATTGATGGTTTGGATTTCTGATTTGAAGTTTTGTGAAAAAGGTTGATAGATCTTTGTAATTGGATCTATTAGTTTGAAGAGTATATATATATTGGAGTTTTTGAGAAGAAGAGATGATGGCTGTAACTGCTGCTGCATGTAAGGATGGTAAAGGAGTAATGGATAACGGGAAATATGTTCGGTACACTCCTGAACAAGTTGAAGCACTTGAAAGGCTTTATCATGAATGTCCTAAACCAAGTTCGATTCGTCGTCAACAGTTAATTAGGGAGTGTCCTATTCTCTCTAATATTGAACCTAAACAGATCAAAGTTTGGTTCCAAAACCGAAGGTATTGATTTATTGATTTTAGAATAGAAATTTTCATTAAATCTTCAAGTGGTTGTAAAGTTGAGTGGTTTATTAAAAATGGTGGTGTATTTTGATTGTTTAGGTGCCGAGAGAAGCAGCGGAAAGAGGCGTCTCGTCTTCAAGCTGTTAATCGGAAGCTTACGGCAATGAACAAGCTTTTGATGGAGGAGAATGATAGGTTGCAGAAACAAGTGTCACATTTGGTGTATGAAAATGGTTACTTTCGCCAACAGACTCAGAATGTAAGAAACCCCCTTGAATTAATTTGGATATCAATTAATTTTTCATTAATTTAATCTCACTTGGAAGATATTGAAGTACCAAATAGCCTAAGTTAGATTTTCAGAATTTGTTGCTGAGTAGAATTAATTAGTGTACTATAGTAGTTAAAAAATCATGGTTCCTGAGTTATTTAAGTTTTAATGGTTTTTGCTGTTGTTGTTGATAGACGACTCTTGCCACCACGGACAATAGTTGCGAGTCAGTGGTAACCAGCGGTCAACACCAATTGACGACCCCTTCGCATCCTCCACGGGATGCAAGCCCTGCAGGGTGAGTGGGAATTTCTAGTTAGGTCAAATTTCATTTTTGATAATCTTGTGCTTTGTGTCGACTTTCTTGTTTTGTTGACGAGTTTAAATTTTGTATTTTTTCCAGACTTTTGTCCATTGCAGAAGAAACTTTAACAGAGTTTTTATCGAAGGCCACTGGGACCGCTGTAGAGTGGGTCCAAATGCCTGGGATGAAGGTTACCATTCTCAAACTTCCTATTTTCAATGTCATTGTTTACAAGTGTTTAACAAAATGAATCATGAACCTAGCTATTTGCACTTCACTTCATGAGGAAGTACTTTCCTGATCCTGAACACGTTGATGTGTGAGGGCAGTTGGTCCACACACATCCTTCAGATAGGGTTCAATGTGGTTCCTTTTTAGTGCTATTTCGAATCAAATAGCAAAATTGAGTGCCATACCTGGTGCTCTACAGCGTTGAATCGCAATGTTCTCCGAAACCATGCCTACACATAACAATTTGTCCCTACTATCTGTTACTACTTCACTCCAAGTTTTCATTCCAGGCAATTCTTCAGTAGAGTAATCTTGCTTGCTATTTTTCCCTTTGATCTCTGCAGCCTGGTCCGGATTCCATTGGAATCGTTGCTATTTCACACGGTTGTACTGGAGTGGCAGCACGAGCTTGCGGCCTAGTGGGTCTAGAACCTACAAGGGTAAGATTTCTGGCCATGTTGTACTGTGTGCTCAGTCTTCTGGAGTGTCGGTCATTGGTACTGAGAAGATTTAATACACTTAAATTGTATTTGTCTAGGTCGCTGAAATCCTCAAAGATCGGCCTTCCTGGTTCCGCGATTGCCGAGCTGTGGATGTCGTGAATGTTCTGCCCACTCCGAATGGTGGTACCATGGAGCTGCTATACATGCAGGTTGGTCCTACTCGCTTGACGCATATACTTCCTTTCAAAACACTGATATAATGACTTCCCTAATGGATTTTTGAATCTTTGTCAACTTCTCTAGCTGTATGCCCCAACAACATTGGCTCCTGCTCGTGATTTCTGGTTGCTGCGCTATACTTCTGTGTTGGAGGATGGTAGTCTTGTGGTGCGTAACACGGCTAGTTGTTCTTTTTAAACAAAATAAGAATCTGGATTGAGTTTTTGTTATCCTTCATTGTACCATGTCGAGTTTTTTGTGACGCTAAACATTGTTAAATGGCAGGTCTGCGAAAGGTCGCTTAGCAGCACACAAGGAGGTCCAAGCATGCCACCAGTACAGCATTTTGTGAGAGCAGAAGTACTGCCAAGTGGGTACCTCATAAGACCCTGTGATGGGGGTGGATCAATAATTCACATTGTTGATCATATGGATTTGGAGGTACATGCATTCACCTTTTGTCGAATACTGATTCCTTCCACAGATTGTACCCAATAAATGCGAAGGACAAACCTCGTACAACACCCAAATAACATCAAAATTAATTTCCTGAACCAGCCATGCAGTGTCCCAGAGGTGTTGCGCCCACTGTATGAATCTTCAACTGTACTAGCTCAAAAGACTACAATGGCGGTAGGGCAATTCAAATTCTTCTCATGCAAATAATTGTTAATCTGTAATGTAAATGTTATATTGTTTCATTGCTCTACTGTTTCATACAGGCTTTACGCCAGCTAAGGCAGATCGCCTTGGAGGTTTCTCAATCAACTGTGACTGGTTGGGGCAGGAGGCCTGCAGCTCTACGTGCACTTACTCAGAGGCTTAGCAGGTGAGAGATTATGATGCTTCGAGATGCCTTAATTTATGAGATTAAAAATAGGTTTCTGATGTGATATTGATTGATATTGTGGTGCAGAGGTTTTAATGAAGCTCTCAACGGTTTTACTGATGAGGGATGGTCAATAATGGGAAATGATGGGATAGATGATGTCACCATCCTTGTCAACTCATCTCCAGGAAAAATGATGGGGGCAAATAGCTCTTTCATCAATGGCTTTTCAGCTGTGAGTAATGCGGTACTATGTGCTAAGGCATCCATGCTTTTGCAGGTTAGGATATTGGCCCCAGTGGTTGTATTTTCCTTTCAATTGTTGGTATTTCATTTCTAGTCTATCAGAGGGCATTCTTTACACTTGCTGATTTCATTTTGGTTTGCAGAATGTGCCTGCTGCTGTACTTCTCAGATTTCTTCGAGAGCATCGATCTGAATGGGCAGATAGTAGCATTGATGCTTACTCAGCTTCTGTTGTTAAAGCTGGTCCCTTCAGCCTAGCAGGGGCTCGATTTGGCGGTTTTGGGGGACAGGTTATTCTTCCACTGGCTCACACAGTAGAGCATGAAGAGGCAAGTCATCAAGCTCATTCTGTTTCGGTTACTTTTGAACTGTAAGCAGTGAACGGCGGTTTCATCAAGCTGCTCAGTTAATGCGTGATAGTACTTGACATTTTTTTCTTTGCTGTAAACAGTCACTGGAGGTCATTAAGCTGGAAAATATCGGCCAATGTCAGGAGGACTCAATTATGGCTAAAGATCTGTTTCTCTTGCAAGTAAGTATTCTTCTTTGGACCCAATTGGCCAATTATATTTCTTTTCCTTTATGCCAATCGGCCAAAGGGTACAGCTAATGTTAATCTTTTGTAACAAAATTCGTAAACCATGAATAATTTGGAAAGTTGTGTTCCAGAGTCCCACAGTGTAGGCAGAAGCTTGTCTAGAGCATGCTTTCATGTATGATATTGACAAGTATAAATTTTTCAATGCTTAATAATAATATATGAAGCCTGCTCTTTTCTGATGTCTGTTCTCTGGTCCTAGTCAATGCTCATATCACATTCTGTGACTATTGCCTTTGTCCGAACATGAAATGAAATAGGGGAACTGTTATCTTTGTTTTTCAGAGGAGTGACACATTGAATCTGTTGTTGACTTGTTGGTTTTCTATGTTTCACTTCCACAGCTTTGTAATGGGCAGGACGAGAATGCTGTTGGCACCTGTGCTGAACTCATCTTTGCTCCCATGGATTCCTCCTTTGCTGATGATGCACCTCTCTTACCTTCCGGTTTCCGCATTATTCCTCTTGATTCTGGATTGGTAAGTTACTTTCTCTCACACTGTTGTATATGAAGCATTTTGTCCTAGTTTCTGATGTAAATGTGTCACTGTGTTTACTGCAGGATTCTTCCAGTCCTAATCGCACACTTGACCTTGCTTCTGCTCTGGAGGTTGGGCAACCTAGAAACAGAGCTCCGGGTGATTATGCTGGCAATGGTAGCAGCTTGAGATCAGTGATGACAATAGCATTTCAATTTGCATTTGAGAGCCAACTCCAAGAAAATGTTGCATCAATGGCCAGGCAATATGTGCGGAGCATTGTATCATCCGTTCAGAGAGTAGCATTGGCTCTGTCCCCCTCTAATCTTAGTCCTCACTCTGGTCTGAGGCCACCACCAGGATCTCCTGAAGCACAAACACTAGCTCACTGGATCTCTAACAGTTACAGGTGAACAAAGTTTGGGCATAACAAATTCTTTCTTCCTACTGTAACTGTTTAGCTGAGACCTATTATTTGCATTCCTTGGTTTCATGGTTGTTAGATTTGCATTGTTCATGTGTCTTCAAAAGAGAACATTCATAGCACTGATAGTTAGAAAAATCTATTTACCCCAAATGTTTCTATTTCACTATATTTTCTTGTAATTGTTGTCGATTTATTGTGTATTTGAAAAATTTAATGAAGCGTTTATTTTATTTTCTTGGTAGACGTTTCATGGGTGTGGAGCTTCTAAAGTCCAATGGCGAAGCAAGTGAATCTATTCTCAAAACACTCTGGCATCAGTCTGACGCAATAATGTGCTGCTCCATAAAGGTCTGAATCTATTTCTTCTCCATGTAATATTTGAACTTAATAGCCACACTGCATCATGGGTGTAGGTCACTTTGCTGATTTAACACCCACATGATTTACCCTGCCAACCGAGCTTACATTTTTATTTATCAGTTTAAATACTTGTCATTTGGGGAATACAGCTTCCATTTGAACTTTTAAATTTAGATGAATAGTGTGAATATCTGATGTTCTGAATTAAGTGATTGGTGCTCAATTGTATGATCATGATAGTCATTAATATTTGGTTATTCTACAAGGAATCAGAGTAGGATGCTGAAAACTGAATTTATTTTTGTTGTCAGACGCTTCACTGTCTTAGTACGGCCAGTAGTTTAACTTGTAGATAAAAAATGATTCCACTTCAGCGATTGATTGTTTGATGTTCTGTGGTTATATCTTGGTCCTATTTGGTTCTCTGTCAAAGAGCTAATCCTTTTGTTACAATTATACAGGCATTGCCAGTATTCAACTTTGCAAACCAGGCTGGTCTTGAGATGCTTGAAACAACACTGGTTGCCCTCCAAGACATAACTTTAGAAAAGATATTCGATGATCACGGGAGAAAGACTCTATATGCTGAGTTCCCACAGATAATGCAACAGGTTTGTCGAGTAGCTTCTGATTAAGAAATTTAGTTAATTTCCGTCAGAAAATGAAATATATTATGAATATTGGAGTGCTTGTTTCATTTTTTATTTCATGTTTTTTTAACCTACTAGAAGTCCAGCTCTATAGAAATCCATGGGGAAGGATATTATATTTTGATGTCACATATCAAGAGCTGTTTATTATATGCCGTGGCCGGTTGACAATTGACACTGATATACATAGACCCTGCAAGCTGGCTCACATGGGAATGATCTTATGATTAATTTTGGTGATCTTTTTATGTCATCTTCACCAAAGCTGTCTTTTGATTCCAACAACTTAGGAGTTCTGTAGTTGGGTTGTTGGAGATCATATAAACAGAAATCTCAATGTCTGTCTAGCTCGACCAAGCATCCAAATTTAAATTTGTCAAAACAATCTCTTAGTTTTTGTTGAAGTCATATATATGTTTACTAGTTTGTTTCGTTCTAATTATACTTACTTTGTTTGTTATTAGGGTTTTGCATGTCTTCAAGGTGGTATTTGTCTCTCCAGCATGGGAAGGCCAATCTCGTATGAGAGAGCAGTTGCTTGGAAGGTGTTGGATCAGGAAGAAAATGCACACTGTATCTGTTTCATGTTCATTAACTGGTCCTTTGTTTGATTTCAACACTAGTTCCTTAAAAGGTTCAAGAAACAAAAACCTGGACTTCTCCTTTTCTTTACTAGGATTCTCTTTTGGAATGTAAACATATTGCCTCAGGCATAAACTAGGTTTAGCACAATAGGGCTGGTTGATTCTGGCAACCTTTTTTCAGTTTTTTGGTTTATCATACTTGTTGCTACTTTGCTTTGTGACTCTTATACACTACTTAATTTCCATGTTAATTATTAGGGAACTCTTCTAAACATCTTGTGTTCATACCTTTCTTGATTTTTTTTTTGCATTGCTCAAAAAATTCACCAATTTTATTTCGAAGCTGTAATGATGATTATAGTTGGATGTGTATTCAATATCAAACTATAACCTATCATTACAACGTTGAAATTAAACCAGTTTGGGCTGCTTGTTTTTCAAACCGCAGGACATAAGGGTTCATGTTGTACAAATGTGAAGGGTTGTTTGCTTGGTATTGATTAGGCTTCCAACTACATTCATCATTATAACATTGAAATAAAATTCGTGGACCTTTTTTTAAGCAGTGCAAAAAATGGGCGTCCGTCATGTACCTTACGTTCTGTCATATAATGAGTTGATATTCATTTAAAACCAACTTTTCACATGAGATGTTTTTCTGGTGGGTTTCATGACTTTTGTATGAGACAGAGTATTTGAAAAAAGGATTTGTTCATTCTCAAATTTAGAGCGTACGGTTCTAGAATGTTTAAACGGCGGTGTGTTTAGAACGACTGAAAGAAAAATCCATCGGAGTATTTCGACTATCAGAGGGCTTGGTTTGGAGTCAGCTAATTAAATGGAGCTTTTTTAGTTAAGAGATTAAGCTTAATTAGATTCTGTTTTTCTTTTCGACTAAGTACTTTATAATAGTGGCATGTCTTTGCCAAACTTTGTCCTAAAAAATTCATCCAACTTAATCAAAGAAGCTTTAAAACTTGAATATGGTCAAGCCTGAGTGCCTTAATCAGTCGGTCTTCTTTCTAATATAAAAAACTTAGTTAACAAATATCCATTTTATTTTATTTTATTTTATTTTATTTTATTTTTTTATATTTGCATTTGAGGTAATAAACAAATAAAAGTGGAGCACTGAAGGCTTTGAAGCGACTAAAGTATACAGTCATACACTTATTCCATATTTTATTAGAAAGTGGATAGAAGAAGATTTGGTCTAGCTATCGTGTAGCAAACACAAAAACTCAAGTACTTAACTTATGCATTAAGCTTTGAAAGAGAGGGATGGGTAGTGAAATAAAGCTTTGTCTACATCATTATTTACAATCATACAGAGAATTAGGGCATGGGAGAACTTTGTAATACCATATAGGTTTCGGAAACGAAAGGGGATATCCAAAAATAACCCTTTTACTACTTAACGAATAGAAGATTCACCATTCTGAGCTCAATTTTATTTTAATAGAAATTAAAATGCTATGAACTTTTTTTAACATTAAAGTACTTACAGTTGTATTAATGTGATATTAATTACAATTTTTTTAATTTGCACGGGTGCTTTTTGCTAATGAGGTATGGACTTCTGACTTTGAAGTAGATTAATCCTTCAAACTAGATATTTTATGTGAACAATCGTCAACAAAAATAAATTACTCCCTTCGTATTATAAAAAGTGAATTTTTTTTATCTCAAAATAAATAAACCTTTTCATTTTCATATGTTGTTTTTATAAATAAATTTTTATTAATAAATAGTGTTGTTAAATTTTTTTCTAAATAAACAAATATGTAGTCATGTTTATACTCGTTACGTGAGTCTTTTTAAAATATTTCTAATAATATAACATTCACAAATATCTGTTTTTTAGTTTGTGAGATATGATTATTTAAAATTTTAACACAAAAAGTATACTATAAGAAGAAAAAAAATGCTAAAATAATAATTTCCTATCTATATTTTTCTTAAAAGTTAAGCAAGTACTAAAAAATTCACTTTTTATAAGACGATGGGAGTATTAGACATTATGGTCAATTATATTTAGATGCGGATCTAGCAAACCCAGTTCATAGTGTATCATAATAATTTTAGGATAAAGAAACACACTACAATCTGCCGAGTACATGATTGAGCACGATAAGTCACACCAACTAGCACTATTTTGTTTCATCACTTTTCAGTTCCCATTTCTCTATAGGTACTCCTCTCTAATTTCCATTCCCTTCTCATCACAACAACAAATCCAATATTCATTAATATAAGCCAGTACTCTCTCAATATCTCTAGCTAAGATCAGAACTATAGATTGCAATATGGATGCAAAACCAAGCGACCATGGAACATAGTGAGACTAGCATTTTTCATGATAAGGAAAGGAATATAAAAAAACAACAAATTACTCATGCTTCACCTTCACAACATCATGTCTAACCGTGGCAAAATCGCGACTAAACTTATAGCAAACTTAATGATGTTTCATCATCGTCCCAACCATTCTGCTCAAGTTTCCTCCAACAAAATATCTAGATATTACAAATTCAGTTGTAGTAGTTGTCGGAGAAAATGAGCTTATTATGTTTTTAGTTTTGGTGAGAATGGATCTTAGGACCAAGGGGTCACTAAGAAAACTAGCTCATTTTCACTTTTATGAATGAACCTTTAGTCCCACATTGGAGAAACTAAAGATGATTCCTCTCCTTATTACCTAAAAATTTGCTTCTAAGGGAGGGCCCTTAGGGGCTTAAACACTTTTGTGGTTGCGGGAGGATTAAGGCTATGGGCTAGTTGGAGAAAACATACTTTTCACACACACTCAGATGTGTGGATGCGGTTGCGGCTTGCGGGTGTGACTGTGGCTACGGCTGTGGGCATGAGTGTGTGTTGCGGGTGCAGGCCAATCAAGACTTACCTTTTTTGAACATAATATATTTTCTTAAAAGAATTTAAGACTAAGTTAAATTTTGTTTTAAATATGGGGGGCGTCTGACCCGGCGAGATTTTAGCTGAATTAAAGAGAGAATTATTCTTGACCGTTTTAAATCCGTTTTAAACATTATGTCCGTGCTTCATGCACGGAATTGATTTTCAATCAATAGCCATTCAAGCTACTCTCTTCTTCTACCTATAAAAGAAAACAAATTTCTTCATTTCAAAACACACCAGAAGCAGCTACTATCCTGTCTTCTTTTCCCCTCTTCTTGCTTTTTTTTGCGCATTGCTTGTTTATTTCCCTTCCACATCTATCTTGCTGTTAAGTTCTTGAGGGTGATTTGTATTGTGCTTATACAAGTCATAACGGGCAGTTCTATCCTGGACACATCTCCGCTGTGGGGGTATAGCATCTCTCATTCTGGAGGAGTACCGGCGGACTATTGTGTTAAGGACAATTTGCTGAGCAGGTGGCTCTGTCCATTGTGTGTGTATCAATCAGAGATTTCATTAACCTTAACAACTTCTTTTGTTTAGTGCTTTCTATTGTTGCAGAACCAACAATCTTAACACAATACATATTTGTTCTGTAACAATGGGTAAGGATGATGTTGACAGGCCAGAAAAATTTAAAGGCAAAGATTTCAAAAGATGGCAATCCAAGATGTTGTTCTTTCTGAGTTTTCATATGTTAGATGAATTAGTTTTGAAATATTTTGATGAGACTTTGAATGATGCTGGTAATGAAAGGGAGTTGGAAAGTTGGGGTAGACAGAACTATATGGCAAAAAATCATATTCTCAACTGTTTAGAAGATGTACTGTATGATTTTTATAATGCAAACGATAACTTTTCTGCTTTGGATTTATGGGCTGCTTTAGAGGCAAAATACCAAGCTGAAACTGTTGGAAGTAAGAAATTTTTGGTAGCTAGGTTCCTGGAATACAAAATGTCAAATGACAAATCTGTGGTTGATCAATTCCTTGAACTTCAACGTATTATCAATGAAATTCTTGCTGAAGGTATGATGATAGATGGAACGTTTCAAGTGTCTGCTGTGATTGAGAAATTACCGTCTTCTTGGTCTGAATACAAACGAAGATTGAGACATGAAACTGGTGAAGTCAGTATGGTTGATTTGGGTAAGAAGATTCAAGTGGAAAAATTACTGTGCTCCAAAGACAAGAACGTATCTTCCGCAAGGGACATGTCCAACAAGGCTCATGTAATTGAACACAAGTCTTCCAATACTGAAAAGGGCGTCAGCAGCAAACGCAACCCTAAGCCTGGTCATCACAAGAAGGTATGTTTCAGAAACCTAAATTTGGCATTCGTAAAATTAAAGGTGCGTGTTATGTTTGCGGAATTCCTGGCCATATGGAAATGCACTGTAGAAAATGTAAGGACTTTAATAATAAGAAAAACAATGCTAATTTGGTTGAAAACAACAAGAACGATTTTTCTGGCACGGTGTCTGAAGTCAATTTGGTAACCAATGTGAGAGACTGGTGGGTAGACTCTGGTGCTACCAAGCATGTCTCTGGAAACAGAGATATGTTCACTTCCTATCAGAAGGTAGGGGAAGGGGAGAACTCTACATGGGTAACTCATCCGCAGCACAGGTTGCGGGAAAAGACAAAGTTTGGCTAAAGCTCACTTCTGGCAAAACTCTCACATTGAATAAAGTTCTTCATGTTCCGGACATCTGCAAAAATCTTGTATCTTGTGGTGTTTTAGATGATAAGGGTCTTAAACTTGTTTTTGAATCTGGAAAAGTTATTTTCACTAAGGGTAAGGATTATGTAGGAAAGGGTTATAAAACTGAGGGTCTCTACAAACTAAATGTAACCTCTATTGAAATGAATAAAATTGATTCTTCTGCTTATGTTTGTGTGTCATTGAATGTTTGGCATGGTAGACTTGGACATGTAAACTATAAGTCAATGAATAAACTGGCAAGCATAGGCTGCACACCCAAATTTAGTTTGGATAATGAACATAAATGTGAAATATGCGTAGAATCAAAATATGCTAAAAAACCTTATAGGAAAAATATTCAGAGAAATTCTAAACCCTTAGAATTAATTCATTCAGATCTATTTGACATGAAATCAGTTCAAACTAGAGGTGGTAAGAAATGGTTTGCCACTTTTATAGATGATTGTACGAGGTACTGTCACATATATTTACTTAAAGGTAAGGATGATGCCTTAGAAGCCTTTAAGATGTATAAACTAGAAGTTGAAAACCAAATGAGTGCTACCATTAGAAATGTTAGGTCTGACCGTGGTGGTGAGTATGTAATTCCTATAAGATATTTTTGCATAGAACACGGCATTATACATGAAGTAACCCCTCCTTATTCACCACAATCTAATGGTGTGGCTGAACGGAAAAACCGAACCCTTAAGGAGATGATGAATGCCATGTTAATTATTTCAGGATTACCTGCAAACTTGTGGGGGGAGGCCGTCCTCTCAGCTTGCTATGTCTTGAACAGAGTACCCTTTAAGGGATCAGACAAAACTCCATATGAGTTATGGAAAGGTAGACAACCTTCTTATGCATACTTTAAAGTGTGGGGGTATTTGGCTAAGGTTTCCATTCCTCCACCTAAGAGAACCAAGATAGGACCCAAAACTGTTGACTGTGTCTTCATAGGGTATCCTGAACATACTACTGCATATAGATTTATGGTTGTAAGTTCTGAAACTTCTGAAATTAGTGTGAATACTATTATGGAATCTAGGGATGTTGTGTTCTTTGAAAATGTTTTTCCATTGAAATCTGATTCTCGCATGATATGTGTTGATCCCCTAGATGTCCCTTCCACTAGTCAGACATTACCTTTAGTGGAAGATGAATTTGAATTTGAGCCTAGAAGAGGTAAAAGACTTAGAACTAAAAAATCTTTTGGGCCAAACTTCATAACATGCTTAGCTGAGACTGATCCACAGACTTATAGAGAAGCCATGACTTCTTCTGAAGCTCCATGGTGGAAAGAATCCGCCATTAGTGAAATGGATTCCATTATACAAAATGGTACTTGGGAGATTGTAGATTTACCTCTAGGGTGTAAACCCATAGGTTGTAAATATATCTTCAAAAGGAAAAGTAAGGTAGATGGAACTGTGGAAAAATACAAAGCTAGATTAGTAGCTAAAGGCCATAAACAGATAGAAGGTGTAGATTTATTTGATACTTATTCACCTGTTACGAGAATTACTTCCATTAGGATGTTAATTGTTATTGCTGCCATTCATAACTTACAGATACATCAAATGGATGTAAAAACAGCTTTTCTAAATGGTGAATTAGATGAAGAAATTTATATGGACCAACCTGAGGGATTTGTGGTAAAAGGTTGTGAAAACAAAGTTTGTAAACTGAAAAAATCTTTGTATGGTTTGAAACAAGCACCTAAACAGTTGCATGAAAAATTTGATCATGTAATGATTTCTAGTGGTTTTAAAATCAATGAATCTGACAAGTGTGTTTATACTAAACTTATGAATGATGCATGTGTGATTGTATGCTTGTATGTTGTTGATATGCTTATACTTGGTACAAACATGGATGTAATTAATTCCACAAAGAACATGCTAAATGAGAACTTTGACATGAAAGATTTAGGCCCCGCTGATGTGATCTTAGGGATGAAGATTAGAAGAAACTCTAATGGATATAGTCTTAGTCAATCTCATTATGTTGAATCTGTGCTTAAAAAATATAACCAGTTTGATTGTAAACCTGCTTGTACTCCGTATGATCCTTGTTGTAGACTCAAAAAGAATAAGGGTAATGGAGTTTCACAACTTGAATATTAACGTGTTATAGGAAGTATAATGTATTTGATGAATTGTACGAGACCAGACATTGCTTATGCTGTGAGTAGGTATACCTGTAATACAGGGCAGGAGCATTGGGATGCACTTATTAGAGTGTTAAGGTACCTTAAGTACACTTTAACTTTTGTTTAAACTATGAGAGATACCTTGCGGTCCTTGATGGATTTTGTGATGCAAACTGGATATCAGACTCAGAGGAGTCTAAGTCTACGAGTGGATATGTGTTCACTCTAGCATGTGGTTCTGTATCTTGGAAGAGTTCCAAACATACATGTATAGCTCGATCCACTATGGAATCGGAGATTATTGCGTTAGATAAAGCAGGAGAGGAAGCGCTTGGCTAAGATGCTTTTTAGAAGACATTCCTCTTTGGCATAGTGCTATGCCGGCTATATCTATACATTGTGATAGTCAAGCTGCAATAGCTAATGCTAAAAACAACAACTATAATAGGAAGTCTATACACATTTGCAGAAGACACAATTCCCTAAAACAACTAATCTCAACTGGCGTTATTTCTGTTGACTTTTTGAGGTCTAAATAGAATATCGCGGACCCTTTGACGAAAGGTTTTTCCAAGGAGATAGTTAATAATGCATCGAGGGGGATGGAGTTTAAGCTCATTAAATAAACTTTCCATGAAGGATACTCAACCTTGCTGACTGGAGATCCCAAGATCAAGGTTTTGAATGAGACAACTAATTTGTGGTGGGTTAAAGGAAACACTATCAGAGAATTTCATTTTATATCCCTTCCATATGGTATAGACGTGATAGTGTGAATGCATGTGAAGGATGACTTTTTATTAAGTCTTAATGAGTTTTATAGTTTCAATTTAAGATTGAAGTGGGGTGTAGCAGTAAACACTCTTGATAGAACTCACCTATCTGAATGAGGAGGTGGGATGCTTCCTATGAGAACTGAGCTGATTCTATAGAGCATTCTAAGAAACGGGATACGTCCAGGCCAAATGGACACAACGTCACGAACTTAACAACACCTAGAGAGATATCACGCATGAAAGTTATTGATGAACTACACCAAACGATGGAAGTTCAAGACATCGCATTCACTGGCCATCAAGTAGTTCCGGTAATTTCTCACTAAGCAAAGGTTCAAGACCTTATGGACACCTATTCCCTATAGTGGTATTTCTCACTTTCTGATTTCTGATTTTCATCGGGTTTTTATCATGTGGGGGATTGTCCTCTCCACTTCATTCATTGTCCAACCCCTTCCCGCGGTGATATATTTTTTTTGAAAGATCTAGTCGGAGAAAGCACTAAGGAATTGGGCTCTCAGATATTGGCCAAAGGCAGGGCGAATACCGTCACAAGCAGTAAAGGCTGCCAGCGGAGTGGAAAAACCAGAAGCATTTGAAAACCAATCCAATTCAGTTTATAGAGTAAAGGAAGCACGCTTGCAAGAGAGATCCCATCATCTTATAGCCGAGCCACGGAACACAGGCTAAAGTCTTTGGGTTTGGGTAGTGAGAGACTGACACAATCTGAAAGAATGAGAGTATAGCCAATAGGCTCGAGTCTTTTGACTCTTCGTATTCGTTGTTGAAGCTAGCGAGGTCACGAAGGGACGAGCGGACTACTCTTATTGCTTCCAATCGGGACGACTGATTTTAACTGTCCGAGTTGTTGAAGTGAGATACGAAAGGGAGAAAGCGCGGCGAAATTGAATCAAGAATCGAGTTTACTCTACAGCAGATGAGAGAAGAAAAGTCTTCTATTTTTAGCTCTTTTTCTATAGTCATTTATTTGGTACCGCCCAAGGGGCGGGAACTGCCATTCTA
>JAJJMC010021344.1:922228-941079 GCA_023531435.1 Papaver californicum | reverse complement strand
TTCCTTATCAAGACGACTAAACCCAGTTATGGGACCAGTAAATCCCGTTGGGTTTGTGATAATTTGTAAAATACATATGCCTGTGACAAATCAACTGGGGCACAAAAATGATGTAAATTCTTATTACTTATATTAGAAAGTGCCCTCTTTTTAGTCGAAATAACAGGAATTCTTTTTTTTTTTTTTTCTTCAACTCCTTCTTTCTTTATTTCATCGTTGTAACTTTTTTTATCAATCTCCGTGGGACTGGATTGCAGGCATCTTTGGCTTAGTGCCTGAGTCTTTTTTGCCCAGCTCCTATGATGCGGCGAAGAAAAGGAGCAGAATGGTAAAGGATTTATGGCTTGTGACTAATCTGGTAATGCGAGCTGAACTTTGGAAGCTTAGAAATAAGGTGATTTATGGGAATGAGAAGGTCAAGTGGTTTTTCTTCAAGACGAGAGTCCATCAATTAATTCAGGAATATTCTCAGCGTATGCAGGGATTTATGCACAACACTTGTGCAGATCTTGCTATTCTGGATTTTTTTCAGGGTAAGACATATAAGGGTAAAGTTGACTGCACCAATTGAATGTCGCTGGAGCCCTCCAGCTCTGGATGAAGTATTGGTTTGTTGTGATGGTGCATAAAATGGTAATCCTGGACTAGCTGGTGCAGGGATGGTAGCGAGAGGAGCTGATTGTGCGGTTAGCTTAGTGCAAGATTATCCGGATATCTTATGATAAACCAACTATAAAGAAGTTACTTTCAGTTGCACTTTCCATCCGTAGTGCAAGTCAACCATCATTAATAATGGTGGGGCGGGGCTGTCAGTTATATGACTATATTTCTTTTAGAAAGGTTCTGCTGTATAATTTAATTATAAGGCCAAGGGGGCAGCGAACTCAATTTCTAGTTTGATCAAGTGCTTAGTGAGGCTTCTTTAATAAAGTGTCGAGGTTTCATATTGTGCGCTTAGCTTATAAGGGTAAGGTGTCAGAGGCTGTGCTAACAAAGGTCCTATTTCCGAGTGCTTCTTTAAATTGGTAGAGCTTCCATATTTAATTAAGTTTAGGAATCCCGCTTTACGAGATTGGTATTATATGATGGTTATTCTGTTTGCGTACTTACTTAACTTGCTCATACTTTCAGTCTACTTATTCAACTCGGTCTTCCTTGGTCCATAACAAGCTTGATGAGATATTTGACCTTTGGTTTGATAAGATGCTAGAGTGCTTATTTAAGGTGGTTCACCTTTCGGATTGGTTCTTTCCGATGGTTGAAACGATAGAATTGAAGGAGGAAATGATAGACAGAGTACTAACATGGAGATACCAAAGTAGGAGAATACGAGAAGCAGATACATTCAGGCTCTTTCATGAGAGACCAAAACCCTGACAATGTGAGGAAGATGTGCATAGACCAACCAAGCTAAAGAAGATTCCCCAAGGCATACTTCCTTCTTAAGATAAGAGAATACCTAGGAGCATTATGAGCCGGATCACTCCTGCAATGGCACCTTAACTCATCCTTACGTTCTCATCTTGGCCCCTCAATGACTCAGACTCAGATTCCTCCCCATAGAGACAAATGGGAATAACCAAACCACGTCTACAAAATGCCAGTACCATGCAGCTGCTTCAAAGCCAACATGATGCTCCTTGGTTAGATGACCAAGATATTGGCGGAAACCACAGACGATCGAGAAGAGAGTCCCTATAATCACATGAAAACCATGGAAGCCAGTTGCTAAGAAGAAGGTAGAACCATATACACTGTCCGAGATCGTGAAGGGTGCTTGGTAATACTCCATTACTTGAAAGCCGGTGAATACAAGAGCCATGAGAACCGTTGTTACTAAAGCATACACAGCACGCCGCTCTAGCATTAACCACTTGACTAGACTATAGCCTTCTCGAATCAGCTCCACGATAGATGCCTTTGACGTAGAACCTGGGATAAATCTTTAATGAACCGAGGAACGAAACCCTGTCACTAGCTCTGGCATGAACATATAGCATGTGTGCCGTGAGGTCAATCACTCTCAGTTCTTCTTTCGAAATTATCGAACATGATGAAGAGCTCTTATCGGCTTGAGGCTTATTTTCAAGCTGAGTAGAAATTTCATAAGAGAAGAAAGAAAGTTGCCTAGTTCTGATTCAAGCTATGCCACAAGGCTATCCGAGTTCACAGGCGTAGTTGCGTATCCCTGAGATTGGGTTTGTGTTCAGTGGGGTCGTTGTCCATTTAGGTGCAAGCGGAATTTTTGGGGTAAGCTAATGGGTTAGCCGACACATAACTACCGGCTTGATGCAAGGCATTGAGGAGAGGGACGCAGTGACTAGTTACTTCCTTTTGGAGCTGGTGACTGACAAGCACTGGAGTTAGCTCCGGTTCGTCCCTCAAAAGCAAGAATCAAAGATAGCTTTACCTCACTTCTGATTTATAGCGGAAGTATGATTGCTATTCGGCGCCTAGTGATTGTGCTCCGTTCCATGCCTCATTTCATAGGGAACCTCAAAGTGTCTCTATTTCATTATATTCCATCCATATCTCAATTCCATTCATTTAATATCCCTTTGGTGTCATTGACATAAGAGATGTCTGGAGAAAATGAACTTGTTATGTTTTTAGTTTTGGTGGGAATGGATCTTAGGACCAAGGGGTCACTAAGGAAACTAGCTCATTTTCACTTTTGTGAATGAACCTTTATTCCCATATTGGAGAAACTAAAGATGATTCCTCTCCTTATTACCTAAAAAGTTGCATCTAAGGGAGGGCCCTTAGGGGTTTAGACACTTTTGTGGTTGGGGGAGGACTAAGGATATGGGCTAGTTGGAGCAAACATACTTCTAACACACGCGCGGTGCTTCGCACCGAAGCACGCAGGCTCGGGCTCGGGTGCGGGTGCGCTTGCGGTTGCGGCTTGTGGACTTGCGGCTGCGGCTGCGACTCTGGCTACGACTGCGGGCATGAGTGTGTGTTGCGGGTGCGGGCGTGCCTGCGGCTGCGGGCCAATCAAGACTTACCTTTTTTGAACAAAGTATATTTTCTTAAAAGAATTTAAGACTAAATTAAATTTTGTTTTAAATGTGGGGGGCGTCTGACCCGGCGAGATTTTAGCCGAATTAAAGAAAGAATTATTCTTGACCGTTTTAAATCCGTTTTAAACATTATGTCCATGCTTCATGCACGGAATTGATTTTCAATCAATAGCCATTCAAGCTACTCTCTTCTTCTACCTATAAAAGAAAACGAATTTCTTCTTCATTTCAAAACACACCAGAAGCAGCTACTATCCTGTCTTCTTTTCCTCCCTTCTTGCTTTTTTTTTGCGCATTGCTTGTTTATTTCCCTTCCACATCTATCTTGCTGTTAAGTTCTTGAGGGTGATTTGTATTGTGCTTATATAAGTCATAACGGACAGTTCTATCCTGGACACATCTCCTCTGTGGTGATATATCATCTCTCATTCTAAAGGAGTACCCGCGGACTATTGTGTTAAGGATAATTTACTGAGCAGGTGACTCTGTCCATTGTGTGTGTATCAATCGGAGATTTCATTAACCTTAACAACTTCTTCTGTTTAGTGCTTTATATTGTTGCAGAACCAACAATAATAACCCATCTGCACACATGAGCATTAACAACAATAGTAAGCACAAGAAACGCCACGGCAACTTTTCATTTTCAGAAGAAGATATAACCACAGTTAATGCTGCGAGTACTAAAAATGTTGAATGACGAAGTAATGACAGAAAACGGTGGCTCCACCTCCACCTCCACCTCCACCTCCACGATGCCTTCACCTTATTTACCTGGGTTAGGAATTGGACGTAATCCAATGGTAAGACAATCGAGAGTAACGGATTCTCCGTTTCCGTTAAGAGATAACGTTGTCGATGAAAGCGAGTGTCACGTAGATGAAGATGCTGAAGATTTTATGCTTAACTGAGTTCGCAGAAAAATAAGATTGCCTTGGAAGAATCATATGCATACAACATGTATGTTTCATGTAATTGAAGTCCAAAGTGAATACAATGTTTTGGATTTGTTAATTTCTTTAAATCAAGTTCTAGAAATCAATACAAAATTAGTTCTACAAGTAAATCTATTGTTAGCAGTGACGAAGCTACAACCTTTAGTTTGGGCGGACAAAAACCTAGTAAAAAAGATGGCACCATTGTACAAAGTAGCGGGCGAAGGCCGCCCGAAAATTTTAAATGTTGTTTCCTGTTCTTTTGGCTTTAAAAGGTGCCCTCAGGTTACCAAATAAGCGCTAATTTTTTTTAACTAGGAATTGGATTTGATAATTTAAGATATTTTTTATTTTGTCTCCATAAAATTCCGGTAATTATATAAGGTCTTATATCATCCAAGCTCAATTATTAACCTTCTCATTATATCCATACAAAATTTTTTATTTTCATAAAACTTAGGGAGGACAATTATTGGATAACCCAATTTTTTTTAACTAATTTTACTTACCTAAAACTAGGGAGGACAATTGTCTACTCTAGCCCCTATATGGCTCTGTCACTAATTGTTAGGTTGGTGATAATAAAACAATGCACAGACCATATAATATATGCATGTTAATGCGTACATCAAATTTTATTTTATTTTTAAACTACTCTTTCTTTTAAAAAGATAAACTTGTTTTATATAATAAACAAGAAATATATCTTTTTAAAACAGAGGGAGGACAAATTTTATTTGGAGTTTTACGCTTGTCGTTAAGGATGTATCATCTTTACAAACATCTCAGACCTATTTCAGTGTAATACTGTTGGATATCGTCGATTAGAGAGGACTCCTGAATTTTTTTTTTCTTAAAAGAAAAAAGATCATATTAAAGAGAAAATAATTTAAATAATTTTCCACGAGGCAAAGAAATAATAAAAAGAGACAAATCTTAAGAAATTACAAATTAACAATGTCCTCCTAACACAATAAAAACTTATTTACCTATCTTAAATTTTTAATTTCAAATTATATTATTTTTAGTCATTCATTGGTTTAATTTTTATAATTTTTTTTACTTAAATTATTTTTTTTAGAATTATTTCTTTGGTAAAGTTTTTTATTTAAACTTTTAGTGTTTTTTTTTAATCTAACTACCTTTTTATTAAAATTCAAAATTTTTATTTAAAAAGCTTTGTGTGAGTGTGCAATTCGCACACTTACATTTTGACAGAAAATTGGATGAAAAACAAGTAAGAAGAAAATCAATAGTGGATACTTAATAGAATGGGGATGGGATCAAGAAATAAAGATAACTCTAAATTGTTTTCCACCTAGGGACAACCTACAAATGTCCTTTAATTTTCTTGATTAGTTGTCTAAATGAACTAAAGTCACTAATTATTTTGAATGTTAATCGGATAGGATTGCCAAGCTTTGCCATCTAATCCAATAGAAAAGCAAATGATCTAAAAACAAAGAAAAATACAACAAATTCAGAAAAAGAGAGAAGTTTCCTTCTCGGGTACTATTAAAAACCTCACAAAAACAATTGAGAATCACACAAAACAAAACTGAATAGTACTAAAAGAATAGCATTAAATAAACCCAAGTACTTAAGGAATCAATTGAAAGTACTTTTAGTTTACTACACATTTGCGGAATACAATATGTGTCATAGCTTAAGGCAACTGGTTTCCCATCATATCCACCAAGTAAAGGATCCTTCCTTTTTATTAGCCCTTGTTTACAATTCGAAATAACTCCCAATAAATTAGTTCAATTTGTATAAAACTAACACAAACCCTACTAACTAAAGTGGTTTGCCATGAGTCCTAAGGTGTTTTAACATGCCGTGTTAAATATCTAAGCAAAAACAAACGAGTTAGATTTTTTTTTACATATACTCCAGATTTTAGCCCAAACTATAGCTTTTGTACAGTATTTTTTTTCTTTGCACAAATAACTAGATAATCGTGCGCGGTAGAAGCCGACTGAAGATTCGACCGAATTCGATCCGATTTAATTTTAACGTATATATTCGTTATAAATTATTTTTATTTTACATCAAAGTTTTTATACGCCACACTTTTTTAATTTTTTGTTTTAATTTAAAGCAATTGAAGGTGAAATTGATAAAATTTAATCTATATAATGTAGTTAAAGTATAATTAGGGACCCCAAATCTCTGATTATCAAATCAATTTTATAAAAAGATGATCAATTTTGATCCAATTTGATTGAATTGAATGAAACAGATGCAAATTAGATTAGACCACGGTTTTTTCAAGGTTTTTAGGTCGAAATAATTGACGATCAATTCGAATTTTGATCGATTTGATGGTGCTTAATGATAGTTGGGGGTTATAAATCTATTAATTATTAAATCAATTTTGAAAAAAAAACGATCAATTCCTATTCAATTGAATCGATTAAAAACTAAAAAATTACGTGTATTTATATTTTAACTCCCATAGATATCATATAAAAGGACTCCCTTTGGTCCAAAGTCTACCCTTAATTGGCAGTAAACACACGGAAGAAAGATTACGTGTAATTTTAATATACAAGTGTGGTTTTTAAGTTTACTGCCAATTAAGGTGCCATCTACAATCTGTCTACCCTCTATATAAGCACATTGAACTGGTGAAATGTGGTTTGCCATTACTAGCACCAATCTTGAGGCTGCTATGATTTTGTAAACACTAGTTAAGAGACAAATATGCCTACAATCTTGAGGCTGCTATGATCTTGTAAACACTAGTTAAGAGACAAATATGCCTACAATCATTTATTGTCAAAATATGATCTTATCTGGGCACAAGATGCATGACTAGTAACAGTGTAGCCAGTATAACAAAATTCTGCAATGGTTCCCATAATGTCCTCCTTGATGAATTTCTAACATTTTACAAAGAACATGATGTGAAACCCATTAGGGACAGGGGCCTTGTCTTGTCCCAAATCCTTGATGGCTTGCAAAACTTCCTCTTCTGTAAAATTAACATCCAAAATTTTAGCCTTCATTATCTTAACACTCTCAAACTCAATAACCCAGGCTTAATGGCTTCTTCTTTAGTGAATAAATTCTTGTAGAAGCAAACAATGTGCTTATGTAACCTGAATATGTTTTCAACCAACTCCCCTCAATGTACAACTTCTTAACTCTATTAAATATTCTCATAGATGAAGCTTGGTTAATGAAAAAAGATATACTTCTATCACCTTCTTGCAACCATTTGGTGTTGGACTTGATTCTCTATGCAACTTCTTCCACTCGAGTCATTTTTTTCAAAATTATCCTTGTACTTGATATTCTCCTCCAATATCTTAGCAACTAGAGCATTATTATCGACAAAAATATCAATAGACTACATGTGACGGACCAGAAAATTTCGCCCCCAGTGTTGCGCTGTGCAGGCCGAAACTTTCTGATGTGCACTCCGATGCAAAAAATGTGGGTGTTACACTATTACACCCTTTAAAGAACTTGTCTCGAAGTTCAAAATAGAAACAACAAAACCAGCTTCATCGATTCAGATTCTGAGCATATATCCCATACCATAATGCACAGAAACCCCATCTGGGTTCTCAACTTTGTAGTAAACATCGATTAGGATCTTTTGAGCATACGTCCCATACTGCACACCCAGGAATCCCAAAAGGGTTCACAATCTCGCATGGGTCAATGCATGTGACAAACAATTCTTATTATAGTACTGTGAGTCTAAAGACAGAGCAGTCGGATGCAAGCCACCATTCCAAACGGTCTTCCGGGTTTCCACTGGTATTGTGGGAGCTAGCCGGCACGATAACAAACAACGTCCCTGACGGGTGGAGATGATCATCCCAAATATCTTCCACCGTTCCAAACGGTCTTCTGTGTCACCAACTATCTGGCGGGTCACCAATTAATTAAGTCCTAGAAAGTTCATAGTACTCGGTTAAGTCCAACTCAACTTATAAAGTAACTAGCATAACAATTACGAATTCTAATTACACACAATAGTTGGCCTACTCTTCCAACTTATTCCTTTGCCTTCATGGAAAATTTACTAGTCACATTACAAGCTTACACTGACAAATCCAACACGCACAATCCCTATTGTTGTTTCAGAATTTTCTCTGATAACAATTGTGACAGACCGGAATATTCCTCCCCCATCGCCGCGTTGCGCAGGCCGGAACTCCCAAATGCGTCACTCTGATGTGAAAAATGAGGGTGTTACACTATATTTCTAACAAGTTATGAGGACATTGGCCATTTTGATGAGATCGAAAGAGTGTATTTGTTATAAGTGTTAAGACAATGTCTTTTTCCAAATGATAGCTTAATGACAAGTCTTAGTTTTCTCAAAGCGCTTGAAAATTTAGAGTTAGCTCCAACGTATGACTAGGGGTCTGTACTATTATCGGGGTTGTACATAGGCCTTAATGAATGATCGGGGTTCCAAACCAAGTTAATTTGAACTGTTTTTAGGGAATCTCGGAGGTAAAAAACTATTTTTTTACACCCCGTAATTAATTTGTAAATTTTGTAAATGTTAATTTACTAACTGATTAAATTTTGTCAATATTTTCAGTGTATTGGTGGTATACTTACTTCCGTGTTGGTGAACCTGCTTTAAACGTCCACAGTATTTTTCCAAATTATAGAGAAGTACCAAACTCATAATTGGCTTCCCAATCAGATTGTCGAAGGTCAATACACTGGAATGACTCATACGCTTCAAGAAGTGTGTAGAAAAAGCAAAAAAATTATTACTATACCATATTTGAATCATCCAGAGTTCCAAAGTGACGGGACTCAAATAATGCTTCAGTTGAGCTTAAGTTGATCGGGGTTTTTCTCATGATGCTATTGTGGCGTTGTTGGAAACTGGTAGAGCATGGGACATGTTGATGACTTGGTCGTAGATTCTGAAAGTAGGAGCGGTTATCTTTATTGGTTTAGAATAATTTGCAAGCCTAACATTATTATGGATCCGTAAATTTTGGGAGGGATAGATATGCAAGATTTAGGTAGATTTCTACTTGATGCCCATATTCTTCCTTCCCGAACTCCACCACTAACATCCGCTCCCTTCGTGTATCCCAGTAGTCAGAGAGGTTCATCCTTTTATTCAATTATACCACCGTAATTGATTGGAGAATGCCGAATATTAATCCAGAAGGGGAGGATATCACTGTTCCAATTGTTTCTAAATCTCTCGATAGAACTTATCCAAATTGGGGTGGGGTGGGGGGTGATAGACACAATTTTGTGTTTGATTTGTTCCCAATTTGTATATTGTTAGAACTCAATTGTGTACTTATATTGTGTATTTATGTGTTTGTAGGTATTTTTGAAGAATAAACTTATGCGGGGAAAAATGGGCTTAAAAAGTGTTAAAGGCACCTAAACTTGTTATAAAGGCACCCACTATCTTTGAAGTTCACATAAATCTTTTGGCGGGAATATTTTCTATCGAGCTGAGAAGAATTAATACACGTTTCTGTGGGTTATTTTTGGAGTTTTAAGACAAGGATATTCTTGCCTTAGTAAGAGACAATTGTACATGAAATCGAGTCATAAAAAAATCAAAACAGAATCAAATATTCTCGGAAAGAGAATCTCGTGAAATACACATACTCATCGCTTGCAGGGAGACAATAATTCTCGAAGATCATGGTGAATCTTTGTTTCCTAATCTGTAACATTATTTGGGTTAACTATAGCAACAAATCATAAACAAGATCATCGAGATTTTTTCTTAAAGGAAAATCAGATCGAGAATAAAAGATTGCCGAGAATAAGTTTTGAGAAGATAGGTGAAGGTTATTTTGGAAGATATTGGAGTTGTTGAGGTTGTTGTATAACTAGAAATCGATACCAACATCACCAGAGAGGGCGGGCTTTGCCAGATTAAACCAAGAAAAAAGATCAGATCGAAAACCCATAGTTTCTGCAACTCAGGCGAAAAAGGAAGAAAAAGAATTAACATGCTTTCAAACTGTCATAAAATATTGTGGTCTTAACATTAATATTCAACAGCTTTCGCAACAGTTTTATGAATAATATCAGACAGTTCCGGATGTACAACACATAAAGTCTGTCGCAAATTCAATAATTGATTTTAATCATCCTTCGACGCTGTGAGTCCATTCTTCTTTGTATATTCTTCTAAATTAATGAAATTAATGGTTTCATCTTTATTTTCTTGTGCCTTAATTGCTATGACTAGCTAATATTTTGCATAGGATTAGAAAGGAAGTCCTATTGTGTTTGTTAGTATGTTATGACTATTTTCTATAATAATTTCTCTTGGTCCTATTTCTTGATTAATAATGATAATAAATTTTTCATGTGTCCTTTAATGCTTAAATAATCGTTTTAAATATTCTTGTTAGAGACTAGCATTTTATAATGAAGTAAATTGTTAATCTTTTGAGAAAATAATTAGATTAAAATGATTTATTTTCAAATACGTAATTAATTGTCCGCAGTCGTCTTGAGTATTATTTTGAGAAAATTATAGAGAATGGGTGCAAACATCTAGTAGACATAGTAGTGATGGAGTCTCAACATCCTAGGGTTTACTTTCATTTATATACAATTTCATCTTTCATCTTATTTTTAGAAAACAAACTCCATATATGTCATTAGCACTTTGATTAATTAAAAACAAGAAATTGCGATTCTGAATCCCTGTGGAACGAGTCGTGCTTGCATACTATCTCATCGACAGCCGTGCTCTTGTGGTATAATTAAAATCCCATCAAGTTTTTGGCGCCGTTGTTGGGGATTGAGAAATTGTGATTTTTAAATTTTCTATAATTTTGTGTAAATTAGTTTAAGATATTTATTTTATTTTATTTTTATTTTTTCTTTTAGATTTTACTTGAGTATTTTTCTTGTTTTTATTGTGCAATATTCTATGTTTATTATGGATTTGCCTACCAAAAAAGATAACTAATAAAACCATTTTTTTTAATTAATTTCATTAATTCTTATTTATTTGTTATTTATTTTTAAAAATAATTTGTATATCTTTTAGAGTTTATTTTATTTTGTATATATATATAACACCGTGCACATACCAATTGCATCGTCAGACTACCGATTCTTAGGAAAACCCTTGGAAAAGTAAGCTGAATCCGTGCCGTTGGCCTTATGGGAGTTACCATCCGAAATTCCACAAGCCTTAGCCTCGTACCTTTGACCAGTCTTTGATTGTAGGTATATTTCGCTAAGGTAACCTGAGCTTACCTATTTTAGTCGCTCCTGCATTTGCACGTGCACCAAAAATAAATAAACTTCGAACTAGTATTATGAGAATATATATAATGAATATCAACTCGAATTCGAAATGGATATTACCCGTACTATGACCATAGTGTGGATAGTACTTGGGACCACTACCTGCCTTCTGAGGGTTATGGTTCATACCATAGTGATCCCAATTACTATTCACACGATCATCACTCGTACGAACGTGTAAATGAGCAATATTATACTGAGCAAAAAGTTAGTTCTCCATCTTTATAAGATTCCCTCCGGCATTTTATGGAAACTTCACAAATTCTTAATTCTTCGTGTGCTTCTTTCAATAATAAACTCAATCAATTTCCTGAAACTGAACGGAAGTGTGACTTAGAAAATACAGAAAAATTTGCAGCTATGAGTACTGCTCTCAGTGATCTAAATACACGTTTAGATAAAATTGAAGAAGAAGAACGGTCAACTGCTAATATTTCTCAAAATGAACTTAATTTCAAAAATAATATTTCCCATTTTACCCTTGATAATAATGATAAATATTTATCTAATTTTGAGGGCGATGTTAGAATTGAAAGCACTACTTGTTTAGATAATGTTCAATCATCTTCATATTATTATGATGATGAGGATAATATTAATGAAGAATTTGAATTTCGTAGTCATAATGATCAGAAAAGTTTTACACCAATTGAGCTTCATGATAATAATAATGTTTCTAGTTCCAATCCTAATAATGTTAATGATTATTTACCTATTCAAGAGGAAAATGATTCAACTAGAGATACCATTGTTATAATCGGTGAGATATTTCCATGTTATTATGAAGACGATGATGGTTTAGAGGAGTGAGTTTATCCTGAGACTTCTGTTTTAGAGTCCAACGATTTGGAAACAATAGTCTCTGATGAGAATTTGAACGTGAGTAAAGGTACCCCACCTGACTACAAAAATAATCAATTCACAATTTTCCTAAATCTGATAATTTAGAAATTAAGGAAATTGTGACTAGTTCATCTAAGGACATAAACTACTCTAGGCTTGGGGGTGAATATCATTCTCCATGTGGTTTACCCTTGACTCTTATAAAGGTCCCTCACTTGGGATTTGATGTATGTGCCTCTACCATTTTAAAAGATTATTTTCAAGAACTATTTCTAGAGTCGGATAATAAATCAAAACAAAATCAAATAATCTCGGAAAGAGAATCTCGTGAAATACACATACTCATCGTGTGCAGGGAGAAAATAATTCTCGAAGATCATGGTGAATCTTTGTTTCGCAATCAATAACATTATTTGGGTTAACTCTGGCAACAAATCATAAACAAGATCATCGAGATTTTGTCTTAAAGGAAAATCAGATCGAGAATAAGAGATTGCCGAAAATAAGTTTTGAGAAGATCTGTGAAGGTTATTTTGGAAAATATTGGAGCTGTTGAGGTTGTAGTATAAATAGGAATCGATACCAACATCACCAGAAAGGGCTGGCTTTGCCAGATTAAGCCAAGAAAAAAGATCAGATCGAAAACCCATAGTTTCTGCAACTTAGGCGAAGAAGGAAGAAGAAGAAGAAGAATTAACACGCTTTCAAACTGTCATAAAATATTATGGTCTTAATATTTATATTCAATTGCATTCGCGACAGTTTCATGAATAGTACCAACGACAGTTCTGGCTGTAACGCACAAAGTCTGTTGCAAGTTCAATAATTGATTTTAATCATTGTACGACGTTGTAAGTCCGTTCTTCTTTATATATTCTTCTAAATTAATGAAATTAATGGTACCGTCTTTATTTTCTTGTGCCTTAATTGCTAAGACTAGCTAAATATTTTACCGATTAGAGAGGAAGTCCTATTGTGTTTGTTAGTATGTTATGACTATTTTCTATAATAATTTCTCTTGGTCCTATTTCTTGATTAATAATGATAATAATTTCTTCATGTGTCCTTTAATGCTTAAATAATCGTTTTAAATATTCTTGTTAGAGACTAGCATTTTATAATGAAGTAAATTGTTAATCTTTTGAGAAAATAATTAGATTAAAATGATTTATTTTCCAAGACGTAATTAATTGTCCGCAGTCGTCTTGAGTATTATTTTGAGAAAATTATAGAGAATGGGTGCAAACATCTAGTAGGCATAGTAGTGATGGAGTCTCAACATCCTAGGGTTTTCTTCTATTTATATACAATTTCATCTTTTATTTTATTTTTAGAAAACAAACTCCATATATGTTATTAGCACTTTGATTAATTAAAAACTAGAAATCGCGATTCTGAATCCCTGTGGAACGAACCGTGCTTGCATACTATCTCATCGACAACCATGCTCTTGCGGTATAATTAAAATCCCATCAACTCATATGAAACCTGGTGACCTTGACGATGTAGGGGTTCTAGAAACTCCTGGTGGTCCAATCTTTCTGGAGGTTCTTCTTTATACCCCGATTCCAAGATGAGCCTTTAGCCTCTGTCCCGATCCTCCCCCTTCCCCAGGTTCCTTTTCCAGGTTATGATGATGAAACTCAACCTCCTGAGCCTAATCAAGCTTTTATCGTTGCCCTGTTAAATAATGGTGAATACAATCCAAACTGGGCCTTTCCTGGTGGTCAACGAAATTAATTAGCAGATTACATATAATTTTAATTGATGTAATGGAGATTATTAATTTGATTGAATATATTTTAGCGATTTCCTTGATTTTTAATACATTTTAAACTCAGAAGCAAAATTATGAGTTGAGTAAAAACAAATAGAAAAATCCGATGAAATCAAAAACTAGTCTGTTTTAATACTATAATAGTAATAAAAAATCAATCCATAAAAGATAAAGTAAATTTATAAATTTACCTTTTTTAACTTTTTTTGTAATATATATATTACATGCGTAAATGTCAAACTTGTACGTCTTCTATAAATGTGTTTGGCTAAATAGAAATTACATTTAATCAAAAATAGTCGTAGGGTTTACAATAACAAAAACCTATTATCAAAATAAAAAATTATACATGGATCCTTGGATGAAAAAATAATAAACGTCTAAGATTACAACTCAATGGTAGAATTTTGGTCACTGACGGCTTAGACTAAACCACGTGACCAAAACTATATCGAACTACATATTCTTTACCGCTCGATAGAGACTCTACCGCAGTGTGTAAAAAGATAAATATATTATTTACACAACTAATTTACGCATTTGGCGTGTCCATAATAACTTAATATTGGCAAACTAAGAGTTTTAGTATGTGCACAAAACTTGGCCTCACAAAAACAATTGACAATCAAACAAATAAAAATCGATTGTACTAAATTAATCCAAGTATTTAAGGAATGAATTACAGGAACTTTTAGTTCACATTTGCGGGTTGCAATGTGTGTCATGACTTAAGGTAACTGGTTTCCCATCATATCTACCAAGTAAAGGATCCTTACTTTCTAGCCCTTGTTTATAATTCAAAAGTACTTCCAGTAAATTTGTTCACATTATTATCAAACTAATACGATCCCACTGATCAAAGTGGTTTGTCATGAAACTCTAAAGTTTCTTAACATGTAGTATTAAAGTTCTAAGCAAAAACAAATAAGTTGTATCTCCATATATTATAACTCCAAATTGCAGTATAAACTAAGTCTTTTGTACAAAAAAAGTTCTTCCTTTTTCCTTTGCAGAAATAATTAGTCCAAATCTTGAAAACCCAATAAACCTTCTCTTTAACTTAAGTGGATATAAAAGCAAAACACTTGTATTCATTTATTCCTTTTTGTCAAATTATGACACTTGTAATACACCAAGTGGAACTTCTCTTAGTATGAACTTTTGCTAAAGGTTCTTGCCAGGTGGTAGTAACCCAAAGGTTGTGGACAACCTGTGGGTTTTTGACACGTGCGTTTACTACCGTTGAAATGTTAGGAAATTATAGTTATCATTGAAATGAAAGCTTTGCATGGAAGATAGGCACCAACGAAGTAATGAGGCAAAACTCAATAGCCAAATGTATTATTTAGGAGAAAGGGATAAGAAGAAAGACAAGTCCCACTCAATCATACTGCACTAGAGCAACATGATTTTATTTAATTTTGAAACTGAAAGATGACTAGAGGAACAAGATTTACCACCACCTCATATAATAGCTAAAAGTATGGTCTTTTTTCTCATTTAGCTATATAGCTTCTTTACACTTTTGAAGAAACTCTAGATTAGCCATCAAATAATTTAATATTGTTTTAGGTTGGTAGCATGCGTTAAGTGTATTTATGAAAAATCATGTTAGGTTTTGCTTATGTTGGAATGAAGAATTTTATTACTAGGGCATTTTACAAGGAATATGGTTATAAGTAATCGTTTTTTTTTAACCAAAACCGGCATGAAGATTTTATATCATAAGTTGGAGGCTGGAACTTCGAGTCCATTTGTGTTTATTGTGATTGATAACCTCTTTTATCGGTGGATAGGGTCTGAACTGGAGGTTCAACAACGACCATCCTGTTGTCTAGACTTTTCAAGACATCAGGTAGTAGTTTAGACCATGCATGTCAGCATAGTGACCGGACGCATATACGGGTAACGGCGAGCATAACAAGTTAGTATACGGGCCGAGTAAAACACTAAACTTACTATATTTGATTTGCTAAGTGGGGGCAAAGATTAATAAGAAAAAAAATTAGTTTAATTTTGTGAGTAAAACAAAGGTTTGTATATGCAAAAACTAAGAAGAAAAACTGAGCACCAAATATTTTGATTTTGAATGCCCAAGGCTGAGTATGCTCGTGCAACTCCATTCAACTCATCAACCAATAAATAGAGTTTTGCATATATATTAAAAAATAGAGAAATATATAATTTTTTTTCCATCTATACCCTTTATAAAAGTTTTCAACCATTAATTGTTATAAGTATATTTTAAAAAATAATTTATGTTTCCAAGATAAAATACAAGGATGATTTTCAAAAATTATATAGAAAAATATCAATTTAAACAAGTATTATGGGATTAGAAAAAAAATCCTATTTAAGTAACTAAATTGGGACAGAGGGAGTAGTATGTTTGGTTTAAGGAATTGAAGACTAGGTAATCTAATTTTCTGGGAATGAGTCTGATTCCTTGAACCAAACAGGATAAATCAACTCTGTATAATTAAGATTTTTGATTTCTAGAAATTTGATTACCTTTAAAATAACAGATTTCCATTGAATTGGTCCAATAGTACAATGAAATTGAATACCGGGTAAAAATAAAAATAACTGAATTATTTCAATGAAGCATTAATTTTTCGGATTTAAATAGATTTTAAGAATTAAATTATCTATAGTTAAATTTTAGGATTCTGATTTTTTCACCTAAACGAGGTATTAGAATATTTTTTAAAAATTTAATAAGTAAGAATCTGATTTATAATAATTGTTTTATGGTTTAGATTTTAGAGTGTTAAAAGAAAAAAGAAAGCTAGCTTGATGAATTGACATGTTTTCGCACATGCATGGCAGGCATATAAATACAAGTCAGCTTTCAACAAGATTTCTTTCATTTAATATTTCGATTGATTTGTCCTTAAAATCCATCTTTTCTTATTCAATTTGTCTCAAATTATTACAAGAAGACAAATTGATCAAAATCAATTCTATCTAAACTTGGTGTTATTCTATCTGAATTGATCATGAAAAGTTGTCGATAGTGTAAAGAAGAAAAAGAAAAAAAAAAGTAAATGAAAGGATGAAATAACGGAAATCTCAAAGAAAAGAAAAGCAACGGAAGAGCTATGGATAAAAAGCTGGGTTGTACGGACATTGACACGTGATACGGTTACGATACGACGTGGATATGAGGATATGTCAATTCTTAAAAAAGAAGATTACGAGAAAACGTTATATATGTATTATAAACACCACTAAAATAAATTTTTTTATAATACTTAACTCAACAAAATAATTCTTCTTATTTTTAAATACTATTAAGTAAATAAAAGTAATAATATGAACTATTGATCAATTCTTTTAAGAATAATGTTTGGACATGGTCAAAAAGAGAATAAATTAGTATCACCTTTAGTTTATTTTGATTTTCCAACTTAATATTAATTATTTATGGTGTGTCCGGTAATATTAGATCAGTGTCCATAAAATATCCAATGTTATATTTTACGGAACATATGATATGACGTATCCATCGCGTGTCGGGAAATATCAAGACGTGTCGTGTCCGATCGTGTATCTGATACGGTTACGACATCTTTTTAGACTATCCATACAACCTAGCTAAAAAGCAAGATGTCCCGCTGGTGAAGAAAATGAAACCCAAACGTCCAACTTGACAAACTAGATAACATTATCCTTCATGGGAGGTGTGTGCATAACGGAAACTCTTACGGAAATATCAAGGCTTCACTAAAATACCTTCAACTCAGAATAATGCATGTGAATAATGCGTAATCCAAGTTAAAATTCAGCCTTATATCTGGAAAAGGAAAAAAAAAAAAAGCTAAAATGGACTAGTCTAGATATTGTGTTGAAGATCTGGGATATTTTCTTTTTAATTAAGAGTTTTTGCTTTCGTTTATTTTGGGTTTTCTGGTTTGACTCTCGTCATTCAGCTAGATATGTAGGAAAATAAGTGCAAACCCAAAAATATTACACGAAAATTTGTACCTAGGTGGATCCACTAAATACCCCAAAATTATACCGCACTCGAGATTAGCATTAAGATTTATCCTAAGATATCATATGCTTGTCCTTTTTTCTATATTAATTTCTGGAGCACATTGTAATGGTATAAATCATTAACACAGGATTTAGTGCATTAATACTGGGTTTGTCATCTAATTAGCTAGCTATAAACAAAAAGAAAAATACAAACTTAGTTTTGGTGATCAGATCTTCTTTCATTTCCTCCTAACATGAATATATGAATTTTGGATTTACTGATGGATCATAATCATACTGTCTCCCAATATCACTGCTGCTTTTATGATTTTGTCAACAAAGTTGTTACTTACTAGCCAAGATAACAAACTTCTTGTCTCATCTTCATCTAATACCTACCAATACAATATATCATGTTTTAAGAATTAAGAAAATGATTATGACCCGCTAAATTAATTAAAAGTAACAAAATTAATTAGGTAATATATATCTACATTTCTTTTTTTCTAATCTATTGTTTGCAAAACCATTCCCCGCCTACGAATTCAAGCAAATACCATCGCAACAACGATATTTAAAGGTGACAAAATATGAAATTTGTAGATCAACATAAACGAAGACGATGCAGAACATGAGCAAGTGGATGCAATGGTCCTCACTATATGGGCAAGTAGCGACAGTGGGTTAACTGATTTTCACAACTTATTTATACATATTTTCACGAATATTCTCTCATACTTCTAACAATAACTCCACCAGTGCACTTGAACACTGCTAATTGTGTTCAAACCTCTATCCAAGATAGATAAATTTAACGGCAGAAGCAGGATTAAAACTTTAGATGGACTGAGACAGTAGGTTTTTACATATTTATAGGAAGGGTAACTCCATGGTAGATAAGTGTTTATGCCAAAAAATCTTTTCGACTAAACAACCAGTCATATTCTCATATATCAATTTGAAGTTGAAATCGAGTAACACCCAAACATCTTTGTATTGATTTTATAA
>JAJJMC010021344.1:865423-907228 GCA_023531435.1 Papaver californicum | reverse complement strand
ACAACGGGCCAACGAGTCTTGCTAACTGGGTTGGTATCAAGAGGTTTTATCCTGGATTCGATTTGCCAACTCTAAAAGGTATAGCAACACTTTTCTAAAGTGTACCTGGCAAATATCGAGTTAAGGGCAGTTTGTTGAACAGGCGACTCCTCTTATCTGTGTTTTGAGTGATTGTCTGAAAATGTAATATTTGCGCTAACGTTAACATTTACGAAGTTTCTGATGTTTTGGTTTGTTTCTCTGTTACAGGAATAATTTTTATCCAACACATGAACTGCTGGAGCACCTCCAGCCAACCCCCCGTCACTGGGTAAATCATTGAAGTCTGATGATTAATTAGATGGGAACTTATTGAGTTGATGTCAATTTTGATGGCAAAGAACGTACACGGCTACATTAGACATTTGAATTTTCATTTTGGGTGGCCACGCGCTGCATATATACGTGCATAGACGAGATCATGATGCTCATTTTCTCTTATAATATTTGTAGATTTGCTGCATAATGGCTAGGCATAGCTGTACTTATCTGTGGAGTCGTTTCAAAACAAAATTATTGAAACTTATAATAATGTTATTATATAAACTCATTGTCTTAAAAAAAAAAAGTGAAAATATAAACTCATATGTCTCATTGGTGAGTAAAGAACTAAAGATCGGTCATGAACATATAGATACTCTTGAAGTTTCTTCATTCTTGTGTACTTGCTGGTAGGTTTTCTTTGACTAATTTTTTTATGTTTTCTTTTTTGGAGTGTAAGGAAAAAGAATTAGAAGGAAATATATGTTTGTTGATTTGGTGGCAATGCCTTTCTGTCAATGAATAATAATAATAAAAGATAAGAGTAAAAAATATTCAACTAATCACAAGAATCCACTTTCGGGGAGAGAGAGTTTGTATCGGCGATCAACTCGGAGGCGACTCATCAAGGTAAGTCCATGCTTTCAATGAGAGATTTGAAGTGATGCAGCAAGAAGAGGAAGGTTGGAAAATATACAGTAGAAAGAAGGAAGTGAAATCGGGAAAATCTCAATCGTTTCTTAACAAAAATGGTCTTTGCTGTTGGATTGAGGCCAAAGGGTTTTCGGTGACAAAAGGTTTTGGGAGTAAGTCTGGAAAGATTCAAATCATTGAAACAAAGGGAGATAAATTTTCCACTTTATGGATTTATTACAAGGGTTTATGTTGGATTCGTAATGGCTTAAAGCTTGAAATCACAAAAGTATGTAGTAAATCTCAGTCTTGGTACTTTAATGAATCTAATGAATGGTTATCAGCGACTAAAGGGAGAAATAAGGGAGGAGAATATCTTAAACTTTCTGGTCCTAACTCATGGGGAAATACTGTGGACCTCTACTTCCCTGCTGGGAAGAATGAAGAATGAAGATGGATGGAATCAAACTCTAGGTAACACATGTGCCTTTGTACTGTAAATAGTATAGGCTATAAATAGCCAACTTTGGTCGATGTAAAAACTGACAGGAAATGAACTTTTTTCTCATTTCGTATTTTATGCTTAGACCATGTAAAGAAAACCATATCTCTAACTTTTTGTTCTGATCCAAGCTTCGGTATCAACGTGATTGGTAATTGATGCGATAATTGTAACACATGGTATGAATGGCGTATCCCAACTTTATTTTACTCAAAAGAATATACTTTTTTTTTTTTTCACAATTTTACAGTTTCACAGAGGGAAAGTGGAGTTAAACAACAAAAGAAAATAACATGAAAACTTTTAAAAACCCCATATTTATTTTCCGAAAACTAAACCTATACTCATATCCCAAATTGACCAACTTTGACACGTTAATTCAACAGTAAGCCATCTTATTTTTCTGCAACCTCAATTGTTCATAAAATCTTTCAATGAACTCTTCAGCATCTTCATCTACATGGCATTCACTTTCATCGACAACATTGTCTTTCAACGGAAACGGAGAATCCGTAATTCGCAACTGTCTCACCATTGGACTGCGTCCAAACCCAAACCCTGGTAAATAAGGTGAAGCTATTGTTGAGCAACCACCACCACTTTCGGTCATCACTTCGTTATTCAACATTTCTAACAGTTTATGTACTGCACTGACCGTAGTGATATCGTCTTCCTCGGCCACAGTTGAGCCCGAAAACGAAAGATTATTGCCACGGTGCGTCTTGTGTTTGTCGTTGCTCATGTGGATAGCTGGACTATTACTGCAACTGAATTCGTAATGTCTAGGAATTTTGAAAGAGGAAACTTGAGAGTTGTTACTGTTTTGATGATGGTGGAACATCATCAATTTAGCTATAACTTCACTTGCAACTTTATTACGTTTAGACATGATGCTGTGAAGATGAAACATGAACTGTTTGTTGTTTTTCGAAATTCCTTTGCGTATCATGAAAAATACTACTCTTAGTATGTTCCATAATCTTTTTGCTACTATTCTTGTGTTGTTTGGCTCCATTCTGTTTTTTTTTTCTTTTCTAGAGAGGGAGATGAAATGTTTTTGTAGAGAAGAAACTAATATGATTGGACTTGTGGGATGGGAGGTGGGTATTTAAAGAGGAATGAAAATTGGAAAGTGAGACAAATTTGGAGCTACATTTATTAATGTTTCAATTGTGTACTAATGGGAGCTTTATGCTTACATTACCGTTCGCTTGACCTTTATCTTTTCTTATGCATAAAGGAAACAGTTTATGGTGGGGTTTGTGTTTTTTTAGAATGGCTGAAAATCACATCTATTTTTGATTTGGGCATGAGTGCTCGTATGCAATGATGAACTTTGGATTACGAGAGTGTTTAGATACTAGAAATTAATTCTAGAAATAAGAAATAAATATATTTGTTTTCCTATAAAATTCATTTTTTTATTTTTAAAAATTAATATAAAATTATATATCCAAATTAATTTTTAACTTTTTTTTTTTTCGAAGTAAAAAAAAACTTCTTAAATTATATCCAAACAGACTATATAAACGATTAAAACAAGAAAAAAAATGTCTAACTTTATAGCAAGTGCCCAATGAACTCGTGACACAAGAATCTACTTTATACAGGCAAACAAAAGAAAATACATAAATTCCCACTTTAAAGGAGCTTTGAGTCGACTGGTAAAATAACCAACCTCCTATGGCCAAATAAGCACAAAGAAGGAACAATAGCCCGGACCAAGACAGATAATTTATCCTGATTGTCCTTATTTAGCTCAGCCTCGACATGAAGCATCGAATTGGCAAATAATTAGTCTTAAGAGTGATACATGGACGAAGCGAAAAACATAATATTATCCTGTTTTTGCTTTGAATTCCTAGATCTCTCCCTTTGTTTTAAAATCTATGGATAGATTCAGAGCTTAATTAAGAATTTATGCAACAAGAAAGGTCGACCAGGGTCTTCTCCATTCTAATAAAATATGTATGAGTGTATCCTTATTAGATTCAATCATTCATTTGTGTTCTCTACTTTTATTTGTTTATTATTCTAATGAAAAAGTAAAGTAGATTAATTATAATAGAAGGCACTACTCAGCCTTGATCAAGCAAGAAAGTGCTTTGAGTTTCCTTTGATTAGCTTCAATGATTTAGTTTGCACTAGCTTGGTAAAGTTATATCACTATTGAAAAGTACACAGAATCTGAACACTCTCTTTAACTCAGTAGTGCCTTGATTTCTCATAAAAAGTCCCATCTTAGTAAAACGAACTAATTGCATTATTAACATGTATATTTTGATTGGTCTTGGCTAAACAAATGAATGAGTAGTAATTAGGCGTAAGTTACCTCCTAACCGGGCAGAAACCACCCTACTAGTTTAAGGCCGGGCAAAAAGAGAAGCAAAAGTAATAGGGAGAAAAGCTGCTCCAGATAAAGGAAATCGGATCATTTTCCTAAATTCGTCCCTCATGCCTTTCATTTCGACCGACTGGAAATAGTACTTATGTAACCATATGCTAGAAACCTTGTTACCCCTTCATAAATACAACGCAAATTGTATTATTTTTTCTACAGATCCCTGATATCAAATCAGAATTAGTATTAGGCTACAACCTTTATAAATATTACTCCTTCCACATAAAGTGAGTTTTATTTCTTTTAATTTTTGTCCCAAAATAAATGGTTTTTTTAATTTTTATATGCTATTTTTCCTAATAAATCATTACTAATAACTAGTTGTTGAAATTTCCTCTAAAAAAAATAAAGCATTTAGTAGTCATGTTTATACTCGTTGCGTAGGCCTTTTAAAAAGATTTTTAACGGTATAACATATGAAGGATAAGAGTCCCACATTGCTAATATCTCTATAATAAACTTAAAATATAAAATGAAAATGTCACTCCACTCATTGTCAATTGATTTTGAGTTGGATGCCTGTAGATTTTAACTTAACATTTATAAATATACGCCTTTTAGTCTGTGACATATGAAATTGAAAATTATAACAAAAAAATATAGATAAAAAAAATAATATTAAAAATATTTTTCTTAAAAAATGTACAAATACCTAAAAATTAGAAATTCTTAAGTACACCATGTTAGATGAGCTAAACATGTATGTTCCTAACTTCTAAGCAAGGTAATTGATCTCGGTTGAGTCGAGGGCTGAGACTCTGGCGAGTATTTTGGTATCAGAAATATTTTGAGATGAGTTATCAAATTTAATCGAGACGAGATTTTTTCAAAAAGGTTGGTCTTTTCACAAAGATTTACAATTGGTTCATCCGGCTTTGCCTTCAGATGTTCTTTGACACAATAATCGCATGTTTGGCTTAAATACCCTTCGAATAATTGAATTACACAACTGAAGTCTATTAGAATCTAATTTAGTTAGACTTATTGACTTACTTTTATTGTGATTTTGTATGGATATTAATTTCCCACTATTTAGTTCACAGAAGTAATCCATTTACTTTGAAATTCAATTGTATTCATTTCAATTACTTGATATGATATTATCTTTTTATAAATATTCACAACATAATACCTAGGAAAAATATATACAAAATAAAACAGAGGCAAAAAAAATAACACCCATATTCATATGTGCCTGCGGGGATCTTGCCTGCGCTGGTCAGTTAATCAACAGTGACTTCTGACCCACAATTCCCGATTTCACCTGGATGAATCTTCTTGGGGATATTTACTTTTCTGCAACCTTAATTGAGCATAAAATTTTTCGATAAATTCTTCGGCATCTTCATCCACTTGACACTCCCCTTCATCAACAACATGATCTTTTAAAGGAAACGGAGAATCCGTAATCCGCAACTGTCTCACCATTGGAGTACGACCAAACCCGAATCCAGGTAAATGAGGTGAAAGTATCGTTGAGCCGCCATTTTCCGTCATTACTTCGTTATTTAACATTTCTAACAGTTTCTGGACAGCATTAACCGTGGTTATATCTTCTTCCGAAAACGAAAATTTACCGCCACGGGTTTTTTGTTTACTGTTGGTGTTGCTCATGTAGACATCTGGGCTGTTACTACAACTGAATTCGTAATGTCTAGGGATTTTGTAGGAGGAAACTTGTGAAGCTTGGTTACTGTTTTGATGATTGAACATCATGTTTTCGATGACTTTACTTGAGATTTTTCCACGTTTAGATACGATGTTTTGAAGCTGAATCATGAAGAATTTGTTGTTTTTGGAAATTCCTTTCCTTGTCATGTAAAAAACTATTTTCATTATCTTCTTCCACACTCTTTTTGCTACTATTCTTGTACTTGGTTTTGACTCCATTATAGATTACAGTTTTGATCTTAAACAAAAAAGAGGAGAAGATACAGAGAGTAGTTTTCTTCTTAATTAAAGAGTGATATATGAATATTGGAGATGGGAAGGGATGGAAATGCGGTATTTAAAGGAGAAGGAGAACTGAAAAGTGAGACATTTTCAAGTGGTGGATTGATAAATGTGTACTGGTTGTAGTTGGGTTACTACTGTGCTTTCTTTTAATCCGCCAATTATATATTATGCGGTCGTTTTTTTTATGCAAATGAAATATATTTTTAGATTTTTTCTTATCCACCACCTTGGTATGGTTTAGATGATTAGATCCAAACTATAGTGGTGTGTTCCATAGCATAAAATACTTGTTTTCTTTGCCCATCTGAGTTAGAACGTGTATATATTCTGGCAATTATAAGTTTTGGGAATAAAGCGAAAATTCATATATCACTGAATGATTGCTTTGACCAAGCAACTATCAATCGTATCATGAAAATTTATATCTAATAATTCAAGAGGAAGATACAGCCCATTGGACTCTTACTCCAAAAGATAATTTTACAGTAAAATCACTTTATAACAAGATTAACAACACTAATGATGAAAATAAAAACTGAAATTTAATTTGGAAAATGAACATTCCTCCTTCGGTGAAAATGTTTATTTGGAAAGCAGCTAATGTTATTATCCCTACTAATATAAGATTGACTACTATTATCCTTGAAATTGCTACTACTTGTACTATATGCAATATGGGTGAGGGATCTTTAACCCATTTATTTATAGTATGGATGCATCTGAATTTTACTATGGATTATGTTTTAGAAACTAATAATAATTTTCATGATTGGTTTGAAAATCCAGAGAAGGGATACTATGTAAATGAATGGCCTGAATTTTGCAGCATCATTTCCTGACACATCTGGAAAGCCAGATGTAACTGGGTGTTAATAAAACAAAAACAGAATAGTGCTGTGATTGTTTCTTATATAGTAAAATACATTAATAGTGTAAAAAGTATAAAAAATATGAATTATTCTCTAATGCAAAATTTATATTACAATCCTATGAATGATGAATGTTTGAAAATAGTGACAAATAATAATAATGTAAACCTGAAAACATACCATTAACATTGCTTTACAGTGATAAATTCTACTGTGAATACTGGAATTGGACTGACATGTATTGACTAAGCGGATTATACTATTGAGGCAAGAGGAATTAAAGGAACCTTTGGAACTCGAGAAGAAGTAGAAATGAAAGTGGCAGAGGCAGCTTTCCATTAGGCAATGGAATGGAAGGGGCATGACATAATTTTTCAGAGTGACTTGGAACCAATCCTGCTGCCGCTCATAAGAATGTACACTAAAGCAGGGGAATTCACATATTATATTAGTGAATATTATGGGAACACAAATGCTCACCTTAAAGCAATTAACTTTAAAACTACTGCTCTTATTTTAAGAAATAGATTAGAAATTTTATGGACAACAAACACTGCTGCTTATTGTAATCTTAATGATATCCAAAATATATGGCAAGGTCATGAATTGGGAAATCTCTTAAACTATTTTAGTTCGAACTACTTTAACGAAAATATATCCTGGTCTAATTCCCATCATACTTTGGTAACAAACTTGCTGATGAAACCTTCTTTGTAATGTCGGAGGGGATCTTCCTTTGTTTATTAAGGAAAAACAAAAGGGAATGAAACGAAAAAAAGAGTGTTTTGAAGCCAAGATAGCAATACATATTTCTCTTTTAAGTCCTAAAAATCATAATGGATATGTCAAGCACTTAACAGCAGGACGAAACCAGGACTTATATGTTATGGGCCAAAATAAATAAATTTACTACGAGTATAAGTTTACCCTTTGACCCATCAACATTTAATTTTTTTTTTCCATATGAATTTGCACCCACAAATTATTGAAATTACAGATAAATCAAGTCTATTCTCACCAAAATACCAAATCGAGTCTCCATATAGACCCCACAAACACCACTTTCCTCCGTCCCAGCTTAACTGCATCGATACTATTATAAAGAGCTGGATGTGCGATATGATTTACCCCATCGGTAAGAAGCTCTGGCCTTTGATTCCTGATGCCATTTGTCGGTCGACATGGAAACCTAAGAATGCTTTAATCGTTGAGGATGAGCAATGGCGGAACTAGGAGTCTATCACAGGGTGGGCTTGACTAAAGTTCTTCCTAGGCTTAAGCCAAAAAAGTAGGTTTATAGGCTTTTGAAGAGGGTTTGATCCTAGGTAAGCCAGGATCCAGTTCAGCCTCAGAGGATGACATAGTCACAGTTTTTTTTTTGTTGGTACTTAATAACATATTATTGATCAGAAGGTTTTTGTATAATAATCCTTCTCTACAAGTTCAGAGATAACATAAGGAAAATTTTCAGAATAATGAAAACTAACTGCCTCTTCTCTAGCTTTTTTTGTTAAATAATGCGCCATATTATTATCAAGTATGTGTACTGACTAGCAAAACCACAATCTAATACCTTGAAATTTATTTTTTATTTGGTGAACAATGTCTTGATTAAATCAGTGAACCTGCATCTCATTCTCATTCAGTGATTTAACTATAACTTCACAATCCATCTCAAAAATTGCTTTGTTGTAACCCAGATCCTCCATCCATTCCACTGCTGACACAGTCGTTGTTGATTTGGTCATTAAAAAGGTTAAACTTCAGTTGTTTTATTGGTGCAGAAAATCCATCAAATTAAGAGGCTTCTCCTTAGATTACATCGATCCTAGCTAACCAGGACTCCTTTTTTCTTAACTTAGGATGTGTTTGATAACAGGGAAAGGAAACAATTCCATAGAAAGTGTATTCCATGAAATCAATATCCTGGGAGAAGCAAAGAAAGATTTTTCACGGAATTCCATGGAATTAAGTTTAAAACATACTTTAGACCATGTTTTTTTTGTAAATAGGCTTACAATTTCATGGAAATAAATTGTAATCAAACGGCGGAAAACGCGTTATTTATATGGAAAGATGGATAATTCCATGGAATTAAATCCTATCAAACACAACCTTAATGTCTCAGTGTGTCTATTTTTGGGTTGTTTCTTTTTAGCCCGATTTTTTTGAGTGTTTGTTTTGGGTGTGCATGCTCTTATGAGCTTGGTTTTAGCTTACCTCTTAACCTTTACCAATCGAAAAATAAAATAAAATATATCCAGCACTTGAATGGGTAAAAAAAGGCTTAGGTATTTCAAGAATGAACACCATTATAAAGTATGGTAGTTCATGTTCCATAATGATCACCATTGTAGAGTATGGTTGTTCATTTCTAGCATTTCATTAATTTTGTAGAATGAACTCGTAGTATTGGTAGTTCAATTCTAGTAGTTCAATTCTAGTAGAATGAACTCGTAGTATTGGTAGTTCATTCTAGTTGTTCATTTTGTAGAATGAACTCGTAGTATTGGTAGTTCATTCTACCATTTCATTTTGTAGAATGAACTTGTAATATTGGTAGTTAATTATAACTCGTAATAGTAGTTAATTATAACTGTTTATTTTGTAAAATGAACTCGTAATATTGGTAGTTAATTTTAGCAGTTCATTTTATAAAATGAACTCGTAATCTTAGTTCATTTTGTAGTTGATTTTTAGCTAAACGATAACATGAAAATTAATGCTTCGAAATATAGTGAAATTGATACTCATTTTGTAGATCTCGTCGAGAACTTTCCGAATATATAAAATTTATTAAATTATGACTTGCAGTTTGAGAGTATGTTATTTTCAGAAAAATTCTGTGTGTATAATAAGAAAGGGAAAAGAGTGTCTCTGACACTGTTTTAAAAAATGATGACGACATTCCATGTGAGTAATATTTAACCTAGGACCAAATAGTATTTTTTGGATCAAACTGATAATATATTAAAAAAAAAGACCTTAAAACAATTGAACTAAATTAACAGGACCAAACTAACACAATATATTTTATATTATGACTAATTGGTAGTTTTTACTAAATGTAAGGATCCTTTACTTGGTAGATTTGATAGGAAACCATTTGCTAAGTCATGGCACATTAAACTCTACAGATGTGATTTGAGGAAAAGAATTTGCTAACAAAATAAAAGTTCGAAATTTTTGTTTGTGCTCATTATATATGTTTCTGATAAATCTTCTAAATAAAAACATTTGCGTATATATATATATATTCGATGTTCACACCTTAGAGCCTCTAAATTAATAATTTATTTTAGTTTGCTTTCCCTTTCTTTTCTTTTTTTTAAGCATAGAGCTTGCATTTATAACCTTATATATATAGTAAGTAATTATCATTAATTAGATAATATAGTAGAAATTCGTAATAACTTTTTATTCGGCCGGTGTTTTTTTTTTTTTTTTTGTAAAATGGGTATAAAGGGTGGATTTTTGTCAGGGCTAAAATGGTAAAGGATAATGTTTCTGATCGAGTCTCAGAAATATTGAACTTTGTAATTCTGCAAATTTTTTTAAAGCGGACGCTCATCCATGTCTCTCTTTTTATGTATGTAATCACATGATGCATCACATGGATGACCTCATCAGATTATTACATATACGATCAAATTCATTAGATGAATCAACATTTATCCATTTATAAAATTATTAGAATTGCACTATTACGACATTCTCAGATGTTCTATAATTTTTACATTATAAATCTCAATCTCCTAGATGAATTTTCCACTAGTATAGAGCAATTTGAGTATCATTTGGTGCTATATTCCACATCTGAATTTTCAAAAATCACCTTATGTCAACATTCATGCTCAACTGAATGATATTGACTTACTAAAATGCATACACAACTTTGTACAAAAGTATGTAGCGGGTTACATATGAATTTACTCGACATAAATATCCTTCATTAAACATTCAAGACGCAAGCAAATGGTCCAAAGACCTAAAAAGGCGTTTTACACCAAGCTCGTCAGGTGCAATTCTGCACTTCCCTGTACAAAATCGCGAAATGGGAGCAATTGGTGATGAATCTAGGGACGAGTTATATACCAAACTCTTCTTATGGATGTCCTCTACAACATACTAAAAAAATCATATTAATCGGATAAGCGAGCTAAGATAAATGATTGAAAAATAAACTAAGCTGCAACAGAAATTTCTTGAATTCTTCTTGAATTTTTTCTGTCTCGTCTTTTTGAGGTCTTGAACGAACTCAAATCTCAAATCCTTCCGCATTAAGAGATATCTGGTCTTCTGGGCATCAAAAAGTTTAGGTAGATCATCGAAAACGGATTCCGTATGAGGATTTTACAGCGTTTTCAGTGAAGACCCTAAATCTGAATTTTCTGACGATGAAGTTTCACAATCATCGCTTGAGTGAAATAATGATGTAAAGTTGCGTGAAAACAATCATCGATTGAGTGAAATAATGAGTGAAACAATCCATCAAATGTAATTGCAACTACCCCATCAAGTGTGGCAACAATCATCTCTTGCTTAGCATTGCCGATCCAGATGATATGAGTTACCATAATGTCGCTATCATCTCCAAATTAGATGATATGAGCGACAAGATGCTGCACCTCAATGCATTGCATTGCATTGCGGATGCCTACGTACCCAACCCGTACCTTGAAGGGATCAAACATGACCGTAGTTCATCTGAATGGTCAATTCGAAAGGAACAAGCAACTTAAGCCTATTAAGACAAAACCAGCATCGACTGCACTTTCGTTGTATATGTTTTAATCGCATTTCTACAAGTGGAGAATAGAAGGGGAAGGGACATTCATTGACTGCACTTTGGCTAAAATGACTATTTTCCCCCCCGCTCAAAACTTGATGAATATGACTTTTCCCTTCAATTATAAAATAACCGTTTTTCCCATAATGTGTAAAATTATTATTTTACCAATGAGTGACCATTTTTTTCCCTGGTGTGTAAAATTATTATTTTACCCCTGAATGAATGTTTTGTTCCTTATATATAAAATTACTTTTTTCCCTTTGAGTGACCGTTTCATCACTAATATGTAAAATTATTATTTTACCCTTGAGTGACCGTTTCGTCCCCGATATGTAAAATTACTATTTTATCCTTGGGTGACTGTTTCGTCCCTAATATGTAAAATTATTATTTTACCCTTGAGTGATTGTTTCGTCCCTGGTATGTAAAATTACTATTTTACCCTTGAGGGACCGTTTTTGCCTTAGTGATGCAAACTCGGGTATGCATCACGGCACGATAGTGCCTCAGCACTATGATGCACTATGACAACACACACCGTCCAGCGACGGGTGGGGATGATCAGTCTCGTTGTCTACCACAGTTCCAGCGACGGTCTTCCAGGTTACCAACAATATGGTAAAAGAGCCCAATAAGGTATAGCAAACTCATATTACACTCGAGCACGTCCAAATGTCAGTGAAGTAACCATCGTAGTAGTTACAATTTTTTTTAGCACAAGGCGCTTAGCTTGATTGTCCAACAAATTTTTTACAAAGTAACTGGCATAGCAGTCACGAACTCTTATTTTGCGTAACGGTTGGCCTACTCTTCCAAATTTTCCTTTTTCCATTGTAGGAATTTTTTTTTGTAGTCACATTACAAACAGTCACTGACGAGTCCAAAACGCACAGTCCCTAGTGTTTTCTCGGAACTTGCTCTGATACCATTTGTGAGGGATCGGAGAATCCCACCTCCAGCGTTGTGCGCCTCGCAGGACAGAACTTCTCAACGCGTTGGTAACCGGGACTTAAAACTTAACATCTTGTTGGCCAATGCAGGTAAATTTGCCTTCTCAAGCATGCTTTGCAAGCATGATATTCGAAACGTAGTTTCCTTACCGTTCCAACTCACCCTTGTTCTGCAAATGTTACAAGGCCATTAAATCCAATGGTGAATGCCTTCGGCAAACATCACATACTTACGATTATGGTCGAAACCTAACTCATACCTCGGGCTAGCACCTAGGCCATTTCATGCCTATTTTTTTTCGCTTCATCAACTCTGCTTCGACTAAGCGCTGTGTGCATGTAGTGATCTTGCTCTTGCCAAGAGTGCAACAACCAGGCATATTCCGTTCATACCGTATGGCTTGATAGGAAGTACGAAGGATTGTTTCAAAAATATTGGTAAAATATTCGACACTCAGACTTGTCAAGATTTGTTTTAGACTTAATTTAAATACTAAAATAGAAAACTCAACTAAAAGTTGATTCAAGAATATAGAGAAAACTGAAACTAAGGATTTCACCATTAACCAATTTTTAAGTGATTCAATTAAGAACAATAATTATGCACATATTCAATTTGATTCTAAAGTAGTGCCAAAAGTAGATTTTTAAAATAATAGGTGTAAATCACAAGAATGGAACATCTAGAGCCCTAGACTAAGCATGAACCATCAAACGAAATCATAACTAGTTAATAAAAATCATTTAATCAATTTTAAATCAATGCAAAAATCATAAAAATAATTATAAAAATTAATTAAAAAGAAATATACCACTTTATTATTGGAAAACTGGCTTCCTCCGTTGCCCCAGTGATGATATTTAGCTCATCATGTTGGAAACACTCTCAAAATAATTGTTCATTGCTCAAAAAGTGTTTACAAAGAAGAAATAAAAACAACACATAAGGTTTGATACAATTATAATGTTGTAAACTGTGTTCTATCTGTGGCTGAAGAGAATATAACACATTCGAATAAACGAATGATGCTGGTCGAAGTAAAGAAAGGAGAAAAGGTGACAGTCAATAACGACGGTCTTGATGTGTGGTTTGTACTTCTTCTTCCTCTTCGCAACAACTTTTTTTTTTCTTCTGAATTTTTTCGGCCACTCCCATATGCCTTTTTTCCCCTTCTTTTAGCTTATATAGGTGTAGTAAAACCTAATAATCATTCCTAAGTCGATAAGGACGCCAACAACTATCCAAAATCAATTCCAACTCGTCTTTATCCAAAATCAGGGAATAATTTGTTTTAATCCCATGAAACTCGCTCCCATACTAACTCGAACTTTTTCACGCGTGAAGAAATTCTTCCCGCCTTTTCCGGAATTAAACCAAAAGAGTAAGGGTGCCCCTTATCCAAATATTGGACACCTTTAACAGTATGGGGTGCCCTTATCCAAAGTTGGGATGCCTTTATTAAACTTTTGAGCCAAATTTTCCACAAAAGTTTATTTTCCTAAAATACCTACAAAGACATAAAAAACCATAATAAGTACAAAATAAATGCTAACAAAATAGAGAATATAGGACAAATAAGACACAAAAATGTGTCTATCAATGAACAATCCATCAAATGGAATGCAACTACCTCATCAATTGCGGTAACATTCATCTCTTTCCTAACATTGCTGAGCCAAATGATATAAGTTACCAAAGCGTCGCAATCATCTTCAAATTAGATGATATGAGCGACAAGATGATGCACCTCAATGCATTGCATTGCGGCTGCCTACGTACTCAACCCGTACGTTGAAAGGATCAAGCATGACCGTAGTTCATCCGAAGGGTCAATTCGAAAGGAACAAACACCTTAAGCTTATTAAGGAAAAGCCAACATCGATTCCAACTTTGTTGCAAGGCCAAAGGCCAAGCAAATCCTAGTCTGTATAGGCCAAGGGACTTTCGCAAGGTATGCACCAGCTTGTGCATAACTATCGCTACTTAGTATGCAAATATGCATTCTCGAGTACGCAACACGATTGAATGATGCTTTCGCATAATTCAAGCTTTATCAACTAAAATATAAGCATATTGACGCTTATGCATCAAGTATGGACCAACATATTGGCCCCGTTGCATATATGTGCATCATCACTCATACACATTCGACCCAAGCTCCCTCCCTATATATTTCTTAAGCGCATCTCCATATTTTCGGAAAAGAAGGGTAAGGGATATCCATTTATTGCACTTTAGGTAAATACGACAACTGGTTAACATCGCTAGGCAAATCCGCTAACTGGTTAGCATGGCTAGGCAAATCCGTCAACTGGTTAGCAACATCGTTTTCTAACCAACACTTCCTTCCTATATATGTTTTACTCGCATTTCTAAAAGTAAATAAAATAAAGGGAAGGGACATCCATTGACTGCACTTTCGTTTTCTAGTAAGCGCCTCTAGGAAAATCCGCTAACTGGTTAGCCAAATCCACTTTCTGGTTGGCGCTACTAGGCTAATCCTCTTTCTGGTTAGCCAAATCCGTTTTCCGGTTGGCGCTACTAGGTTAATCCACTTTCTGGTAGCCAAATTCGCTTTCTTGTTGGCGCTTCTAGGCTAATCCGCTTTCTGGTTAGCCAAATCCGCTTTCTGGTTGGCGCTGATAGGCAATTGCGCAAACTGGTTAGCATATCCGTTAACTGGTCATCCAACTACTAGGCTAATCCGCCATCTGGTTAGCATATCCACTAACTGGTTAGCATAACTAGCAAATCCGCTATTTGGTTAGCATATCCTCTAACTAGTTAGCATAACTAGAATAATCCTCCATCTGGTTAGCATATCCGCTAACTGGTTAGTCACCTGCTAGGCTAATCCGCTTTCTGGTTAGCCAGTTAAGCATCATCGATTTCCAACCAACGACGCCTCCCTATATATGTTTTAATCGCATTTCTACAAGTGGAGAAAAGAAGGGGAGGGACATTCATTGACTGTAATTTATCTAAAATGACTATTTTGCCCCTCGTTCAAAACTTGATGAATATGACTTTTCACTTTAATTATAAAATGACCGTTTTGCCCATAATATGTAAAATTATTATTTTACCCATGAGTGACCATTTTTCCTGGTGTGTAAAATTACTATTTTACCCCTGAATAAATGTTTTGTTCCTTATATGCGCTCTCTGGTATGCGTCAAGGCCATTTGTGCTTTTCCGGGTAAGGGTCATTTTTGACTTGTGATGCATTCTCGAGTATGCATCACGCATAATAGTGCCTTAGCACTATAATTCAAGGTCAATGCATCCACACCATGATGCATTCCTAAGTAAGCTTTATAAGCTTAGGATGAAGCTTCATCCCATGTCATGACGTGTCCCTGAGTAAGCGTCATGCAAAAATTACGGGTGTACCAATAAATCATTAGAAGTTTGTAAGAAAGACGAGGATCCCGTAATACGAGAGAATTTGGAAGGTTTGACTAAACCTTTGACTATTGATCCTTTTCCTTTACCTCGTTTTGGCTTAGATGTATGTGCTTCAGAAGTTTTGTTGAATTTATTTGCACCTAAATATCCTCCTTTGGAGATACTTAATTGTCAAACTATGCAGGTTTACTAAGAGGAAACCATAGAAGTTCCCAAATTCTATGTTCTCTATACACTTCCAAGTGTAGAAAAGACTAAGTGTGGAGGAAACTTTTATCGGGCGATAACTTCAATTTTGTTTTATTGTACTAATATTCTTGTGAGGCTATTGTTAGAATTGCAGATTTTTCTACGGGAGGATCCCCAATTTTCATATTGTTGGTCTACGGGCGACCAAAAAGTCGGGCTGGCGACTTTAAACCAAGCACTGCATGGGAGGCAACCCATTGGTTTAGTATTTCTTTTACATTTTCTTGTTTTTTCCATGAATTTTCATATCATTATAGGATTTCCCACCTTGTTTTACATTGGATCAATCAATTTACATTGATGACAATGTAAAGTTTAAGTGTAGGGGAGTGGTTAAACATATATAAAATTTAAGTATTCACCTCTTAGGTAGAAAATTTTCTGATTTCTTGTAACGATTTGCATGAAAACTCCAAATTTTAGATATTTTAGAGTCACTTTGTATACTTCTAGCTACGTTTACATATGGAGTTCTCACCGAAATAACTGAACTTAGAAGTATTAGAGAACTATATTCGGGTTTCTTAGTTGTTGAGAGACAATATTCGACAAGCGAAACATCACAAATTTGAAGAAAGTTGAAGAGGTTCAAGGTTTACAAGCAACACTACAAGAGAAAAATTCAGATTTAAAGTGAAGTAACAATACAAGGAGCAAAATTCTATATCCTAGTTGAAGACTTATGTACAAGACCGAAAATAATCAAAGGATGAGAGTTATTAAAGTTTATGATATTGAGACAATACAAGTTGTGAAGAATCAACTGATAAATTCTTTCTCCCACGACCATACTAGTTCATCATATGTTTTATTTTTATTTTTTCAGTTGTATTTCATATTTTATTGCCTAAAAAAAAATCAGAAAAAAAAAAAATATATAAAATAGGAAAAAAATATTTGTTTTTATTGCTTAAGTGTATATTTCTTTTTGTATTTATTTGTTAAGGTCGTGGGAAAGAATAAATCTATGAAGAAGTTTTAAGCAACAAGAACTTGAGCAAAAAAGAGTTAGAAATTGTCGAAGTTCTATGAAGTTCAAGAGTTTATCATCACAGTTGAAGCTGAAGACGAAGACAAAGACATTTCTATATGACACTGTGAGAGTCGTGCTGATTGTAGATTTGATGAGAAGGTGAGTGAGCATTCCCATCCTTACATAATGGTTGATTTCCTTTTCAGAAATCATCAGAAAACATGTACTTTTCTTCTCACGTTTCTATGGGGTATTCAAATATAATTCGGAAGATTTTCCCTTCCCACCATTCAACGTGTGTAGGATTTTTATCTTCATTCCTACCTGCACACATGAGAACCATAGAGTGCGTCTTTTGAGTGTTAATTTCATAAAATCCTATTGGTGAGGCAGAAGTCGAGACATTCGATCGCTCTCGAACCTGAATTTTTTCATATGGTGGTTTTTCTCCTAACTCAAGAGGTAAGCATGAAAATAATGTTCTTTGATAATCTAACTTCTTATTATTAGTATGCAGAAATTTTATATCCTCTTAGCTCTTTGGATGCATGTGTTTTGGAATATTTGAAAGTTGGAGAAGGTTTTGTGGGTAAATGTTTAGTAAACCCTCACGAGACTATAACTCATCCACTAGGGACACCTAGGGGTTTAAAGGGTTGTTACACATGATAAGTGTAACTGTTTCCTCAACGAAAGGGAGTTGTATATTTTAGTTTAGAATTAGTTTAGTTTATTAGCTCGAGGACTAGCAAAAGACAAGTGTGGGGGAATTTGATAAGTGCATAAAATATATTATTTGAATTTCTTAGTTATTTCTCTTGTATTTTGTGTATTTTACGTTTTCTTTTTAGTTTTATAGGTACTCTGGAGTCATGAGAAGCAAAAGAAGAGAAATGGGATCCTACGACACTATTCGAAGTCATTCGGTGTTGATGGGCGCAAATCTAGTAAGCATACAAGTCTCACTTGTGTCAAAAACAAAGAATTTACAAGGGCATCAGTTTTACAAGCAATTCAGATAATTACAATGGGAAACCCAATTATTTTATAAAATAGTGCTAAAGGGGGTCAAAATGCTAAAGGTCGAATGTCTATTGAAAATGGGAACCACCAACCTTTTACCCTAAAAACAAGAACTACCTCTCGAGTTCTTTCTTTCTCATGTTTAGTTCAAGACCAACTACAGACCGGAAATGCTAGTTTCCCCGAAGATTCTTTTCCGAATTTTCTCCCGACTGAGACAAAAAGGATGGCCCACCTTCATCTTTTACCATCCCAATGATAGAGAGTTTGGATAAGGACCATTGGATCCCCTATTCGGGAAAACATTCGGGAGAAGATTCGGGGAAATTAGCATTTCTCACTACAGACGGCTCATATGCCCTAGATTCTAGCCAAAGTTAGACGGGTCCTTTGAGGGTTGTATTCGAGGGATGTGAGATGAAGCTGAGTTGTAACAAACAATAAGAAGAGACGCATATTGAGAGAGATAGAAGTGAACCATGATCGAAGTGGTTGTGATGGTGAGTTCTTGATAGTTGCAGCCGAGAAACATCAAGTGAAGAAATTAGAGATGGGTGTGTGGCCGGAAATTACAGGGAAGAATCTGTGATGGGTCTTAAATAGATGAACAAAGAGGAAGAGTGTCGTGAATAAAATTCAGAGGGCTTTGATGGCTTGTTACTGCCGAGAGTAGAGAAGATAGTGATAACAAGTCCAGTTGAGAAAGCAACAAAGAGAAGAACTTGGTGAGCGTTGTTGATGGTTTTCTGCCGTGAATGGGCTTGAGTTCTTATTTGAGGGATGAGACATGAAAATCATGGAGTGGCTGCTACGTTGAGGAGATGGGTTTCAAAGTTGTGTTAGACGGAGGAGGTTAAAGTGAAGATGTGAGTTGCTGCCATTGATATTGCCGAGAATATCGAGAAGAGTAAATTTGGGTTTGGATTTGATTAGAAATTGGCAAAGAGTAATTCGAATTTGAGAAGAGTGGATTTTTCGGATGTTAGAAACAGATGGAATGAATTTGGTTCAGTTTGGTTTGAATGGTGTGTGTGTATATGGTTATGAATGAGAACAAAAAATACCAGGGAAGGAGTTAGAATTGGGTGATAAAATCACCAACTCCACATGCCGGAATCACTGCCAGGAAATGCACATTAAGTGTTTGAATAAAGTTATCGAAGAATTGTCATGACTATTGAAATTGCCTTGTCTCTGTGGTCTTGTTATGAGATATGTGCCTGCGTATTTTGGGTTAGAATTTGTTTGTACTTGACTTATTTTTGGAATTTGAAGAGTTAGGGTTTATAATAGAAAAGAGAGTTACATTCTAAGAAGGATTTTACAAGGGAGAAAGCTATATAAGAACAACTTTAACAAGAAAGGGAGATATCTAGGTTTTTACCTAGTTCTCTTCTTACCTCTTCTACTTGTTTTCGTAGGTTCGTGCGGGGAAGCTTTCTCGATGTCTAGGGTTTGCAATTTATTTCTTCAATTCAATTTTGTGAACTCCAATTATTATGTGTAGCTAATTTTCTTTTATTGGTTAGGGATTAGTTGAATTTTACAATACATGATTCTTTGATTAATAAATTAGTTTTGTCTAAATATTATCTTTTATAATTCACTACAAATATCGCCATGTATGATTGAGTGTTTGTTTCATCGAGTGACCAATTTATTGAACTCAAATTCATATCTATAGCTAATTTTAGGTTTTTTATACACAAAAGTGACACTCCTTGAATACAAGTAGCATAATTGTGGTTATTGCTTGTAGCGATATATCTTAGTAATCACAAGTGGATCATGACCTTTGTTAAATTTGAATTAGTGCGCTTTCCATGTTCAATTCCATTGATTATCCTAATTTCATGAATCTTAATGCTCCTCGGGAATTAAACTTGATTAGTGTTTTTTACACGTTAGGTTGTTCTCTTGGTAGAATTCATATTCACATCTTTTAATGTGTTTGTTGATGACTTGAGGAAATTTGCAGGATATTCTTGCGATCAAGGTATTCTAGGGATTTTGATAAAACGAGATTAAATATCAATTCTAATTATTAGTACAAGAACATGTTTGTGAATGAAAACGAAACCTAAACCAATATTCTCAACTCTTTGACTATTTTCTATAATTTACTTGCTTTCTTATATAGTTTAATTACTTTCATTGAATCTGAAATTTCTCCCCTTTTACATAAGATTCCGAAATCATATAACAACCCAGACCTTTCCGTGGGAACGATCCTTTCCTACCTCGTACTTAATCCATATTTTGATAAAGTGAGAGCGTAAATAATTTTGGTGTGGTAGGACACACATCAACCTACTCAATGCCTGCATCTGGCATCACTTATTCAGTTCAGCATGTCAATAATGGTTGACTCATTCGAGCTCACACTGCTCACTCGAGCACATCAGAGTCTTGGCATGAGGCCTAAATAAATATATATTTATTTTAGTCTATCTGTTCTTTACAAGCTTCACTAGTCTTGTCAGACTCATCAGGATTCATTATTCATGTCTAGCCAGGCATGATAAGTCATAAGTCAACTTGACTAAACAAGTCACAACTTGACTCCACACTAAGTAGTATTTTCTACTAAAAATCATACGAGACATCAAAAATATCACAAATAGGGGGATATTCACTAGGGTATTGGTCTGGCGGTCTACAACAATGCGGTGTAGCAATGCACCCATTACGAGAAGTGTCTGGAATATTCGACAGTTTGCTAAGTAGAGGAGTGATGGGTATATAACCATCCAGTTTTCCCCACAAGCGAGACACGATTTTCAACATACTCTCCATCACATCCACTTCACCACTACTTCACAACTGCTAAAACTTCCTACAAAGACAGGGTGAACGGTTAATGTTATGCTATTATAAATAATCCCTCAATCTATTGAACAGAGGACAAAGATAAGATCGACAGAGGATACATAGAGCGTACAGACAGAACGTACGAACACACAAGTCTATCATCTAATTTTCATCAAGGCCTTCTCTCAGTCATAAAAATAGAATCCTTCATATCGATAAACATCTACCACACCTACTGGAGCCCAGCACTCCAGCACTCCAGCACTCCAACCTCAACACTTCCTCTGCTTCCCTCCCTAAGACCAAGCTTTCTTCTCTTTTTGTGACCGAAACAAGACTGGAACGGCCATTTCTTGGTTTAGGCCAGGATTGTACAGATTGATTTCTCCAATCTAAAAAAAGCACTTCTACAATACAAATGTTTAGGGATTAGACGAATTATCATCTGCTCACCCTATTTTTTCTAATTTACCGTTCAATTTTGTTTTCCCCACAAACAATGGGTAATCACCGTTGAGTATACCATGTTTTCTTTATATTAACTAGATTTTTTTTTCAAGTAGCTAATGATTGTGTATCTCGGGTCTGGGCTCACAACCCTCTTTAGTTTTAAATGCAAAGAGTCTTCCCTATATATGTAAGGCTCAATTAGTTTGTTTAATGTTAACTCTTTACCGAAAGAACAAGCTATTTCTCTTTTCTATTGGACAAAACATATAACTAAATTAGTCATATACAGTAATCAACATAGAGAAGAAAAAGATCGATTTAAATTTTAAGAAAACCAAGATAATTTTACTTTATTACATAATAGGTTAGAATCAAAAAATAACAATTGGAATGTGTTTTGCATGGATGGATAATAGAAATTGAATTTCTTCCTTCAATGGAAAATGAACTGACGCCTTCCAGGCTTCCCCGACAGAATTCGTTTTCCATCCAAACTCCACCCTCTTGCCATGTAACATAAGCAAAGGCTTCAAAAAAATAAATATAACATAAGTATTTTTGTGATAACTTTTGTTTTTGGTACATATTTTCTAATGAAAATTTCTATTGTGAACATGCGGAACACAAAAAATTATAATCATGGAATTCATTTAATAGGGAATTAGTTTTTTAGGTGGTCCGAACATCCCAGATACTATATGATATTCTTGGTAAATTAACACAACTTTATTGGGATCCAATATTTGTTATAGGGTGGATTATGTGTTATGTTTTGTTAATAACTAGATGATCTCGCGCAATGGGGAAGCTGACTGAAAATTTAAACTTATTTAAACAAATCTAATTACCGATCGAAGGGAGACTTTTATAGGGTCACTTGAATGTGATTTATCAGAAACGAAATTGGTTCAATTTTTTCAATAATTTCATCACAATTTGATCAAATTGGAACTCAATGGATCAATAATGCCCAAAATTAAGATTATAATCAGATACATATAGTCCCCAATTTCATTTATAACCCATCAAATCGATCAAAAAATATAGAATTGATTTTCAACTGATCCAAATTAGAAAACTCAAAAATCTGAAATTGATCAGCAACACTTATAACTGTTCTAACTTATGAACTATAAAAATAGATAGCAACACTTATAACGTCCCAAAATCAGAATCTTCAAAACAAACGAAATCACACTAATGAAGCTTGGAATCGCTCGAATTTTCGGTCTGTTCCCGGCGTTCAAACGGTCATCTAGTTTATCATGTTCTAACATTTTGCGGCGGTCTTAATTATTAGCAACAGACATAAGCATCGTTATCTATTTTGGTTGAATGGTAAGTCCATACGTAGTAACAAATATAAACGTTGTTAATGAATGTTGTTTTTCAGTTTTATTCTGAAACAATTGAATAGATTTAAACAATAATTGGGGTCTGAAAATAGCTGATTAGAAAATCAATTTCGAAAAAAAAATATGATCAAATTCGATCGAATTGGATAAAAACGAAAAAATGTGATTACACCACACTTTTTTGAGTTTTTTAATTTGAATCAATTGAAGACCAATTAGAAGTTTATGATCGAATTTGTGAAAAATAACAACAATTGGGTAGTGCATATGTCTGATTATCAACTCAATTTCAGAAATGAACGATCAATTTGTTTCCAATTTGATCGAATTAAGTTTTTTTGAAAGAAAAACCGTGACCAATACATTACACCACGTTACTGATAAAATACAAAAGTTCACCATATAAAAGGTCTCCCTTCAGTCGTCCAATAATACATATTCCATAAGTTACAAAATTTAGAAATTCATTCTAAAAGTTTCCGATTTCCTCTTAAATACTAATTGTAAAATTTATATGCTTTTGCTACGCTAAATGGTATTAGAGCCACGGTTGAGAGCATCTCGTTTCGCTCGGTGATTTAATGACGTTGACTTCTGACCCACAATTCTTGGTTTCACCTTGATGAATCTTCTGGGGCACCTTTACTTTTCTCCGTCCTTAATTGAGCATAAAATCTTTCGATGAATTCTTCGGCATCTTCATCTAGTTGGCACTCCTCTTCATCAGCAACATGATCTTTTAATGGAAATGGAGAATCCATAATTCGCACCTGTCTCACCGTTGGAGTACGACCAAACCCGAATCCAGGTAAATGAGGTGAAAGTATCGTTGAGCCTCCATTTTCCGTCATTACTTCGTTATTCAACATTTCTAACAGTTTTTGCACAGCATTAACTGTGGTTATATCTTCTTCTGAAAGTGAAAATTTACCGCCACGGGCTTTTTGTTTACTGTTGTTGCTGCTCATGTAGACAGCTGGGCTGTTACTACAACTGAATTCGTAATGTCTAGGGACTTTGTAGGAGGAAACTTGTGAAGCTTTGTTACTATTTTGATAATTGAACATCATGTTTTCGGTAACTTTACTTGCGATTTTTCCACGTTTAGATATGATGTTTTGAAGATGAATCATGAAGAATTTGTTGTTTCTGGAAATTCCTTTCTTTATCATGTAAAAAACTATTTTCACTATTTTCCATACTCTTTTTGATACTATTTTTGTGCTTGGTTTTGACTCCATTATAGTCTATAGTTTTGATCTTAAACAAAAAAGAGAAGAAGATACAGAGCTAGCTAGATTTAGCTAGTTTTCTTCTTAATTAAAGAGTGATATGAATATTGGAGACGGGAAGGGGTGGAATAAGGTATTTAAAGAGGAGTGTGAGATATTAATTTCAAGTGGTGGATCGTATTATTAATTTGTATTGTTATTAGTTGGATTAGTACTGTGCTTTCTTTCCCACCAATTATAATATGCGATCTTTTTTTGAAGCAAACGAAATATCTTTTTAGATTACCCACAACTATCTTTTTTTAAGCAAGCTGGTGGTGTGTGCCAAAAATTGACTTGAAACCAAGATAGCGCGTACTTCTCCCAAGGCCTAAATCACAATGAATGTGTCAACTGATTAAACTGTTCACGCCACGAAAGCTAGACCAAATCTTCTGCTGTTCTACAGTTCTATGGGAAATCCTAAAGTACGAGAATATGATTGGACACAAAATCTAGGTGTAGATGAATATTTTCCAACTTGGTAGCTGATACCTTTGTGCTGTTTTCGACCCATGTTAACTGGAGTAATTTTTTTTCTTTCTTAGTGGGTTATATACCATTTTCAATTTAATAAAAATACAAATTGCACAAGAGATGTAGATAAATGCAACTGGCTATGTTGTAGTATACCAAATGTAGGAGACGGTTTCCCTATGGATCGAAATTTGTTTTTCCTTCCTTCCCCTCTTTGAATCCCTCCCTGGTTTTGGGTACCGAAAAAAGAAGTTTAGGTGTATTCTTCATTCCATTGGCTTCGATATTCCATTAAATGAAGGTACAAATCCCTCATGGGACATACTTAGGAAGAAGATATTGGTAAATATTCTAAAAGGCCCGTATGTATATATATATTTATCTTATCTAGGATATAGGATTGTAGGAAAGGGTGTGAAATAAGTCTGGGAGACCAATTTATATTGAAAAAGATCAAAATAAATATAATTGAGCGTAGGAGCCAACCAAGTTGGGTATATAACTGCATATCCATGTTTTAAACTGGGTCTGTTGCACAAGTATATTCTAAGCTGGCTCCACCCCTACCTTACCTACAGTGCTGGTACCGAATCTAGTTGCATGTATAATTGAATGGAGTTGCCTTTCTCCTATGCATAAGTTTTGGTTCGTCACTTCAATGCACGCAAATAGGTCTTCATTTCCGAATCCATGCTAATTAAACTCTGATTTCTTAACCTTTCGGTAGTAACCTAAGAACCGAGTCACAAATTAGTTTATTCACAACCTCTGAATTACTGCCACCTAAAACAAGTCTCTTCTCTTGCAACATTTTGTGTATTACACGTGCTCGGAAAGAAGAATAGAAGTGTTTTCGCTTTTATGTCCACTAAATAGATTAAAGAGAAGATTATTGTATATAGTATAATGGGTTTTCAAGATTTGGACTAATTATTTGTGCAAAGAGAAAAGAAGATCCATTATGTACAAAAGCTGTAGCTTCATACTAAATTCTGGAGTATATGGGGAAGTCTAACTTCTTTGTTTTTGCCTAGAAGTTTCCCACAACACTTTGATCAGTAGAGTTTGCAATTTTGTATTACTTTAATAATAATTTGAACAAATTTATTGGAAGTACTTTTGAATTATAAATAAGGGCTGAAATATAAGGATCCTTTACCTGGTAGATATGATGGGAAACCAGTTTCCTTAAGTCATGACACATTGAATTCCACAGGTGAAGTAAAAGTACCCACTCTAGAGTACCTGTGTAGAGTGTAGCATGTGTTATTTTAAGAGTATAATGTCTTTCCTTTTCCACTAATTTGTTTATTGGTGAATAATTGTTTTCGTCTTCATTGTTGTTTCTCTTTTGTTGTTTAATCACTCGCATAATACACGTGCATTGCAGTATCTTTCACATCATAGGGAAGGATATATTAAGTAGGGTGCACACTAGGATTGGGTAGGTCGGATTTGGTGCCATCCACCATCCTACCCGTTGATGATGGGTGATTGAAATCATCATCTGTATCTATTCGTTTTATAGCAGGTTGGTTTTAACCTGATCCGACATTACAATGGATTGAGTCGGGTGGGTGGTGGGTATACATGTCCTCCTAAAAGGTTTTAATTCTTCAAACTTGAATTATTAACGATTGTAGCTAATTTTTTCTTTTTTCTCTTTTTTTCCCCTTAATCGACTGAGCAATTCAGTGAACTACCACTTTTTAATTGTCTATAGTTTTTCTAAAACACTATAAAACTAACAAGTTTACTCTTAATAGGAATTCATAGTCAAGCTACAACAAACCCTAATAATTAGTATTATCTAATCAAAGAATTTCGTTTCTACGGTTATATATTTAACTTGTTTCACAAATAAAATCTATGATGAAATTTTTAATTATTGAGGTTACATATTATAAAACACACATCAATAAAATAGAAAGATCGAATCTATAATATTAATTAAGATTTTTAATTCCATTATCAATATCACCACTGCAATATACGTGAATTTAAAAGGTAAAGCGATTCATAAAATAAGATTATGCATGTTGATCAATTTAGAAAGAAGAGAGAAGCTCGTAGTAGACTTGACCAAAAGAGAGATCAAATGAGAATAAAGAAAGATATACAGAGGAGAGTGATTTTCTATGAAGAGTGATTTTCTATGAATTACAGGGAGTATGCATGGATAACTTTATAAAGCTTAGAATATTATTTATTGTGTGTTAGAATATGATATATATAGAAAAATAAAACAACAATTATAGAGTAGCTCGGTGGTTCTACTCTTATATGGTGATTAAAATGTCCCATGTTCGGGCGTTACCAATTACAACCTATGCGTTTTTTTTTATGATTTAGTTAAATAACTATGTTTCCACTTTTTATTCTTATATATATAAACGGCTAGGATGAGTGATAGTGTTGATCGCACGCTTAGTAGAAAGTTATGACGGGTGGACGGGTAGGATCGGATGATAGAAGGTGTGAGTCATAATCAACCCATACCATCAGTGGGTAGGGTCGGGTGCTGGTTGGATCGGGTTTGTGCAACCTTAATTGAGAGAAAAAGATATTTTCTAAAGAAACTGAAAATTTGACATCTTTGTATATGTGCTCGTTATATGGGTATATAAACTCAGTACAATGGTTATAACCCCAAAGCTGTCACATCTATATACAAAAACTCCAACAAAACAAATTATCCACAAAAATCTCATTTGATTTAATGTATCTAAAATACCCTTATGAGTTATATTATTCCCAACAAACCTAACAAATACACCCATCCCGGTGAAAACCAAATTCCAGTTCTAGATTTTAAAAAAAAAATCGTTTTCTCTCTCTTTCACTATTTCTCTTTGGTTTCACCACCACTAATCAGCAACTCCACCTCACCACCAGCTAGCGCCACCACCAACAGCAACAACACAACCACCAACTAGCAGCATCACCAGCCAACGCCACCACCACCAGCAACAACACAACCACCAACTAGCAGCATCACCAACCACCATCACCAACGAGTACCAGCAAAAACCACCACCAACGAGCACCACCAACCACCACCAATAGCAACCAGATCTACCATCAACGAGCACCTCCAACCATCACAGCCACCAACCAACGACCGCCACCACCAATACCATCGCCACCACTAATACCGAGCACCACTCACCATCATCAACCAGCACTACCACCAACCAGCAACACCACCACCGATATCACCAGCAACATTGGTTTCAACGATAAAAGTTAGGTAGAAAAATGATGAAACCAAAATTGGTTTCAACATAAAATTTATATTTCACCAACACAATTTCAACGAAGAAACCAAATGCATCAAATTGAATAAACTAGGAAAAATTTAGTTGAAACCAAATTTGGTTTCAACATAAACGTATTGTTTCACCATTAAACTTTGGTTTCACGATAAAAAGTAGGCACAAATCATATGAAACCAAATTTGGTTTCTATAAAACTTACTGTTTTCACCAACAAAAAAATTGGTTTCAGCGTTGTTTAGCTTTTCTAAAATTTGATGAAACCAAAAAAGGTTCTATCATTTATTTTATTCCCAATGAAAAAAAATGATGAAACCAATTTTTGTTTTATCATTTTTTAGACATTCGACCAACACAAACACTGGTTTCAACGTTGTTTAGTTTTTGTAAAATTTGATGAAACCAAATTTGGTTTCATCATTTTTTTGACGTTTCACCACCAAAAAATTCTAATTTCAAAAATGATGATGTATCATTATATTTTGATGATGATTTTCGACGATGATGATATGGAGGTGTTGGTGATGTTTGTAGAGGATAGAAGGAGGAGGAAAAGGTGTTGTTGGTGGTGGATCTGGACATGTACTGGTGGGGGAGAAAAGATAACGAGGAGGAAGCGATGGGGGAGGAGGAGGTATTGTTGGTGGATGATCTTGAAGGTACTGGTGATGTTGGTGGAGGAGACAGAGGTGTTGTTAGTGGCGAATATGGGTGACAAAGCTATTATTGGTGAACATAAAAGTAAAATAAAAAGAAAGAGAGGTGTTGGTAGAGGAGACGGAGATGTTGTTGCTCCAGATATGTCTTTTCTCACTGTTTTGGTGGCGGGGGAGCTACTGTTGCTTGTGGTGATGGTGGTGGGGAGGAGGAGCAAGAAGAAACAGGAGAGAAGAAGAGAAGAAGAAAAAGAACCCGATGAAAAGAATGAAAGGGTAAGGGTGGCATTTTAAAAAGTGATAAAAACTAAATTTAAACATTATAAATGAAAATGAGGTTTTTATATCATCTTTATTTCAAATGGTTTTTATTTATAAAAAATAATATGGGAGGAGTTTTTGTATGCTAAGTAGGATCACCTTGGTTTTCTTTCACTTGTTATGATATAACTTTTCCTTTATTTTTTATATTTTTTTCGTAACAGAAATATCATGAAACAAATAAAACAAAAAACAAACTAAAGTTGAATGTTATCCCTCTCACAAGGGTCAACGATACAAGAAGAATAGAAGAACCATACACCATTTGGAAACGTGGTTGGAGAAAGCATAAGCTGCTAAAGAGTGAGCAACGTTGTTAGTATCTTTTCTAGCAAAATTGAAGGAGACAGACAAAAAATTAGGTTCTCTGTCTTTAATATGAATGAAAAGGTTTCTTAGCCTCTATGAGATTTGTCGATATTCCTCCTTCTGATTTCTGATTAGTTGTTGAGCATCACTTTCAATAGTGAAGCATTTCAGCTGCCATATATCAGCGAAACCCAAAGATAATAACATTGCCCTAGTTTCAGTTTCCAAAGAACCCAAGCAATGGAACGTATTAGTTCCACATACTACACATTTAGCATAATTATATCTAGATACCACAACTCCATCTCCTTTAATGTTTGTAAAAGCTGTCTCAGTATTCAGTTTAATAGTGTTACCTTCAGGAGGAGACCATTTCTCAACAATAACTTTTGTATTTGTTTCTCTTTTAACAGAAGAACTGTCCTCCAACTGGATCAGGTTGTAGTTGAACCAAAATTGATTGTCTCTAATCACTTTAATAATATTAGGGTTGGTGTAATTAAATATTTTTCATTTCCAGTCAGTCATAAAGCCCAAAGAATACATCATCCCATTCTAAATGTTGTGTAGTTCCACCTTCAAGAAGCCAACTAGCAATTTGTTGGGAGAGATGAATGTTGCTATGGATTCTTAGACACATGCTAGAACCACAAAAAACATCTTTGGCAAGGGCACATTCAGTGAACAGATGTTCAGTGCTCTCGTCTTTCATTCCACATAACTTGCAAGTCTGATCAATGCCATCAACAAATTTGCTAATATTTTTCAGAGTAGTAATCCCTCCATGGACAAGTCTCACACACAAATATCTAAATTTATTGCTTATGGTTCTTGACCCTCCAGAATTTCTTCCAAGGGAACGTCATAGGGTTAATTAGACTTTGGTACCTATGTTTTGTCCAGATTTAGTGATTGGTACCTGGACTGACGGTTGACCCGAGTTGACAATGTTAAAGTACTGACTTCTGTTTAGATTTTAAAAAAATAAAATAATACTTAACGCCGTTAACACGTGCGTGTTTTATAACTCACATGCCTTCGTATACATCCTACGACTATAATTCTTCAGATCCAACGGTCGGATTTTTAAAATTTCAAAAAAAATGACCATTTGCTGGTTGGAACAAAAGCACCTGTATATATCATACTGTCACCACCATCACCTGTAAATTCTCATCTTCTTCTTCAACAACTCAATTATTGAAAAAAATTCACACAAAAACATACATAATGGAGGGTTCAAGCTCATCACCAATTACCAAGTGTTCTCTATGTATTTCTGATAGTCATGTTTCCATATTGTCCTTGGGAAGGTACAAAATGCACACTCACCAATTGCAAGGGGTACCTGTTTCTTAGAAAAGCTGTAAAAGGAAAAAATGGATTTCAACCTTATGTGAAGTGCAACTAGTGTGCAGTTTTCATCTGGTTAGATGCTTATGTAGCTTCACACCACGGTATTCCACCAAGTTTACCAGATGATGAAAAGTGGTTAAAAGAGAAGCAATTTTACTTCTACTCATGCGGGGAAGCTGAACACATGGCTTATAACTGCAAAACCAACCTCTTACCATGCACAGATCCATGTTGTGATGGTAAGATGAAGCTGCTCACTTCTACAAAACCAGAATCTATTGGAAAGATATACTACTTATGTCAAACATGTAAGAAGGTTAAGTTTCAATAAATTTGTAAGCAAGTGTTGGAATAGTATGAACCTAGTAAGTTGTGATGAAGATGATAAAGATGACAACTAAGATACTGTCATACTGTCATAAGTAGGTAATTGATAGACACATTTTAGTGTCTAAATTGCACCTTAGTTTCTATTAAGTTAGTATTCGATCTTGCAAATATTACATGTTTTTATGCTTTTGTAGGTACATTTGAAGAATAAAGATTTCTGGAAAAATTGGCTCAAAAAGTGATAAAGGCACCCAAGGACAAGTGTTATTGGCACCCCAAGAATGGATAAGGGACACCCTAGGATCGGCGAGTCAACCCAGCGGGTCAACCTGGCGATTCAACCCAGCGAGCCAGCGAGTCGACTCAGCCGGATCAGCCGATTCAACTCATCGGGAAAACTACTGGATGTGTTCAAATCGAGTGATTCGTAAGTTCTGTTGCTTCCAGATTGTTCCAAATACTAATAGATATCTCACACAAGTCATAAACAGCAAAAGATCCCGTGAAATCAGCTCGGAAATCATGTATTTGGCCGGAATCATGATTCGATTAGGATTGAGATTTGTGGGCTGTTTTAGAGAGTTCTATTAGGTTTAGAACTCTCTCTAGGGTTTCTACTACCTATATAAACCAAGAGAAGCCAATAAAATCGAGGAAAAAAACCTGGAGAAGAATTCTGAAAATTTCCGGTGAAGCTCCGTCAACGTCCGGTCACTGCTACCGCACCGGCCGGCTGTTCTTCATCCATCACCGTCGGAGAAGACGACTCAGCAACACTTACAACTGTTGCTGATATGAATTTTCCTGTTGCGTATTGTTTCGAATCCTGTATTGCTTAAAACTCTCCTGTAACAGCTGAACCTTCTCCTGTAACGCATATAAGCGTATCAAATCAGCTGTTACAGCGTTATTCACCTTTGTAATCGATATTTTGAGCAATGAAGAGGTCTTTTGAGCAATCTTTTTCCACCATGAGCTAAGTCTATTTACTGGGATGATGGATAAGGTACTTTTCTCAATTTTATGTGATTTAATTATTTTCTAATAATTATTTATAATTCTTTTGTTATTAGAATTGCATAGTTTTAAATAGTGAAAACGGTTTTCTTTCAACAGTTGTGCTTTTGCTTGATGGATTATGCTTGGTTAATTAATTTTGATAGTCCATGCTTGTGATTTACCTCTGTTTGTTAGCATAACAAAACCAATTTTGGCAATTACTTGCGCTTCAATTAATTTAAAAAGAATTATCTGATTAATCACATAGGTTGTTAGAATTACCTGATTCCTGATTCCTGGTCCTTTTAAAATTATTCAAAAATCATCTTTAGGTTATTTAGTCTTTTTCATACTCCTGGAATTTTCTAGAGTTAATTTAAATCATTATTTTCTAAGATCATTACCTTTACAAGTTCGAGAAACGATCACCTTATTTACCACTATTAAAATTACATCAATTTTTGGCGCCGCCGACGCGGACTTGTTTTTAGGTTTAGGGTTTTAGATTTATTTTTAGGTTTTTATTTTTATTTTTATTATTTTACTTTGTTCTATTTTACGTTTCTTTTGGTATTTCTCTTTTTGCTACAGGTTGAATTTTTGATCGAAAAGGGAAGTAAGCCAAAGTTTTGGAATTAAAGTTAAAGACTTGGAATTAAAAGGGAAAAGCTTAAAGAACGAAAAAGAAGATCGAAGATTTTATTTTTTTAATTAGATTTTTAGTTTATTTTAATTAGTTTTAATTAGTTTTAATTAGTTTAGAAAATTGTATTAGGGTTTTTATTAATTCTGTAATTTTTCTTTTATTTTCGGACACTTTTGGACATTATTTTTGGGACATTTTGGACATTTTATTATTTTTAAACCCTACGCAAGGGTAGTTTTGAATATCAAACTGTGTGCAGGGAAGGACGCCCCCTCGGGTTCGCACACTATTGAAAAGGATATTAGTGGCCCGAGTCGACTTCAACGGTTCGTCGCCCGTCTAGTACGGGAGGTAAACTTCGACCAACCCACGAATCTCCTGTCAGTGGGTTTTCTGGACGCCTTTGTATGCATATATGTTGAGGACTGAATACAGAACTTAATTTTTGCATAGTAAAAGGCAAGGCCTGGCCATACAAGATAAGGTTTCGGATTTCATCACCGTCTCCTTCTTGCCCGCCTTAGGAAAACGAAACCTACGCGAACCTAAGCCTAAAATCTTGACTAGAAAGAGACCTATAGGGTATCGAGCTTATTGGAAAATCGTTCAAAAGGACTGTACGGGTTACTTTATTAGCCTAACTCAAAGAACAAGAAGATTATTTTAAGTTGATTAGAGCCGCCTTGTAACCCAGGGAAAAGTGCCAAAGAGACAGGGGTATCAAAGCTCCATTGAGCTTCTCCTGTTTCTCTTCGACTTAATCTAATTCAGATCGTTCTAAGAGGTTTGCTAAAATTATAACCAGTTGCTTTTTGAAAGAATAGAAGCTGGTCTAGAGACAATCTAAGTGGAACCATCATGCTTGTTGTTTGCTAGATTTAGGTTTGATTTGGTTGAGTCAGGGCACGATTGTGTTTGATTAATTGCTTGTTAGGATTTAATTTTGCATGCCAAGGACGCCCTTAAGGCGAACTTGGGATAGAGACCCTCAAGGTAGGTTAATTAGTGGCAGACTTGTAGTTCACCTTAACCTTGAGAAGCCAACTGAGAGTGAACTAGTCACTCCCGAGACCGTGTCAGCAATGACATCTCTGAAGGATTTGTTGAATCCGACCCGGACCTCACGTCCAACTTGCATCAAGTTAGCCGCTACTGAAGCGAGCTACGAACTGAAACCCGGAATTATCCAGATGCTTCCATTATTCTTAGGAAAAGAAAACGAAAATCCCTATTTTCATGTTAGGGAATTCGAGGAAATATGTAGCACAATCAGAATTAGAGACTTGAATGACGAGTCTATTAAACTTAGATTATTTCCCTTTTCACTAAGAGATAAAGCCAAGTCGTGGCTGTATAGCTTGGCCCCTCAGTCAATTGAAACCTATGCCCAACTTACTTCATCTTTTATTCAGAAGTTCTTTCCTAGGAACAAAATTTCGTCTGTTAGGCAGAAAATATGCACGTTTTCCCAGTTAGAGGGAGAGTCTCTGTATGTGTATGTAGAAAGGTTCAATGACTTATTGTCCCAATGCCCAGACCACGGTATAGAGGAGTTAAGGCTAGTTCAAATCCTCTATGACGGTTTAGATTATGCATCTATAACCTTGGTCGAGTCTTTGTCAACCGGAGGGTTCGACAGTAAGACTCCTGCTGAGGCGATGAAACTTCTGAGGGACATCGCCGAGAAGACCCAGCAGTGGGAGAGCAGTAGAGAGCCAAAAAGAACAATTCTACTAGGAAGAGGAAATGTTCATAGAGTAGAAGGATCTTTCGATTCAAAGGCCCAAATAGAAGCCTTATCTAGAAGGCTAGAACTGGTCGAAATGAATCAAGCTAGTAGTTCAGAGCCCAACCAATTCGAAGAGCAGGCTTTTGCTCTTTATAATAACACAAGATTTGATAACCAGAGAACGTTCGACCCGTATTCGGAATCTTATAACCCTGGCTGGAGAAACCACTCGAACCTTTCCTGGTCGAAAGGCCAGGCTCAAGGTCAGTTTAGTAATGCTAAAGGTCCTCCAGGCTTCAGTTATAAGAATTCGGCTGGTCCAACTCAGCCCAGCAATGATGAAAAGTATGAGCATAGGTTCCAAAGCCTAGAAAAAGCTGTATTTAGTTTACAAACCCAAGTCAGTGACATTGCTACGGCTCTGAGAGAGAGAAAACTTGGTAGGTTCCCTAGTCAACCCGAACCCAATCCTAGAGGATCCAATGGAATGTTGACTGGTGAGAAATCATCCAGTCATGTGAATGCAATTAGTACCCTTAGGAATGGTAAGGTAGTGGATAACAAGGTAACTAGGCCTGATAGTGAACAAACTATAGTTCACCCTGACCCAATAGTTGAAGAGACCGATAAAGCCTCTGAAGAGCCTGAGGCAACCCCTCAGAGAACCGATTTTATGCCTAGAGCCCCATACCCAAGGTTGTTAGCACCTACTAGGAAGGAATCCAATTTTAATGAAATAATGGAAGTTTTTAAGAAAGTCACGATCAACCTTCCATTATTAGATGCAATTAGGCAGATTCCTGCTTATTCCAAGTTTCTTAAGGACATGTGTACGCGAAAGCGAAAACTTAGCGTACATAAGAAAGCTTTTCTAGCTAGTCATGTAAGTTCAATTATACAGAGTAGTACGGCCCTTAAGTACAAAGACCCAGGTTCCCCAACCATAGCTTGCACAATAGAAAACTACTGGGTAGAAAGAGCCTTACTCGATTTAGGAGCCAGTGTGAAATTACTGCCGTACCATGTGTACCTCCAGCTAGGACTAGGCGATTTGAAACCGACTCAGATGACTTTGCAGTTAGCTGATAGGTCTGTGAAAATTCCTCGTGGTGTCATAGAAGATGTTTTGATTGAAGTGATGTTCCAAATACTAATAGATATCTCACACAAGTCATAAACAACAAAAGATCCCGTGAAATCAGCTCGGAAATCATGTATTTGGCCGAAATCATGATTCGATTAGGATTGAGATTTGTGGGCTTTTTTAGAGAGTTCTATTAGGTTTAGAACTCTATCTAGGGTTTCTACTACCTGTATTAACCAAGAGAAGCCAATAAAATCGAGGACAAAAACCTAGAGAAGAATTCTGAAAATTTCCGGTGAAGCTCCGTCAACGTCCGGTCACTGCTACTGCACCGGCCGACTGTTCTTCATCCATCACCGTCGGAGAAGACGACTCAGCAACACTTACAACTGTTGCTGATTTGAATTTTCATGTTGCGTATTGTTTCGAATCCTGTATTGCTTAAAACTCTCCTGTAACAGCTGAACCTTCTCCTGTAACGCATATAAGCGTATCAAATCAGCTGTTACATCGTTATTCACCTTTGTAATCGATATTTTGAGCAATGAAGAGGTCTTTTGAGCAATCTTTTTCCACCATGAGCTAAGTCTATTTACTGGGATGATGGATAAGGTACTTTTCTCAATTTTATTTGATTTAATTATTTTCTGCCAGGAGGTACCCAAACTGGTGGTGCAGATGGTGTTGTTGTTGCAGATGGTGTTGCTGGTGCATATGGTGTTGTTGTTATTGGTTCTTCAATATTATCCCCAAACAACAACTACTCATATCCCCTCCTCATGGTCCCATTCCCTCCACCTCTAGTTCTTGGACCACCTCTACTAGTGGAAGCTATAGCTCCACCTGGCATTCCACCTGCCTGTCCACCTGTCACCTCATACCCATCACTTCTGCCACCTCTCATGCCACCTCTCCTGCCACCTGTACTCCCACCTCTGCTATTGTTCTGTTGTTGACTTTGGTACTCCTAAAAATTATTTACTTTTCTTCTTGGTCTACAATCATCAATGCTGACTTGCTTTTTCTTAGTTGGTTGCACATCTGATGTTTCTACTTGAGTAACTGACTCAACAGGGGTAACATCCACATCAACATTTACTGCTGCGTCTACTTGAGTACCAGTACCACCACTTCCTATACAATCATTTACAGCACTACTAGACCCACCCACCAATTTAACACTTTTCTTTACAAATTTCTTTAATTTTCTTCCACTACTAACCTTTTCTACACCTTTCCTAACTTCATTTACAACAATACTTGATCCAACTGCATTAGACCCACCATTTGTGTCCACATTTACATTGTTGATAGACACATTTAAGTGTCTAAATTGCACCTTAGTTTCTATTAAGTTAGTATTCGATTTTGCAAATATTACGTGTTTTTATGCTTTTGTAGGTACATTAGAAGAATAAAGATTTGTGAAAAAATTGGCTCAAAAAGTGATAAAGGCACCCGGGAAAATGGATTAAGGCACCCGCATATTGGATTGGGGCAACCCCTTTTTGGTTTAAAATTCGAATTTGGCGGGAAGAATGATGGTTACGTAACCAAATTCTGCTGTGAAGATTTTAAAGAGTTTGATCGAACAAAGAAGCCTCTAAGAGATACTAGAATGATTCAAACATCTCATACACGGCAAAACAGCACATCTAAGAGCTAAATATTGGCCGGAAATCGTGGAAACAAATCGGAAAAGCCAATCCGATGCTGTTTGAGTTCATCTCGGATTTACAAGTTGTTTGGATAAGTTTTGAGAGTTCTAATCGAATTAGAACTCTCCCTAGGGTTTGTTTCATCTATAAATAGCAAGGTAAGCCAAGAAAATCAGGGGGGAGAATCGCTGGAATAGTGAACAGAAACCTTTCTTTTCTGCTGCTGCGTACAGGGAAGAAGGAGGTGAAGAACAAACAGCTCTAGCGAACTGTCGTTCACTAACGCTGGAACTGTCGTTCATATTGAGCTGCTTCAACTATTTCTTTCCTGTTGCTCATTTTCTTTTGTAACGGCTGAACCATCTTCTGTAACGATTATATACGTATCTGTTCAGCTGTTACACCATTATTTCACCATTATATCAAAATAGCAAAATAGTAAGTTTTATGTGGTAAGTCTATTTTTAATTAATTAATTATAATTCTTTACTTGTTAAAATTGCATAGTTTCGAAATAGAAAAACGGTTTCATTCAGTAGTGGTGTTTTTGTTTGATGGGTCATGCTGGGTTGACAACCTCTGATGTCCCATGCTTATGATTTACCTCTACTTGTTTGCATAAAACCTATTTTGGCAATATTTGAGCTTAATTTATTTAAAAGAATTACCTGATTAATCACATAAATTGTTAGAAATAACTGATTCTTGATTCCTGGTTTTCCCCATATTTTCTAAAAATCATCTCTAGTTTATTTTCCTGATTTTTATTTAGTTAGATTAAGTCTAATATTTTCTAAAATCATTACCTTCACAAGTTCGAGAATCGAACCTCTTTTTACCACTTTCTAAACCACATCAATTTTTGGCGCCGCTGCCGGGGACTTGTTTTTAGGTTTAGGGTTTTAGATTTATTTTTAGGTTTTTATTTTTAGTTTTATTATTTTACTTTGTTCTATTTTACGCTTCTTTTGGTATTTCTCTTGTGGCTACAGGTTGGATTTTGGATCAAAAAGAAAGTACGCCAAAGTTTTGGAATTAAAGCTAAAGACTTGGAGTTAAAGGGAAAAACTTAAAGAACGAAAAAGAAGATCGAAGATTTTATTTTATTTTTATGGTGGACCCACCAATACTCTCAGAGAAACACAAAATTGCAAATAATAAAACAGAACGTGATATGGTGGTGACAACTATCATGTTATTTCTAACACCTGAACTCTGTTCCTTTATGAATAGACCATCTAGCTGGGCACACCAATCCTTATAGCAAAATGGCTAAGTTTCTATCTACCTAGAGTGGTTAGTGTCACCCTGAATTGTTCACATGCTTCTAAATTCCAAATCTTATTAAACCTAAAAAGTCTCCCAATACCCCCAAACTTAAATTAAACAGTGTCCTCAATGTTTCTAAGTAAAGAACAATACCAAAAGAGTAAAAGTAAGGGAGTCAGAAAGATAGTACCTGAATGCCTGAGCATGGGTTACCTCCCAAGAAGTGCTAAGTTTAAAGTCTTCAGCCAGACTAGAAAAGAATTAGTCACCCCCTTAAATCGTATAGCAATAATCGGAACAACTGTGGGTCATCTGAATCAAATAGTGTGCCCCACGGTAGAAGTAAACTGCAGCAAGCTAAGAGGATAAACGATCTAAGTACACCTTGATCCCTATCTAGGTAAACCACATCGACCAGAGGATGGGTTTCTGGCAACGTAGGATCGGTAAATCTAGCTGGAGGATGATCTCGTAAAATTGCAGCGGTGCCTATGTCAGGTCCCAAGCTAGGGACCTTCTTAAGAGTTAATGGTATAGCACATGGAGAATGATAGTCACCCCCAAACTTAGAGTTTTCAGTGTCTCTAGATAGACTAATAACAATTTCCCTCATTTCCGGATCGTCAGATTCTCGAAAATAGTCAACTGCTTCTTCTAAATTACAATCCGGTGGTGCAAAGCCTAACAAAGTACGCACCTCATCAATAACCCTATCATTATTGCCATTAAATCTGTAGTTGGTTAGGCATTTTTCTAATGGATCTTCTAATGGGTTGGGCCTAAGCTCCATCTCACTAGACGGTTTGGATTCTTCTGCTGAATGTATCTGGTGCATACAAACTGTTGGGCTAATTCCCTTAATATCTGCTATGGTTCCTCCTAAGGCTTTTTGATTGTCCTGAAGCACGGTTAGTAGCCTATTCTCTTGGTCACTATCCAAATCTGGAGTTACAATCACAGGTAAGGTCTCTGATGGGCCTAACTCATCAAACTCTAATCCAAAGTGGGCTAGACATTTTGCTAACGGGTCTTCTATCAAAGTGTTTGGTAATGACTCCTGAACTGGGGTCTCTACCATGTTGACGGTTTCTAAGGTGGGGTCATCAAGCTCAGGTGGTTGATTACTAATGTTGAAGATATTCATCTCAATAGTCATGTTACCAAAAGACAAGTTCATAACACCGTTACGACAGTTAATGATCGCATTAGATGTTGCTAAGAACGGGCGACCTAGTATAACCGGTATATGATTCTCTGGATCAGGCACAGGTCTGGTATCAAGCACAACAAAGTTCACTGGATAAATAAATTTATCCACTTCAATCAAAAAATCCTCTATGACACCACGAGGAATTTTCACAGACCTATCAGCTAACTGCAAAGTCATCTGAGTCGGTTTCAACTCGCCTAGTCCTAGCTGAAGGTACACATGGTACGGCAGTTAGTTCACACTGGCTCCTAAATCGAGTAAGGCTCTTTCTACCTGGTAGTTTCCTATTGTGCAAGCTATGGTTGGGGAACCTGGGTCTTTGTACTTAAGGGCCGTACTACTCTGTATAATTGAACTTACATGACTAGCTAGAAAAGCTTTTTTATGTACGCTAAGTTTTCGCTTTCGCGTACACATGTCCTTAAGAAACTTGGAGTAAGCAGGAGTCTGCCTAATTGCATCTAATAATGGAAGGTTGATAGTGACTTTCTTAAACACTTCCATTATTTCATTAAAATTGGATTCCCTCCTAGTAGGTGCTAACAACCTTGGGTATAGGGCTCTAGGCATGAAATCGGTTCTCTGAGGGTTTGCCTCAGGCTCTTCAGAGGCTTTATCAGTCTCTTCAACTATTGGGTCAGGGTGAACTACAGTTTGTTCACTATCAGGCCTAGTTACCTTGTTATCCACTACCTTACCATTCCTAAGGGTACTAATTGCATTCATATGACTGGATGATTTCTCACCAGTCAACATTTCGTTGGATCCTCTAGGATTTGGTTCGGGTTGACTAGGGAACCTACCAAGTTCTCGCTCTCTCAGAGCCACAGCAATGTCACTGACTTGGGTTTGTAAACTAGAGATAGCTTTTTCTAAGGTATGGAATCTCTGCTCATTCTTTTCGTCATTGCTGGGATGAGTTGGACCAGCCGAATTCTTATAACTGAAGCCTGGAGGACCTTTAGCATTACTAAACTGACCTTGATCCTGGCATTTCGACCAGGAAAGGTTTGGATGGTTTCTCCAGCCAGGGTTATAAGATTCCGAATATGGGTCGAACTTTCTCTGGTTATCAAATCTAGTGTTATTATAAAGAGCAAAAGCCTGCTCTTCGAATTGGTTGGGTTCTGAACTACTAGCTTGATTCAGTTCGACCAGTTCTAGCCTTCTAGATAAGGCTTCTATTTGGGCCTTTGAATCGAAAGATCCTTCTACCCTATTAACATTTCCTCTTACTAGAAGAATTGTTCTTTTTGGCTCTCTACTACTCTCCCACTGCTGGGTCTTCTCGGCGATGTCCCTCAGAAGTTTCATCGTCTCAGCTGGAGTCTTACTGTCGAACCCTCCGGTTGACAAAGACTCGACCAAGGTTATAGATGCATAATCTAAACCGTCATAGAGGATTTGAACTAGCCTTAATTCCTCTATACCGTGGTCTGGGCATTGGGATAATAAGTCATTGAACCTATCTACATACACATACAGAGACTCTCCCTCTAGCTGGGAAAACGTGCATATTTTCTGCCTAACATACGAAATTTTGTTCCTAGGGAAGAACTTCTGAATAAAAGCTGAAGTAAGTTGGGCATAGGTTTCAATTGACTGAGGAGCCAAGCTATACAGCCACGACTTGGCTTTATCTCTTAGTGAAAAGGGAAATAGTCTAAGTCTAATAGACTCGTCATTCAAGTCTCTAATTATGATCGTGCTACATATTTCCTCGAATTCCCTAACATGAAAATAGGGATTTTCGTTTTCTTTTCCTAAGAATAATGGGAGCATCTGGATAATTTCGTGTTTCAGTTCGTAGCTCGCTTCAGTAGCGGCTAACTTGATGCAAGATGGACGTAAGGTCCTGGTTGGATTCCACAAATCCTTCAGAGTTGTCATTGCTGACACGGTCTCGGGAGTGACTATTTCACTCTCAGTTGGATTCTCAAGGTCAAGGTGAACTACGAGTCTTCTACTGATTAACCTACCTTGAGGGTCTCTATTCCAAGTTCGCCTTAAGGGCGTTTTTGGTATGCAAAAATTAAATCCTACCAAGAAATTAATCAAACACAATCGTGCCCTGACTCAACCAAATCAAACCTACATCTAGCAAACAACAAGCATGATGGTTCCACTTAGATTGTCTCTAGACCAGCTTCTATTCTTTCAGAAGGCAACTGGTTACAATTTTAGCGAATCTCTCCGAACAATCCGAGTTAAATCAAGTTGAAGAGAAACAGGAGAAGCTAAATGGAGCTTTGATACCCCTGTCTCTTTGGCAACGCTTCCCTGGGTTACATGGCGGCTCTAATCAACTTTAATCTAATCTTCCTGCTTTTTGAGTTAGGCTAATAAGGTAACCAATACAGACCTTCCAACCGATTTTCCTATAAGCTCGTTACCTTATCGGTCTCTTTCTAGTCAATATTTTAAGCTTAGGTTCGTGTAGGTTTCGTTTTCCTAAGGCGGGCAAGAAGGAGACGGTGATGAAATCCGAAACCTTATCTTGTATGGCCAGGCCTTGCCCTTTACTATGCAGAAATTAAGTTCC
>JAJJMC010021344.1:829764-850423 GCA_023531435.1 Papaver californicum | reverse complement strand
AAAGGTTATTAGGTATGTACTGTGGATAATTAGATCCAAAAGATAGGACATTCATGATTCATTTTCTTTCTTTTAAAAGATGATGGATTTGTAACTATAGTTTGAATCAGATTTATGATATGTAAATGATTGGATTGTTAAAATGTTTATCAAATCATTGTTCTTAAAATGATTCTGTGTATCTGTTCAATAGTTAAAATCTTATGTTTATTGTATTATCCTTAAATCATTGGTTGTTAATGTCAATGGGAATATTGGCATAAACACTAAGGGTGCCCACCTATTAACTTTAGAATCTTTGTAAAGATTAGCCTCTTCCATTTTCCTGATCATCCAAGAAATACCTTGGGAACAATGACTAAAAAGGTAGGGAGAGAAAGGATAACCTTGTCGTAACCCTTCCTCGCTAGTGAAAAAACCCTCATGGGTACCATTAACTTTAATGGAGAAGGTGGGAGTAGTAGTGCAAAGCATAATCAAGTCATGAGTTTTACCCATAACTCCATATGCTTTAAGACATTGACTCAGGAAACTCCAAAATATCCTGTCGTATGCTTTACTAATGTCTATTTTAAGAGCAGAAGAACCAATTAAGGAGTCATATTGGTTCATCGAATGAAACAACTCTTTGGAAGTGGCAATATTGTCAACTATACTTCTACCAGGTATAAAGGCATACTGAGATTTATCCACTAGCTCATGAAGATGCCCTTTTAGTCTTTGGGCCAGCATTTTGGTAATAATTTTATATAGGTCATTACACAAAGCAATAGGCCGGTAGTCAATGGGTTTAGTAGGATTTTTAACATGGGTATGAGAGTTATATGATTGTGGTTTAAACCAGGAGGCAAAGAAACATAAGAAAATAATTTTGAATAAAAGTAGTTACCTCTTCCCCCACTTTTGCCCAACATCTTTTACAAAAAGAGCTGGCATCCCATCTAGACCAGGAGAGCCAAGGGACTCCATTTGACTTAATATCCTCCAAATTTCATCATTCTTTGGTACCGCATCAATGTCATTGTTTTGCATCTCGGATAGTCTTGTTAGAGAAGCGAAAGGGATGTTCATGTCTGTAGCAGCATCATCATTTGATTCATTTCTGAACATGGAAGCAAAGTGATGAACTAGGCATTTAGGTATGTCCTTTGATAGACACATTTTTGTGTCTTATATTCTCTATTTTGTTAGTATTCATTTTTGTACTTATTTTGGTATTTTATGTGTTTGTAAGTGTTTTTGGGAAATAAACATTTACAGAAAAGTTGTCTCAAAAGTGATAAAGGCAACCATAGAATTTACTAAAGGCATCCATCAAATTTCTAAAGGTGCCCACTCCTTTTAAATTCAAAAGAAGAAATTGGTGGGAAAGTTTACTCTCGGCGTGTGAAGATTTATGGTCGTGGTTTGAAGAGATTTTAAGGCTTTAAAGACAAGATTATATTCTTGCCTTAGTTAAGAGGAGTTTGAATAAGATTGAGACCCAAAATCGAAAACAGAACCGTATCGGATCAAAAAGCTTATTCCCAGAAAGAAATCATGGATAAATAAAAGACACGGATTATCGTACCTGTTTTTGCTTCAGTTTACTTCCTTCACTGGGACAAGCAAGGTAACAACGTGTTTGAAAGAGAAATAATTGATATTTGAGATCAGAACCAAGAGTTTTAAGGAAAGAAAAATCAGTCGAGAGGTCGTGAGAATATTTCCGTGAAATCATTCATTAAAAGAAAAGATATTTGGGAGATTTGGAAGATGATTTGTGTTATAGTATAAATTCTAGTCGATGGGTACATAACAAATGGAGGCTGGAGAGGCCAGTGTTCGAGAAAAATTAAATCAGAAACATTCAACAAGTTTTAGGGTTCTTGAGACGAGGAAGAAGAAGAAACGACGCAAAGAAATTATCATTTAAAACCGTTGGCTTTTCTTTCATAATTAGAAGCTAAAACGACATTTTTTGAACAGTATCAGCGACAGTTCTAGCTATACAACACTTTAAAGTTGTTGTGAATTCATTAAAGAATTCTAATTATTCTGCGACGTTGTGAGTCAGTTCTTCTTTGTAATTTTTCTATAAAATTAATAAATAAATGGTTTATTCTCTATTTTCTTTTTCCCCTTGTGCCATGAATAGCTAAACCCCATTACTGGGACAATGGAGGAAGCCATATTTCATGATTGTGGTAAATATAGTTAATTCGTTTATGACCTTTTGCATTAATTTAAATTGATTTATAATTTTTCTTAATTAATTATGATTTTGTTTGATGGTGTATGCTTAGTCTTAAGTACTTTTGATGCGTCATGCTTATGATTTACATTTAATGTTTTAGAAATCTATTTTTGGCAAAGAATCAGAGTCAATGTTTTAATTATATGAGCTATAATTGTCTAGGATTAATGTATGAATCACATGAATATGAAGAATGGTGGAATCCTAAGTCTCAATTTCTCGTAATATTATTGTCATCTTTTGTTTATTTGCTATTTTAGTATTAGAATTTAGGTCTAAAATCAATCTTCACAAGTATGAGTGAACGAATCTCGTAAGTTTGGAGTTTCCATTTTATCCGTCTTGTCCATCCATCACCCTTCACCTTTTTCATCCACTTTTTGTCGTTACAGATAAAATCTTTTTTTCATTCACCTGTCGTCATTACCTATAAAATCCTCTCTGAGTTGTTGCCATTAATAAATGTCCTCGGTTTAGGAGATGAGCAGTAAATCTCATATACAAAAAAGAGGAAAAAAAAAAAGAGGAAAAAAAAAACGAGAAAAAAAAATAGTAGTTGAAACAGCCACTTGGGAAAATTGATCAATATTTGAAAAAACAAATCAGAGAATTGCAAGATGAAGCATCAAAGAAATTTAGAGGGTAGCAGAGTGAAATATCAATAATTTGTGGAAACATTGTTCAGTATTTGAATTTTTTTTGAGAATTGCAAGATGAAGCTTCAAAGAAATTCAGATAACAGCAAGGTCAAATATCAATAATTTGGAAGAACATGTAGAACATGGAAAATCAAGAATTTTGGTTAATGATCGAATGGTGTAAGAAGATATAACTCTCGATTAAATATTGGAAATATGCTCAATTTATACTCATAATTTTGAAGAAAAAAGTAATTCTCATAAGAAGAAAAAAATGCTTTATGGATATATTTTGAATATTATTTTGGAGGATAATTCTAAGGGTGTTGAAATTCAGAGCCAATTCGAAAACTAGGGGCAATCTAGTAGAGGTTAATTGTTTTGAAAAATTCTAAGGCATGATAAAGGTATAGTTTCTGATAATTGCCCGATCTAGGTATGATGAAAATTCATCCATGCTTTTGGTTCAGGTCATGTACAACAATTTGTATAAAATTATTTTTTTAGGAAAAATTTCCTTAGGATTTTTGTCATTTTTCTAATCGGTTTTCAGAAGAAAAAAAGTTACAAAGAAATGCTTCCTTAGGATTTTTGTTTTAATTTTCAAATTGGTTTTCAAAAAAATAAAAATTATGTTTTAAAAAAAATGCTTCCTTAGGATTTTCGTAGGTCTTCAAATTAGCTTTTTCGAAAAAAAGAAAAACTCATTTGATTTACTGGTTCAACCTACATCAGAGCGTGCTTGATGATCCATTATCCCAGGGCTAGAACGAAAACAAGAAAAATTTATCAAATGAAAATTCTGAAGAATGACTCATGAAAAATTAAGGGTTTCATCATGAGAAGAACGACATCTAAGAATTGAAAATAATTTCCAAAGCCGATGAATAAAATGAATATTAAGTATCAAAAAGAATTGAAGAGTTGAACTGTAAATAAAATATAAGTGGACTTACCTGTTTTCGCTTCCCACTCACACTAGTAATATCGTTGTCTTGATCAAAAATATCATGACAATGTTTAAAAGTGTAAAATCAAATACTCAAGATTTTTTTTGATGAACTCAATAGTGTCATTTTGAAAAACTTTTTTGAGAACCGAAAACCAACACAATGTTTTGGCCAACGTTCTTAAAAAAATATTTTACAAAAATTTGAATCATTCAATTTAGAGAAAAAATTTAAAATCAAAAGTTAATTAGTGTGGGATAATGTCATTGGTATGAGCAGAGAGTCTCCTCCAAGCATTTTAAAAGTGGTGTAAGACGCGAGATGGTAGCTTCCGTCATGAAATGTGTTGCAATAATTAATTTTTAAATTGTTTTCTAGAAACATAATATGAAGAGAAATTAAAATTTGTAGACTACCGTCATTGGTATGAGTCGCAGAGGTTCGCTACCAATATACATTTCAAGAACAGTGTAAGACGCGATATGGTAGCTTCTGTTTTAGAATGTGTTGCAGATTTTGATTTTAATTCTATTTAAAAAAAATTAAAATAAATAATGAGTGATTCGAATTTTTATGAAATATTTTCATTTTATCAATGTGAAAAATAGGGATTCATATCTTTAGCATTCAGTTGTACGCAACCTTTACCAAAGAGGGACAACTGATGACACCTCAAATGCATTAATCGTCATTAGGATGTACTGTAGTCATTTCAAGCATTTTATAATTAGTATTATGCATTAAGAAGTCTTTAGGATTTTTAGTCCATGGTACACATCATTATTTAGGTTCAACGTTTGGTGTTCGGTAGCTTAACAGTAATGGTCCCATGATTGGTCGTGATAGTTTTTCTTCTTTAATTATTTTCTTTATTTTCTTTTGTTTAGGTTAGCTAAAGCGTACTCGATCATTTATAAGACCCTAAGCTCTAATTGTTAACTTAAGTTAAAGAGTCTTTTGACCGAGGAGACTAGGTGTCTAACACCTTTTTAGTCCGTAATCAGATTCCCGGATCATAGAATTTCTATTTTGATCATGTGCTTTATAAAAGAAAATTTATCGATTTGATGACTTTTTTAATTCGGGATCTAAACCCTTAAAATTAGGTGGTGACTTCGATAATAATAACATGTGGGTGTTTAGCCATTTTGGAGACTTAGAAATCTATTGGGTCTCGTCCCGTGGATTTTCACGGTATCTACAAGCGTACAGCGCCAAACGAGGAATTTTTCATGTTCGTCACATCCCAGGATCATGTTATAACCCAGATCTTCCTTTGTTATGTAAAATTTGGTTCTAGCACGCAACACTCATTTGTATTTCAAGATCAATATAGCCATAGGCGTTCACAGGTTTTCCTCCAGGGTCTTGAATGGTTGTGGGAGCACAGACAGCTTTACCACGTGTAATCCCTACAACCCAGAGTGTCTTTACTGGGATGATGTTGATTGTAGTGCCTGCATCGATTAAGGTTCTTCTAAATTCATTGTTTATGAGGCTAGCAACAGTGAGAATTCCCCAGTCGTATTTTTCTCTATTTTTTCCCATCTGTGCAGGTTCAATGTGTGTTTTGCTTTCATTGTGTGGAGGTAGTGTACTGCAAGATACAATATGATTAAGAGAAGTAAACAAGTCCTTACCTTGCGCCTTTGAGAGGTAAAGGAGTTCACACACACGTTCCATCAGGGATTGGACTACTTTATTGGTGAGATCTTCAGATATAATAAAATGCCTGATAGGGAGAGGGTTCCTATGTATGCCTTCAGTCCCCAGGTCCAATTCTCCCCACTCAATCCTCTCTTTGAATATCCGCTTCAAGGCATTGCAATCGCTTGTAGGATGATTAACAAATATGTAAAAATAACAGTATTTAGGATATGTCATTTCTTTCTCTGTTGGTGGGCGTCGAATGCGAGGTAGGTTGATTGTGCCATCCTAAATCCATACTTCTAGAATATCGATCACTTTCTCAATCGGAAGAGGGAAGTCTGTGGCTGCTGGGGCTTTTCTTGGTAGTTTTTGTTGTCGTTGGGCCGTTGGTGGAGCTGCATCTGCTTGGTCAGCTCTTCTAGGTGGTCGGACCGCCTGTGGTGCTGGAGTTGGAGCTGGTGCTGGTGCTTCACACTGAATCGATGTTGCGGCCTTCCTCTTACCTCATTCAGTCACGGCCCCCACAGATGGTTGTATGTTAAATTTCCTTTGATCCAGGCATTGACTGCTGCGAGTCTCTCGTACTTCTTCATTCTTGGTAGAAGGCCTTGTCCTCTCTAGAAGAGCAGGTGCAATAGTAGCAGATCTCTTGGAAACTTCATATAACTCAGAGAATATTTGAAATCGGAAATTATCTAGTAAAGCACGATAGACTGGTATCATACCATTGATGCAGAGTTCCATCAATTGAAGATCAGTTATATTCGGGTCATGGAAATCTAGTGCTTGGACCCTGAACCGCTTCACATAATCATCGGGATGTTCATTAGATCGCTGAAACATCCTTCCCAAGTCTGATAATGTGGCTTGTTCAGATACAAATAAGTATTTTCTGTAAATGCATTAACCATTTCACACCAGTTAGAAATACTGTTGTGAGCAAGTTTGTTGTACCATGCGTACGCTCTTCCAGTGAGAAATTTATAAAACTCCCTCATACGCAACACATGGTTGTACTCATGTTCCTCTAATAATTACAAAAATCGTGAAATATGTTCACGAGCTTTTCCTGTTCAATCATAAAGTCAGAATGAATGAGAGGAATATCCCCTAGGAGGAGGGATCCTTTGCATCTCAGAGGGATAAGGAGGTTGATGTTGATGAATAGTGGATGAATTATTCTTTCTAAAACTTTGGAGAAGATGTTCAAAATCTTCACGAGTAACAAAGTTAGGCCGATGGCTTATCTCTAGCACTGTATTAGAGAGAATACGAATTTCATCTTCATCTTGAGCGTGAACCCTTGATGTATTGGCATCAGAAGTTGTTTCAAAAGTATTTCTAGTCTGCTCTGCTGGTGGTAATTTTTATGTAAGGTTTTGAGAAAGGTATGGACCTTCTTATGAGTTGCATCCATGTTTGTTTGAGTCCTAGCAAGGTTTTCCTGTTCTGCATTAAATCGATAATGGTAGGAGGAGTCTATTCATCCCTTGCTTCTTTAGTGTGCTTCGCAAATGGAGAATGAGTGATATTGTCGATATTGGTAACCTGAGGAGTGTTATCTGGAGTACCAGTACTGGTACTAGCAGTAGTCACTGAGCCTGACCTAAGACCAACCATTTTTGAAACTAAGGAAAATTTAAAAATTTGAGAAATTAAAACTGAGAGATTGACCTCCCATTTTGGTCGCCAAAATGTTTGTGGAGAAAACGAATTCATATGGTAAATTAGAAAAAATAGGGTGAGCAGATGATAATTCTTCTAATCCTTAAACATTTGTACTATTGAAGTACTTGCTTAGATTCGAGAGATCAATTTGTACAATCCTGACCTAAACCAAGCAATGGTCGTTCCAGTCTTGCTTCAGTCACAAAGGAGAAGGAGAAGGGTTGGTTTTAGGGAAGGAAGCGAGATAAAGATTGAGGTCAGAATATCAGACTCTGTAGGATGTAATTGGTGTGAATAGCTATGAAAAATTATGTGTGTGAGAAAGTTGAATGATCGAGTTGTTTGATTTTGTGTTAGACTTGTCTCAGATTTAATAGACTTATTCTCTTGTGTTCTTTAAAATAGATTGAGAAATCCATTTTATAATCATTCACCTGACCTCCTTTCTGGAAGAAAGTGTCGATGATTGAGTAGTGATAAAGTTGAGAAGGTAGAGAAAGTGTTGACAACCTCTCCCTATTCTGTTTGAGGTTGAATGGATAGTTGCTCAACCTACCACTTCCTACTCAACTGTTAATCTATCCTTCCAAATTCTCTGTAGTGGGTGCACTGCTGCACCACATGTCGTAGACCACCAGATCAATACCCTAGTGAATATCCCCTCATTTGTGACATTTGATGTCTCGTGTAATTTGTAGCATTTAAGCATTATTAATGCTAATTCAAATGAGGCCCTGCTTAGTTGGTCTCTTAATTAAAGATTTGTCTTGCTTGACTAGCCTGACGAGTGTAGCAAAAATAAAATAAAGCATATATTTATCTATATTTGATAGGAACAATGTGTTCAACTTGGTCAATTTTGCATTGACATGTTTGTTTTGTAGAAATAAGCGTATGCTGCTGAGCATGAGAATATGTATGTGAAACCACATACAAAATATATGTATGAAAAGCCACATATATGAGTAAGGCCTAGTATGGCCTTTGATAGGCAAGTTAGGGTTCTAAGGCTTGTATATGTGAAGCAAACCCAAATAGGAAAGCATTAGGAGCTAATGCTAAGGTGGATAAGCTTAGGAGTCAATGCCTAAGATGGATTAGCATTGGGCTAATGCCTAAGTCGGATTAGGTTTAAGATTAATGCTAAGATCTACACCATATGGCCTATTCTGAGACACATTGATTTTTTGGTTTGAGACACATATAAAGGTAGCTAATGAAGTTATTCATATAAATCTCAAACTGAAAATGTGCGTTGTTTTAATTAAGATTGATCTGAAATAGTTAAGAGACACCTATGATATCCTTATAAGTGTCTTAGGGCATCCACAATCACACGATTATACCCATTGATCAAAGATCAAAAAATTTGATCTTTGATCTGGGTCAAAAACAGCGGTGAATGATCAGGCGAGGGCGTAGAGTACCGTTTGGGTGTAAGCGAAGAACCAGTATATCGCTTGGAAAGACGGACGAGCCACTAAAAATTCGCCTGGTACAAGCGAGATTGTGGTCTACCGCCTGCAAAACAAACTTACAGGCGAAATCCCAACACCTCGCCCACTCCCCAAACGATATCTCAGTATCTCGCTTGTACAAGCGAAGTGCCAAAATTTCGTCATGAATTGTGCGAAAAAATCGTGTAAGAAATGATCCGGGCGAGATGCAGGAATACCGCTTGCACAGAGGCGAGATCCTATAGTTTCGCCTCCAATAAGCTGTGAATGTAAATTTCTCAAGGTAGCATCTCGCCCAGCTAAGTCTTGGAGTCACGCCCAACCACAAGTAACAAACGAAGTCTTGGAGTCACGTTGGCAGTAATGCTAGCAATTTCTTGTACACTAATTTTATACTAATTAATCATCATAAGGAAGAAGAAAAAGCCTTGATTAATTAAGTAATTACCTCGTTTGTTCCATGTGCTGCACCAACAAAGCTTTATAAACATTTGAATCATGTGTTCAAAGTTCAAACATAAAAGGCGTGACTTAATCCCTCTGTTGGCAGTAACAAGTAACAAACGAAGTCTTGGAGTCACGCCCAACCACAAGCGAACCCATCTAGGCTCGCCCAGCTCCAAGAGATTTCATGTAGCCTCGTCTAATCCTAAGCGTACTGCTAGCATCTCGCCCGTGTTTTAAATTTTGAGCGCTATCTCAGCAACTCGCTTATGTGTAGGCGATCTTCTGGGGTATCGTCTGGTGGAGCGGAACTTTAGAATCCCGTTTGAGATAGCGGAATGCCAACTCTTCCCCCGTGTTTTTAAGCGAGATTCTGAGAAATCGTTCGGTTACAGGCGAGGGCTTATGATTTCGCGCGACTATAATTTATAGTCATCGATCAACGACTAGATTTAATCTGGAACAGTGATTTTCATTGATCAAATACCAAATATAATCAACGTCTGTGGGTGATTTTCGACGACTATCGACTGTATTTAATCTTTGATCGTCGGTTTAGTCGACGATTGCAGATGCTCTTAGAAGATGACATATTTATAAATTTTAAACTTTTTACGACTTATTAATAAATTCAATTATAAATCTTTGTCTTATTTATATTATCTTTTTCATTTTAATATCTCTATTTCATTCCTCTAAAACTCCAAACTTCCCCCCCAAAACTTTCCTTTTCTTTCCAATTTCCTAAACTATCTCACACAAATCTCCCCCTAAACCTTTGTCTCACAACTTTGATTTTGAACTCAGTTCAATGTTCTTACAATTGCTTCCCATTTATTTCCCCTCATTTTAATTTCATTAAAACATAAACAAGTCATTAAAACTGGAAACTATCGAGTTTCTATTCTTTTTTTTCTCCTTCTCCTTCACTCTCACAGAGTTCAGCAACCCTAGAACTCGATTTCTCAAGCTCTCGTTTACGAATCGATTCAAACTAGGAACTTTAGTTCGTGTTTCGCTGTCTCTTCTCCTTCACTCTCACAAAGTTCAGTAAACCCTAGAACTCGATTTCTCAGCTCTCGTTTCTCATCTTAGAGATGAACCTAAAATAAATCAGAAATCAATCCTAAGCTTATTTCAAGAAATCAATGATCTGATTTCACAGATTTTGAGTAACCTAATCTAAGGTATGAAAACCCATTTCATATCCTTTGAATATTGTGATTTTGTTTACCCTAGAAATGGATTTTAACTCTTTATTTTGAATGTGCAGAAGAAGCTTCAGTAGCATATCCAAGTACACACTGAGAAGTATAAACCCTAACTCTATTCAGTAGAAGATTCAACAATTTTATGTTAAATGGTATCTGGATTTTATTTTTGTTAATTAGGGTTATTGGATTCCTTGGGATACCCTTAACTTATTCCAGGTACTCGTTTGATAACTATCACTTCATCCTATCTTTAACATCTTTTGGTCATTATAAACAAACCAAAATGAAGAAAAAATTACCCTTTCTTTGTTAATCTGATATGAAAAATTACCATTTCTTCGTTAACTTCATGTATGATATATGATGCTTACTTAGTTTATAGCGGATGAAGTATCTGAATTTGTTTTCTTATTTTCTTTGATTTGCTTAATTTGAAGATTGTAACCAGTTCAAGTGAGAGTCAACAACTGATGATGACCACCAAAGCTTCTTCACAAGCTACAAGCATCAGTAATACTAATGAAGGTTAGGATTATTTTTGGATCGCATATTTGCTCGATTATATTCCAGGTGTAATGAAATGAAGACCGTTATCTCATATCCTTTCATAATAAAAGGCTGCTAAGGCGAACGATGTGGTTATCCAGATTTGATCTTAGCTCTACTTAGTCAGTTACATATTCTAAGAACCCGATCTACCTAGAGCTGGAAGTTATGAAAACAAAAGAAAGTTTTAATATAGAAATGATTGTTGATTGAATGATTGATTGATTAATTATGATTCATTAATTGATTGATAATGAATGTTAAAATTGATACATATGTGATGGTGAATGCAATTAATTGAATTATTGGGATCATATGTGACTGAGAACAGAATAGTGCAGGTGTAGGAAATTTTGATTTTGGGAATCCCCAATAAAAAAATTAGGTTTTTTTTAAATCATTCTAAAGTTTGGGATATATATAAGCGAGCACTTGAAATAAATTTAGGTGGCAAAAAAATGCGACCGATTACATGTGTGGCATCATTAAATCATATATGTTGTCAGCAAATTTAAACCTACAAATAATCGCAAATACAGGTAGCAACGATTTTATGTGTCCTTTAAATTAAAGAACCGTCGATTTAATTGGCCAAATAAATAATTTTTGTTCACCTACAAAACGTCGCTAATAATTTCAGAGACGCATTTTGGTAGCTTTAATTAAATTAAGGGACGCATATAAGTGTCGCTTTAACCGTACCAAAAAATAAGTACATAGGATTTGAGACACTTATAAACGTTACTTAAATTCAAAGCGACGTTATAAATGTCTCAAATCAGGTGATTAAGTGTAGTGAGAAGCATTAGTGTTTGGGATTGATGCTAAAATGTATTAATATTGGGAGCAAAGGGTAAGAAGCCTTAGTTTTAAAGTAACTGGTAAGACGCACGACATTTGCCTTTTGTACTAAGACACATTAGCTATTGAGTTTGAGACTAAGACGCATTAGTATTAAACCATACTAAGACTCGCGAGATTCATGGCAAGACTAAGGCGCACAAGTATTTGTAGTTGAGACTAAAACGCATTAGTTTTGAGCCATACTAAGACTCACGAGATTCGCAGCAAGACTAAAGCGCACAAGTTTTGCATTTGCCTAAGCCGGACAAGGTCCATGTCTCAACCAAAATAAGAAAAGTACATTTTTTTGGTTAAGACACAATGGTCTGTAGCTATGACTAAGTCGCATATGTGATTGTGCTATAGTAAGACGCACATGATTGTGATTTAGATTAAAGACTAAGACGCACAAGTATTGTGCTTTTATACTAAGAAGGAGTAGTCTTGTGGTCGGACTAAGACGCACATGTTTTGAAGCTTTTTAGACTAAGACGCATTAGTCTTGTGGCTATTAGTAGGACACACATGATTTGTGTTAAGACTAAAATATACATGATTTGTGTTATAGGTTTTGTAACGCTTCAAATTCAGTGTCTCCTTTGCCAATTAGAGTTAGAAAGCGTTTTTTTAATCATTTGAGACGTTTATAAGTGTTACGAACTTATTTTTAAACGTTTCAAAACCCTAAATTAAAATCTTTTCACGCTCTTCACATTCGTCGTCTCTTCAAGCAAGGATTAATGTGGCTGAGGTTGGGTTTAGCTAGCAGAAGCTATGAAATTGTGTCTGACATAATTTTGAATTGGAATTTAAGCACAATTGTGGTACTTTAGTCAAATAGATTCATATGTAATCTTCTATATAAAGCTATATAGGTATTTTAGTGAGTCAATATTGTTCAGTTGAGCATGGATACTGACATAGGGTAATTTTTGGAAATTCAGTTGTGGAATATAACACCAAATAATACTCAAATTGCTCTGTACTAGTGGGAAATCCATCTAAGAGCTTGAGATTTTATGTAAAAATTATAGAATATATAGGAAAGTGTAGTAAGCACCAGTGTTATTCTGATGATTTCGTATAGTAATAAATGTTGATTCATTCAATAATTTTAATTGTATATGTAGTTGACCATACGTATAGAGAGAGGACAGGGATAAGCACCTGCTTAATTTTTTTTATATAATTTTAAGATTTAATATATATCAGACTCAAGTCTTGAGAGATAGTTTTATTATTTTATTCTTATTAAAAACCCACCATCTACAACCCAAAAATACACTGAAAGAAGAAAAGAAATATAAAACCATTAGGACACAAAATTGATATTGTCTTCGTCTTGTTGTAATCCAAAGGATAGGAAGAGAGGAACTAATGAAGAACGGAAGACCAAACAAAAAATTCCTAGTGTTTTTTTGAAACAACCAGATAACCAGACGAGAAAAATCAAACAAACCCAAAATCATAACCAAAACCATTGTTTTTTTATTCATTTGATTTCTCTTCTTAATTCACTTTTGAATATGTTAGTATCATCATCTGTAATAGAGCGGTCAATGGGATAAAACCCAAATCCAATATTGTGTATAAATAGGGACTTGCATCAAGGTTTATATGATCGAGACCAGGAATGATTTTTCGTTTTTTATGTAAACTTGAGAGGAGGAACGAATGTTGCTCGTTTTAACTTCGAAATATGGGATTTTTAATATAAATTGAGATATAATTTGATCAAGATTTTAATTGAATTTGGATTTTTTTAATGTGTGATTATGTTTATGGAATTGTGATATAGAGTTCAATAGGTTCGATGATGATCAAGCTAATAATGTTATATCGATAGAGTCTGTGCAACATAAACTATATTGCTGGCGATATAGATCCATCGCCAAACCGTTTTTTCATCCGACGGTCCTAAATAATTCCCCTTATAAATATGCAATTTCAAACTCAATTTAATTCACGCCTTCTCTACATCTCAATTTCTCACACATCTTTGTGTTAATCTAAAACAAAACTCTCCTAATTTTTATAAAAAATGGCTTCTAATTCTCAAAATGAAATTAATCATAAACCCAAAGTTATGGTGTAAAATTTATAGTAGTCGAAGATGAAAGTATTTGCAGAAATTATGTTCATTTCACAGAAGATAGTATCAAAGGTGCATCTCAAGCAAACAACACCTTGTGGGATAACATATTTCAGAAATTTAAGGAGGAAACAATTAACACTTATAGTCATGATAGGGAGGGGTTGTCAGGTCGCTTCCGAAAAATCAATAAACGATCGAGTAGCCTTATATGTTGCTCATATCATGCAAACCACTCATGCTAAAGCGAGCGGTAATTTCGAACTTGATTTGGTAAACTATATTAAATGTACAATTTTTTTATTTTTTATTTTAAAATTTCAATTTGTATGTGATATTTAACATATTTGTTTTTGTAAATTACATGATCGAAAGTATGGTACCGCAAACACGGCCAACATTTTGGACATGAAAGTTGTTACCATATCTTAAAAGTGCTTCCCAAATATAATCTATTATTTTTAGCAAATATGCAGCAAGTTCCTGAAAGATCACCATACTCTCCTACCTCGACACCAAATTCAAGTCTCAATTCACCATTTTCTTAACCGGATAACCCAGGAAATTCTAATTTCGATCTCAATGCAGCTTATAACAACAAGCAAGATTTTTTAGAAAGAACCGCAACAAAATTAACCAAAAAATTACCCCAAGAAAGAGGATACGAAGGTTTCAACATGACTGAGTTTATGGATCATCAACAGACAACCCAGAAAGAGAGATCAGTTGACCGGAAGTTCGTGAATAAGGAGTTGAGAAAAAATAGTCTTTCTCAAAAGTAATTTATTAACCATTATGACAAGCATAATATTCTTTATGCGGAAACTAAAAAAATGAATAATGATCAAAAATTTATGTGGCAAATGGATGTATCAAGTTAAGAAGGCAAGTGGAAGAACAACAATTACAACTTAAAAACCAGATGATGATGAGGTTAAGTTTCTTGGTTAATATAATAGTTAGTTAGTTTAATAATTTAATAATTAGGATGTAATAGTTGGTCAGTTTAAATATAATTGTCTGTTTTCAATAAAGTTATAGTTCTTTCATTACTTGAAATACGCATTACATAAAGAAAATTGAAACAAATTAACAATTCAAATAGGTTATGGGGAACTCCTTGAGGATGTGGAAACAAGTTTCGTATTTGAAGTTCTGAACTATCTATCTACACCATTCCCTGAAAGATCTTGCTCCAATCTCATTACCGGTTTCACTCCTAAGTCGATATCGATTGACAATCCGAACTAAAGCTATAAATTATGCTACTTGTTTTTTTATTTTTTGAAATCGTAGAAACAATATTATTATAATACGGTTATAAGAGTTATTGGTGTCAGCGCAAAATTATTCATGAATGCTCGTCCAATAACTCACTCATAAAACCATTATGCTGTCGTTCTTCCCCCTGGACGGATAACACATCACATAGTTTCTACAATGACATGAATCTTCTTCCTGTGTAAACTTAGTCTAATCCTTGTTTCAGGAAATTAGAGTGAGATTAGAGTGAGATTAAACATGAATTAGACTAAGACTAGATAGAGAGTATATATATAAAATTTTTGTGGGAGGCGTGATTTTTCTTGGGGATGGGTCGCCCGTAGAAGTGTTTCGCCAGCGGTTAGATAATAGTCATTGCAGTCTACCACGTCATCCATATTGTATGTTTCCAATTCAAAAAAGTATTACAGAAAATTAAATCTTATAAAAAGTTACTTAAATTAGTATATTAATTACTTGAAATTAATACATAAATTAAAATTTTAAAACAACAAATTACTTTGAAATTAACTTTAAAAGTGCTTAAAAATAAATAAATCAAACATAACTTCAAGTAAGCCTGCCCGATATCCATACTCAGTCCAAAGATTCGCAGTCAGATTTTGTCTTAAACTGTCATACAAATTTTTATTCTGAATGTGATTAGTCATTTGTGAATAGTTCCTTACCGGTAGCCTTCTTTCTGGTCAACCTCAAGCCTCAAATCTTTATCAGTGTGGTTTTTCCAATTTCTATTAAGCCGTGTTTCCTAAATTACCATGTTATGCATAATTATGTATATTAACATAGTCTCATGCATTTTACGAGCACTTAAACCATGATTTGATCCACAAATGAAATCGAACTTCCGTTTCAGAATCTCAGAATCTCGTTCCACATCCTTATTCAAAGCCATTTGTTGAGTGTTAAAATACTTCATTGGGCGACCCGCATCGCCTGCGTTGGGCTTACAGTACGGTTGAACTAAGATATACCATTTAGGATAGATTTCATCTGCAATATAATACGCGCGAGTGTATTGATTCCCATTGATATTGAAACTTACGTTGGGGATTAACTCCATACTTGAGGTTTTCAAACAAAGGCAATTTGTGCAGAACATTTATGTCATTTTTTGAATCCAGCGGAGCAAAAAAATGTCATATCGAACAATCATAAGTAGTGGCATCTTCTAAAATAACAATTGGTTTTGGGTAATAACCTTTATAGTGATCAGACCAATAAACATAACATCCTTTCCACACCCAATGCATGTAGTCAAGATTACCTAACATTCCTGGAAAACCCGTTATACTGGTTTTGCTTCAATATTTCTCTAACATCTGCCTGGGTTTTCGAATACGTTGGACAAAAATGATTAATCATAGTTTAAAAAAAAAAACAGTAAAAGATACTTGTATGAAGTTGTTTTGCAAATACGAAGATACTCATCGTTGGAACCGCTAGACGACTGTAAGCTAGAATTCTTAAGACCGAGGTAACTTTTTATTCTGGATTATGACCTTTAATATTAAATATATCAATTTGATAATTAAATTCAGGTTGTACCTGACAAAGCTCTTTAGTAATCTTTATCAGCAAGTGTCGGAACATACAGAATCAACGTTGGAAATCTGATCAAAATATACACAATTAACTTTGAAATAATCATCCATCCGTTTCTGGTGGAACTCATCCCGCCGTCGAGATGCATATTTTATTGTGATTACTTCTTTGGCTTGGGAGCTCTTGGTGTCTTCCCCGATGAATGTGCCAGTATCATAATGTTGGTCTTTTCTCTAACTTCACCCGATTCACCATCCAGCTGTGGCAACACCCGAACATAATTTTTTTGATGTGATTTAAACCGATGCATACCAACTTTGACCTCTCCATCAGAAGAGTCTATCGATTGTGAAATTAAAAGTAAAATAAATTAAGAAATTTATAAATTTATTTTTGAAATAGGTAGAAAGTATGAAATTTGTGTAAATAGTGGTGTGAGTTGAATGAAACTGTTGGGTGTATGTACAATGGTGAAAAATTTGATCGTTGTCTGAAAGTAGCCTTAGCAACCTAGTGTCTATCGGTGACAAAGACTTGATCGTCAGTGATAAACAATCTTCCTCTCAATAGAAACTATGTCGCTTATTATATTTCCCATAGTTGAGCGGGTCGTTTACCGTGCCACATAGCATGGTAAATTAGTTTATCGGCGGTCTTTTATATATCCCAAAAATACTAATGGTACCCCTTTATCTACTTACCCCATAACCTATCTACCCACCCCATCGGATCAGTTAAATTTTTATACCTCCAAGAACAAAAATAAAAACACAAACTTCTGGTTTTTCCTCCGTTTGAAATTGGTGAAACCATGGAGTTCTTCCATCTCACTTCACAGATCTGAAGATAAGAACCCATATTTTGATATAGCCTAATTGTTCTATCCTTAAATTTTCCTAAACCTCACAAACAACAACCAAAGAAACCCTAATTTTTGATTTTTTTATCTTAATTTCTCCTTTTCTTGTTACCATATATTTTTTATCGGTGAGAAGAACAAATGGCGATGATGAAGAAGAGATTTGAAGGAAAACTTACCATAGTTATAACTTCAACACAAGGGATAGGTTTGAGCATAGCAAAACAACTTGGTTAAGAAGGAGCTTCTATTGTCGTCTCATCTTGAAAACATGTAAAGTTCCTTCTGGGTTTTCTTCCGATTTTTCAATTATCTTAATAACAAGTAAAATTGAGATTGGGAGATCGAAATTTGATCTGGGTTTAGTCCGATTTTGTAGAAAAATATAGATGAATATGTTGAGAAGCTAAAATCCGAAGGAATTGAGGTTTTGAGAGTTATTTATCTTTCTCTAATGCTCGGCATAAGAAGAATCTCATAGACCAAACTATTCACGTATAAAGATCAAATCTTTAGCTGTGTTTTTCATTTTCTAAGTTTTAAATTCTGGTCATAAAATGATTGAATTGAGATTTTAGGGGTTAGGTATTGTCTACGATTGCCCGTAGTATGGCATACGAATATGATTGTTAATTGTGTTCATTTCACTCGTTAGCATCTCAATTACAGCTTAATTGAAACGGTGAAAGATACTGACAACTCCACATTTTTAGAATGATGAAAGATACTAACAACTCTGCATTTTTAGAAAGCTTAAGGAAGGCTACAATCTAGACCGCTTAATGCTAACTCGGGGAAAATTCTTGAGCTGGAGCTTGTGACCAGTTAGGCTCAATCCAACTGCATTTAAAATCTTTTCCTTTTTGTGATAATTTTTATTGTGTGATGAGACTCATATTAGGTATATTAAGAGTAAAGATTTTTGGAAGTTAACTACTCCACAGGATTCATTTGGTGTTGGAGGAGGATCTTAGAGCATAGAAAAAATTAGCTCAATCCTAGATTGGCTTTATTCTTGGTGATGGTGCTAAGACTAATTTTTTATATGATAATCAGCACTCTAAAGGTAGATCCGTGGATTGGGTTCCTTATGATGTTATAGCTGATCATTTTCCTAATGAATCATCTAAAGTGGCAGATTTTCTTAGTGATAGTAGATGGTCTTTACCTAGCCCTAAATCTGATCTTGCATCTATCACTTTTTTACAGATTTCTAGGGATGATTTTAATATTGTTGAGGAGGATCTTTTTATCTGGAGACCCAATTCTAAAGGTCATTTTTCTTTAAAGGATACTTATAAGGTCATTTTTCTTTAAAGGATACTTATAAGGTCATTTCTAATCATTATGATCTTGTTAGCTGGCATATTGTTTGGTTCAAGCTGCATATTCCTAGACATTCCTTCATTTCTTAGGTTGCTCCCCATGGTAGATTTAAAACTAGACAGAAATTATTAAAATAGGGAATTAGTGACAATGATAAATGTGTTCTTTGTGACAATGGTCTTTGCTTTTGAAAATGGGTTATTCTAGAGATCCTACTCCTTCTTGGGAGATTGAAATTCAGTGGTGCATTGCATATTTCTCTGGTCTGATTTAGTAAGTGCTATGAAAAAGCTTGTGTTCACTGGGTTTATATACCAGTTATGGAGGGAGAGAAACAATAGAATTTTTGCTGCCAAGAAGTGTTCATCTCTTCAAGTTAGCTGCCAGATTATTCAGGATATCCAGCTCAAGCTGAGTGCCCATCCTAGAATTATTATTGATTTGCCTAAGAATAAGAGATTCCTTAGAAATTGGAATATAGATTGTTCATTTATTCCCAAGATTTGGAAACAATGTAGTTGTATAGGTCCAAAAGGTGCAGATATTATGATTAATTGTGATGGATCTATGAAGGAGTCTACTGCTAGGTTTGGAGTTATTCTTAGGAATGCAGAGGGAGATGTTTTGGATTATGCATATGGAGGAAGTGATCCTATTTCTATAGCAGCTCATGAGCTTCAAGGGGTTGAGTTAGGATTCCGTTTAACATCTCAGCTTCAGGTTCAGTGTGTTCATATTGGTGTTGATTCCATGGTTATTTTCCTTCTTTTGAAGAAGATTGAGCCTAAACCACCATGGAATACTTATCATATTCGGAGGAGGGTGTCTGCCTTACTTAATTTGTTTGGAAAAGTGCACAGAAGTCATTGTTACAGAGAAACAAACAGAGCAGCCGACAACCTTGCTAGTTTGCACCCAAATTCTAAGTTTGCTCGGATGCTCCTTAAGCAGTTCAGCCAAGAGTTACAGGTCATTTTGCTTGAAGATACAAATGGGAAAGTGTATCTGAGATAGTTGGCTTGTTGCCGGTAGTTTTGTTTTTGTTTTATTTTGGGCTTAGCCCAGCTGATGAGTCATATCAGTGAGAATCCTATCATGAACCTCATATTCCAAAGCCTGAAACATAGTACCTGTCTGAATAGAATTATTTCTCTCAATAAGAGAAGGAGAATCCTCCCCATCATTAGCTACAAAATCTCCTTCACTATCAGTCTCAACAATAACATCAGCATCCATAACGGGATCCCTAACTCTCTTACTGCTAGGATTTTTAGGATTCTTAACTATCCAGACCTCTTTTGTTTGTATTCTTTGATCCTCTAAAGCAACTTCAGCAGCAGAGGCTTTCTCCATTTTCAGTTTAGAACAAGCACCCTGAGTGTGTCCAAAGACATGGCAATGCATACATCTAGGAGGTTCCAGGAATACTCAACCTCAACATCAAAAACCTTCTTACCATCAATCACCACTGGAATAGTTGCAGGAAAATCAAACATAACATCAACTTCAACACAAACTCGAGCATAGCTCATTCTAGTATGATTCATAGTCTGAGAATCCATCATAATTGGCCTACCCAGAAAGCTAGAAATTCTACTCAAACCCTCATCCCAAAAATACAGCGGAACCTATCTAAAATTCATCCAAATAGGTACATATTTTAACCTGCAATTTCACTTTCCAGATTTGGATGCCAAGGCTGAACAATAAACAATTGATTCAAAATATACATAGATCCATGCTCAAGAGCAGCAGATATATCTTCATCATCATCAAAATCAAAATTAAAAGAAGAACCACCATGAATAGAAAAATTAAACTACCATTAAGCTTCTAGGCACGCTCAACAACTCTCTACACCAAAGAATAAGATAGTCTCTTCCCAACAAAAACCCCCATCACCAAAT
>JAJJMC010021344.1:802735-814764 GCA_023531435.1 Papaver californicum | reverse complement strand
CATTTGACAAATGTTCAATTTGTAGACCAAGACAAAACTTAGTATTAGCAAGATCCTTCATTTCGAATTCTTTTTTCAAATAGTTAGCAGTTTTTATGAGCTCTTCAGGAGTCCCGACTAGATTTAAATCATCAACATAAACTGCAATAATAGCAAAGCCAGAACTTGATCTTTTGATAAAAACACATGGACATATAACATTATTAATATAACCTTATTTCAACAAGTATTCACTAAGACGGTTATACCACATTCGCCCCGATTGCTTTAGTCCATACAAAGATCTTTGCAGCTTTATAGAGTACGTGCCTCTTTCTGCTGATTTGTTTGCTATAAGCATTTTAAACCCTTCAGGGATTTTCATGTATATGTCACTATCTAGTGAGCCATATAAATATGCTGTGACTACATCTATAAGATGCATGCCCAAATTTTCTGAAACTGCTAAACTTATCAAAAATCAAAATGTAATTGCATCCATTACCGGAGAATACGTTTCTTGGTAATCAATACCAGGTCTTTGTGAGAAACCTTGTGCAACAAGTCGAGCTTTGTATCTTACAATCTCATTCTTTTCATTGCGTTTTCGTACAAATACCCATTTGTATCCGACGGGTTTTACATTGTTTGGTGTCTGAACAACGGGACCGAAAACTTCACGTTTTGCTAATGAATCGAGTTCTGCTTGGATTGCATCCTTCCACTTTGGCCAATCACTTCTATGTCGGCATTGTTCGACGGTTAGTGGTTCAGGATCATCAATATTTTCAAATACATCCAAGGCAATTGCATAAGCAAATTTATGATTAGGAATGATGTTGTTCCTATCCAATAGTCCTTCTGTACCTACATGATTTATAGAGATCTCTTTATTTTCAGGTACTTCTTCCTCTTGATGTGCAATACTTTCGGATTCATAAATCATTGATTTTGTGGATGTGGTATTTTCCGGAATCCCCACATCCTTTCTTTTTTTCCGCGAAACTGAATCTTTTGCACCAAGAGGTCTTCCATGCTTCCATAGCAATAGAGCTTTTCCAGACATTTGTAATTCGTGGTCCAAACAAGATTTGTCCAAGTCACTTCTCTTTTTGTCCAAGTCACTTCTCTTTTTGCCATGGTTTAGACACATCATTTTGTCCTTCAGAGACTATAACTCTTGCTGGAGTATTTACAGCAGGTATATATGATTTTGTTACTCTACCCGTGTCCGTGAATGCATCAGGCATTCTATTCGCAATAGTTTGCAAATGTATGATCCTTTGGACCTCAAGTTCACATTGACTAGTGCGAGGATCAAGGTGAGATAAAGAGGGAGTATTCCATGAAATTTCACGACGTTCCTCAAGATTTAGATTTTCTCCCCCTAACGACCGGAAATTTGACTCATCAAAATGGCAGTCTGCAAAACGTGCCTTAAAAACATCTACTGTTAATGGTTCCAGGAACCTGATTATTGATGGAGAGTCAAAACCAACGTAAACTCCAAGTCGGCGTTGTGGGCCCACCTTGGTCAGTTGCGGAGGGGCTATTGGGACATATACTACACAACCAAAAATTCTTAAATGTGAAATATTTGGTTGTTGTCCAAATACAAGTTGTATAGGTGAGTAGCTATGATAACTGGTAGGTCGGATACGTACCAGCTCAGCCGCATGTAAAACCAAGCATTCGATAGCCTATTCATCTTCTTTAGTCGTTTGCATGACCCCAAGCAGAAATTGGTAATTTAGACGGAAAAAATAATGGTCGAGCGATTAATTGTAATCGTTTAATTAAAGATTCTGCCAAACCATTTTGGGTATGCGTGTGATCAACAGGATGCTCAACGTTAATTCCAATTGACATGCAATAATCATCAAATGCTTTAGATGTAAATTCACCAGCATTATCAAGACGAATAGTCTTAATGGGATGATCCGGAAATTATGCCCTTAGTCGTATGATTTGAGCAAGTAGCCTTGCAAAAGCTACTGTACGACTTGAAAGTAGGCAGACATGAGACCATCGGGTTGATGCATCGATTAAAACCCTAAAATATCTAAATGGTCCACAAGGAGGATAGAGATGTCCACATATGTCTCCTTGGATTCTTTTTAAAAAGTTAGGTTCCTCAATACCAACCTTTGTTGGAGATGGTCTAATTATTAATTTTCCTTGAGAGCATGCATCGCAAGAAAAATTATGAGGCGTAAGAATCTTGTGATTCCTTAAAGAATTAACATGTGAGTTTTCTATAACCCGACGCATCATCGTAGATCCTGGATGACCAATACGGTCATGCCAAAGTTTAAAAAGCTTTGGATCAGATATTGCAAGATGTGTTTCTATTATACTAGTGTGGTTAATCCAGATGCAAAAGACGCCTGAGATAATAGAAGTTATACAAAGATATTCAATACTATTTTCGCTAATAGTCTCAATATGATATCCATTTTGACGAATATCTTTAAAACTAAGCAAATTTCTTGTGGATTTGCTAGAATATAAGGCATCTTGGATAATTAATTTTGTACCATTAGGCAATAATATAACAGCTCTTCCGGAACCGTTAATTATTTTTGATATTCCCGAAATGGTACTAACATTAGCATCGGCTAGTTTTAGACGTGAGAAAAATCTCTTATCTCGAAGAATTGTATGTGTTGTTGCACTATCTACGATGCACATAACCTTATCACTTGCATTAAAAATGCTCAAGCCTTTAGCAATATCCATATCTTCAAAAATAAAAATATAGTTTAAAAATTAATGTAAAAATAAGAGAAATTTAAGTATACCTTAAAATTAAACTTAAATTCATTAAGAAACAAAACTACATGAAAGCAAAGTTCACCTAAACAGGATAATTAAACACACCATTGCAGAAAAACAAATACTAACTAACAATAATCACTGCTAACAATAGTGCAATTGTCTTTAGGAAAATGGGAAATCCTACTGAAAATAAAATATATACATAAACAAAAACCACAAAGAAAAATCTTAACTATATTATATATATATATATATTCATTGCAAATGGTCATTAGCGATTATGAGTACTAATCCGTATTCTATTTAATTGAATTTCAACATCGTATATGTTATCAATTTAACATGTGAAATAAAATAATAATAATAATAATAAAAAATGTACCAACATGTTCATGAATATGCTTAGAATAGTTAAACAAATAAATCAGATTATTTGCTTAGAATAATAAAAAAATTATTTTGCAAGATAAAAATTATATCTTAATTTCTTACCGCTAAGGAGAGCTAGCGTGCTGATAACATAAAATAAACTAAAATAAAAGACCAAATAAGAGAGCAATATAGTAGTAGAAGAAGAGAAACTTTGTTGATATTTCTTCATCTTTACAAAGGAGGAAGATGCCTCTTATATAGGCTTTCTTCCATTAGGGAAATAACTATACCATTAAATCACCAATTACACCTAGAATAAGGGGGTTACAAGAGTTATAAAATTAACACCCATGAAGTGAATATTAAGTGCCTAATTGGTTCATCTCCATATAATTCTTTTATAACGCGGAACAATTTTTTTTTCTTCGAATTCCGTGGACCCGGACTTTTGAATGTCTTTTTTTCTTAGATTTTCTATTGATTCTTCATAGTCAACAGTTGTCTAATTACTTGGTTTGATTGTAAGTTTCATGTTTTACCAAACATCAATGATCGACAATTCAGTTTTTGTCTTATATTTTCTAGAGATTGTTTTAAGACCGCATCAAATAAAAGATTTAGAATGAATTTAAATGAACCAAAATGAATGCGAAGTATATTTGATCAATCAACCCAAATTCTCAACCAAGAAAGTCAAAACACCTTGATTTATACACACATATATGCTTAGACTAGATTATAACCTCCACAAGTCTGTCCAATTTACACAATGGTTGTGATGGATCAGTACTGCTAATCCAACGCGTACATTCACAGTTTCACACAACAAATTCAGCCAAACCAGTTGATATTCGATTTTTAAATGAAAACCCTTTTTGAAAAGTATCATTTTTCTTTGTTTACTTGAAAAATGTACAAATAACAGAAGTATCAAGTGCCGGATAGATAAAGAACTTGGATAAATGTCTCTTTCTTAGTGCTCTTGGTGTAGGTGAGCTCCTCCTCAGTACGTTTCTCATCTTTGATGTTAAGAAGTTCGAAAATGCTTTTCATCTACGGTTTTTACACCCAAAAACTTATACTGCCTACGTATTGTTCAAGGACTGTTCTTCGGCGGTTCGTTCATAATCCACCACTGGTCCTAAAAGGATTCATCATTCCAGATATAAGGGGTTAGATACATGTTACATAGACTAGTGTACAAAAGTGGTGTAAAAATCCGGTGTATGTGTCGCACTTTTGTAAGAAGTTAACCAATGCCCGTAATGAATCTAGTTGGTTTTCAATCGAGCACATCTCGATTGCTTTTACTGGCTGCTTTGTATACTTGACGCGGTAAACTTAGTTGCTTACATATATACTTCAAAGATATACATTTATAAAAGAGGAACTGTAACTGAATATGTTGAAAAAAGAAAAAGGGACATTCATAGTGTCACAGGTGCAGAGCCAGGTTTTTAGAAATGGACTGGTAAATTACCAACAGGTAAATATTTAAGAGGGTGCAAATAAACAAAAACGATTTAAAATAGGTTAAAATAGTTTAAATTAAATTTGAGAGTCAGTTAGACTGGATGGACAATTACACACCCACCCTTCCATCAGCATACATCTGTTATGACTTGGATGGCACAGCAAAGAAAACGGAACGCCTCTTTGGCGAATCAAATCATCTTAGAATCTCTATGATACTAGTAAACAAGTCTTCATTGTTGGTTTCATTTAACAACAACACAAACTCCAGTATACAAAAAGTAAATCCGTCTTTGCATAAGTTTTGCGCAGACTAGGCCATCTACAAAACATGTGAAAAATCTTGACGAGCTCACTTTTGGATAACTCATGAATGAACTGTATCGATTGCGCTTCATTTATCTTGACTTATTTTCTGTTTTTTAATTGTACCAAATGGTGTTAACTAGGCTGGATAGATAAGCTTTTGCACCACTGGTGTCCTGCAGACTACAAGAAATCCAAAGAATCTAGGTTTAACTGGTTATATTTTGAACTATGTGGTGGCCTGTTGGCCCAACAGTGTTGGTTAGTATTTCTTCTTTCTTTTCTTGAAGTAAGTAGCACTCTTTTCTTGATGTTGACATACATCTTCATTGTAGACTGTAGTTATTTTTATTGTTTTTCTTCAGGACTAGAAATGGAAACTTTATGGTTGGAAGCGACAAAATAAAAAGAGAGAACCAACCATTGAGATAATTTTTCTGGGTTTTTACAGCGGATATATTAAAGTTTGAGTTGCACTGTGAAAGTGTCGTGTTGCGTCTTTGCAAGTTGGTATAGTAAAAGTTAAGAGGATAAGGACGTGACTTTACATGGGTCACTTCCTTTTTTGTTTTCCTTAGGACCCTCACGAGATGCAATTGCAATTTGCACGTTCTGAACGGAGAATAGACTCCCAATTTTCATGGCTTTGTTGAAGCCTAGTTAGCAATTAGGTAGCGGTAAAAATTCGGTTCGACAAAGTTACATGCATTAACCGGCTAGGTGATATATAAATTCGTCTAATTATTCGTGATTTGAAAAATAAAAAAATACGTAAATTCGTATTGATAAATATTTATAAGCACTATCAAAATATTTTTAATTATTTGTAGTTTTCATCTTAATTGAAAAACATTACCCCAATCTGGCTTGTGTAAGGTTTAATAAAATTAAAATTTGTGGCGTAATTTAAAGATCCCATGGATAAAGAAGTAAAATTGATTTAGTGTTGTAGTTAATTTATAAGAAAATGAGAGAAAATTATAATTTATTAAATATTTTTCATAAAATAATTCTGCAGAAAATAAATAAACCAAAAAACTTTGTAGGGAATTTTTAAAACATTCGTCGAATTCGCAACTAAATCGTTTGGTCTAAAAAAGACGTTTTAAACCCAATATTAAATAATCCGTAAAAATTAATCAGTTATGACTAATTCGAAATAATTCATGTATAGTTTGCTAACTAGGTCCGGAAGTCTCTTATTACTGCCACAACCACGAGAGGTAATCAGATATTTCTAACTAAAACTATAAAAAATATTGGAAAAAAAATCTCGATTCAGAACTAGTGAATTCATATGTTTGTGTGATATTAACATGCTACAGTGATTTTTCTATATTGACATCACCGTAACAAACAACAACATCTTCAACGGAGTTTGGTTATCTAAAAATCATCGCCAATAAGATTTTAAAGATTTTTTTCCAAATAGAGAAGATCCACCAAATTAGAATACCTTATTCAGGCAATGATACAGTTAGATGGTCCTTAACTAACTAAGGTAATTTCACTACCAGTTCTGATTATATGGCTCTTATCAAAGAAAAATGTATTTCATCCCATCAGGAACATAAGTAATGGCTCATACTCTGGCATTTGGATATCTGATGCAGATCGGAAGCGTGTAAAGATGATAATAATCGCAGCGGAATAGAATCGTTGAAAAGTAACCGGTAGAATGGGTAGAAATCGATAGAAATTAGTTGATCTTCAAAGAGATATCCTAAAATCTACGAGGTTATCTCGGATTCGTTAACGAATAACGTCTATACATATGAGATTAGTATTCAGACTTCAGGGTAAACCCAACTATGAATAAAAATCAAAATCAATAAACTCAACAAGTTTAATGAAAATAAAATAATTTTAATTAATCAAAAACTCCCCTAATTTTTATTTTTGGAGATCCTTATATAGATAACTCCTATTAAACAAACCCTAAACTTATCAAAAACTCATAAACTTGTTTTCCAAGGTATCTACTACATTTAGGCAACTTTCCTAACTTATTAGAACTCTTAAAATAAACTTCTAGACTCTTCTAAAATTACCCTAAATAATAAATGCGAAAGTTAATTATTTTTCTACTAAAAATAACATTAATAAAATAATAGATATATTTTCTATAAATCTCCCTCCGTCATTCTACCGGTGTTGAAGAAGGTTCGTCCTTGAATCTTGCCGGTACCATGTTCTGCATGTGTAACTCGTTGATAATAATCTTCATACACATGTGCATGAATTATTTTTTACAATATCAATTCATGTGTATGAAGATTGTCATCAACGAGTTACACATACAGAACATGGTACCGGCAAGATTAGAAAACGAATCTTCTCCAACACCGGTAGAATGATGAAGGGAGATTTCTGGAAAATAAATCTATTATTTTTTTTATTATTATTTATATTTTATTAATGTTATTTTTAGTAGAAAAATAATTAATTTTTGGATGTAATTTTAGAAGAGTCTAGAAGTTTATTTTAAGAGTTTTCATAAGTTAGAAAAGTTGCCTAAAGGTAGTAGATACCTTGGGAAACAAGTTCATAGGTTTTTGATAAGTTTAGGGTTTGTTTAGTAGGAGTTATATATATACGGAGATCTAAAAACGAAATTAGGAGAGTTTTTTTGTTAATTAAAATTATTTTATTTTCATTAAACTTGTTGTGTTTATTGATTTTGATTTTTATTCATAGTTGAGTTTACCCCGAAGTCTGAATAGTAATATCATATTTATAGTCATTATTCGTAGTGAATTTAACGAAAACCCTAGATGTTAGGATATCTCTTTGAAGATCAACTAACTTCTATCAATATCTATTTATTTTACGGTTAATTTTCAATAGTTCTATTCCGCTACGATTATTATCATATTTTTACACGCTTCCGATCTGCATCAATATTCTTCCAAAATTTTAAAAAAATTCTTTTGGAAATGCCTGCATAACATTTTACCTCTCAAATCAAAATTGCACAGTCTAGGCTTTATTTCTGACAATTTATGTTCTTTGTGTAATTCTGCAGCAGAAACTTTGGACCATTTATTTTATCACCGTTCTTTTGCTAGAACAGTTTGGTTTGGATGCTACCCTCAAGCTTTATTTGTTATTTCAAGATTCACATAGCTAAAGGATTGGATCTTAGATTGGTTCCATATGAAAACAACCTCTCTGATGGAGGAGAATATCAGAATATACATAGTGATACTCTGGCAGATATGGAAAACAAGAAATAGTGCTAGTTTAGAACATTAGCAACGACATCTTATTTCTGTTATTTACAATATTAGAATGCACCTGGATACCTTAAATCAAACTCAATATTTATTTCAATTTCTAAAATCAACATTTTTGTATGTCAATGCTCATCATAATAAATATTTATTAAATTCTAATGATTTAACTTTCCCTGATAATAGGGTTATAATTTTTGTTAATGCTTCTATGGGGAAATTTTTTGCAGGTTGTGGACCTGTATCCTATCACTCCAACAGAGTCTTCTCAGCTTCTAAATGATGAACAACACGAGCCACTACAGTTCTAGAAGATGAAGCAAAAGCTTTTCTTGCAGCAACAAAATGGGCATAAGAAAAGAATCTTCAACAGGTCATTTTCATATCAGACAACAGATCATTAGTTCAAGCCATAAATGAGGAAATAACAAACATCAACTGGATGAATTTTGTTCTTCTAAAAGATTATAAGAACGGAATAGAAAACTTTAATCTTTTCTTTTGTAAAAATGTTAGCAGAAACCTAAATAAGGCAGCAGCTTCCTTAGCTAAACTAGCCAGGAATACTTTTATATCAAAACTATGGAAAAATCAGCCTTAAGAGATAATCATGGAAAAGTTCTTTCCTTTTTTTGTACTCTTTAAGTCTGTTGTTTAATATAATTGGTTTTACTTTCAAAAAATTAAAAAAAAATTATATAGTGCGGTCAAATTGTTAACAAAACAACCGGAAGTGTTCTTCATTCTCTGTATAGTCTGGTTATATTATTAAACAAACAACATGTTCTTAAGTAACCTAATCCGCAATAGGCAATCACGATATATTGACATCCGCCGATTGAAAGAAATTAACACTCTATAATCGGTGGATATATATGGAATATCAGACGGTTGTGGCTAAAAAAAACCAACCATAAATGTGTGTATTTGCTCAAAGCTAAAATTGGCCAATATAAACATCTATTTTCGTTGATTGAGCTCTTTAAAAATCTTAGACTTTGTAATCGGTCAATAAAGAGTTTCATATCATCCCACTATAGTCTAAAAACACAACAGAAAAAATGGCATTTTTTTTAATCAGAATCGATCGACATGAATATTCGCATTGACCGATTGTGGGATGATGTTTTTTAACCACGAAGAATATCAAGAGAAATCGGTCGTCGTATATATATCATATCAACCGATTGAACTTGTATGTACCAGAATCGACCATTGTGGACATTCATATCGACCGATTCTGGTTAACCCAACTAATCTATTTTTGAAAGTTTTAAACTTTTGAATGTAAATGATTGGATCAAAACCTAATTAAAAAAATGGATTGATATACCTCAATATATATATATATATATATATGAGTTTTATTGTGAGTGAAATGAAAATAGATTAGGTTTAATACTAAAAATAATTTAGTAGTTTTATCTTTTTTAGACATCCCTTGCCCCTTTCTCTAGTGGGAGCAAAATTTAATATGCCTTAAATAATTTGAATAGATCTCAGAGTGGCCAGGATATTTAAAATATTTTATGATTTAACAGAGTACATATCCAATTATATTAGAGATGGTTTTCACAGGATTTTTTACATAATATGTATCTAATTTTTTCCCTTAATATGAACTAGCAACCCGATCGAACAAAAAAGACTTTTGAATGTCTTTTTTTCTTAGATTTCTATTGATTCTTCCATCTTCATGGTCAAAAGTTGTCTAATTACTTGGTTTTGTTGTAAGTTTTATCAACATCACTGACATTTCAGTTTTTGTCTTGTATTTTGCATAGAGAATGTTTTAAGACCACATCATGAATTTAAAGGAACCAAAATGAATTCGAAGTATATTGATCAATCAACCCAAATTCTCAATCAAGAAAGTCAAGAACACCTTGAATTGTACACATATATGTCTAGATTATAACACCCACATGTCTGCCCAACTTACACAATGGTTGTGATGGACCAGTATATTGCTAATCCAACACGTACATTCACACGACAAACTCAGCCAAACCAGTCGAAATTCACTGTTAAAATTTTCAAATGAAAATTATTTTTCAAAAGTATCTTTTTTCTTTGTTTACTTAGAAAATGTGCGAATAATGAAAATATCCTTATTATGCGGGGTAGTAGAAGTGTAAAATATATCGTGTCAGCACGTTTACGATTTATCATACCAAATTAAAACTCGAACACATCATAGTACAACAAAGCACGCTCTCTAACGCGGCACGATACATATGAATCTCTGACACAGTATAACACAGCATATAAAACACTAAACATGCGACTTCATGTGATGGGCCGGATAGATTGGGCCGAAACGTTTTATACCTCTACCGCCTGGAAAATAACATGAAACACCGTAAAAAAACCTAACTAATCTGCTAAAGAATTAACTATAAACCGTTACACTACTGTACTATGCACTGGTTTAGGGTACATGCATATTCAAGTTTGAGTTGCAGGGTGAAATTGTCATGTTGCATCTCGGACTCTCTGCAATTGGGACACTAAAAGTTAGAGGATGTGGAGGACGTGACTTTGCATGGGTCACTTCCTTTTTTGTTTTTCTAAGGAGTTAGGACCCTCCCGTGATGCACATTCTGGAACGGAAAAAACACGCCATATTTCCATGGCCTCTGTTGTCCGGGGACTGAAAGTCTCTAATTACTGCCACAACCATGACGTAACTGGATATTTTCCAGGACCCCAGTATCTAGGGCCAAGAAGCATTCTATCTCATCGAATGATAATATCTTAATCTATTCTATTAGTAGATGCAAAATTATGCTCCTCTTTTCTTTGAATCTGTATTGAAAATCTCTAACATTGTATATTATATGGGTTTTGTAATGGTATGTCGATCGGTGTGTATCCAAAAACCTCAAAGTCTCCATGCCATTTTGGGCACGTATGTGTCGGATGCCAGCAAATGCATGAACGTGACCGCATCATGCAGGGACATGCAATAGTACAAAACTGTATGAGATAGGTTAGACGACTATTTGCTTGAAGGGTAGACCCAAACAATTTAATGCATGAAACTTTTAGAGTGAATCCAAAAATATATAGACAACTAGCTGTGGAAGACCTATGTAATCTAAATACTAAGACAAACTAGTTGCCCATCATACGCTGGTTGTCAAATGTTGTGGCTGAAATTCTAGTTTGTAGCTAGATATTATCCTACAAGTGCAGAAATTACTACGTACCTGACATACTTTGTAAAACTGTATATCTCTTACTTAACTCTCTCGGTATATTTCATACACAGTATAAGTATACCTACCTAGGAATGAATTAAATAGAACTGCCCTATCCTCTTCACTACCTCCTAGACTTACAGAGATATGAAGTTCATTCTCAGTAGTCTCTTCATTTTCCTTTTGAATTTGGGAGCTTTACTCACTACTTCAGTTGCTTGTCCAACTTGTTCAATTCCAACTCCTCCTAAACTGCCTAAACTCCCTCCTAAACGCCATCCCCAAGTTCCTTCTCCTTCTCCTCCAAAACCATATGTACCAAAACCACCACCAGTTGAGCCTCCACATGCTAAACCCCCACCAAAAAAGACTCCAACTGTCAAACCACCAAAGAAGACTCCAACTGTCAAACCACCAAAGAAATCTCCACCAACAAAAAAGCCTACTCCGCCCAAAGCTAAGCCACCGTCACCTCCACCGGTTGTAAAACCATATCCACCACCTACATCTCCCACCCCAAAACCAAGACCACCACCAAAATCTCCTACACCTGTACCAACACCACCAAAAGTTCCAACACCACCAAAACAAACACCACCACCAAAAGTTCCAGCTCCTACACCAACACCGCCAAAAAAAACACCACCACCAAAAGCTCCTACACCTAAACCAGCACCAACACCAC
>JAJJMC010021344.1:749065-802725 GCA_023531435.1 Papaver californicum | reverse complement strand
CACCACCAACAACAAGACCACCACCTACTCCAACACCAACGCCTCCAACGCTAACACCACCACCAATGAGTCAACAAATGTGCCCAGTAGACATTGTGAAATTGGGTGGTTGTGTAGATGTGTTGGGCGGTATAGTGGGGATAATAATAGGTGGTAGTGCCAAGGAAAAATGTTGTCCATTGTTGCAAGGAATTGCGGATTTGGATGCAGCTCTCTGTCTTTGCACCGCCATCGAAGCCAAGGTACTTAATGTTGACATCATCCTGCCTATCGCTCTTAATGTGCTAATCAATGACTGTGGCAAGAACCCACCTTCCGGATTCACCTGTCCTAAAAATGCACCACCAACAACTCCAACACCCACACTACCAACACCACCAGCAACTCCGACACCAACACCAGCAACTCCTACACCAACACCACCAACAACAAGACCACCACCCACTCCAACACCAACGCCTCCAACGCTAACACCACCACCAGTGAGTCAAGAAATGTGCCCAGTAGACATTGTGAAATTAGGTGGTTGTGTAGATGTGTTAGGCGGAGTACTTGGAATTGTAATCGGGGGAAGTGCTAAAGAAAAATGCTGTCCGCTGCTAGAAGGAATTGCAGATTTGGACGCGGCTCTTTGTCTTTGCACCACCATAAAAGCCAAGGTCCTCAATATAAGCATTGTCTTACCCATCGCTCTTCAGGTACTCATCCAAGACTGTGGAAAGCATCCGCCTCCGGAATTCACCTGCCCTACATAATTTAGCAGTCTACTTGCATGAAATAATTCTTCGTGGGGAATATTATCCTTTCATTATCTACTTTCTGTTTTTTCCATTTTGCTGATAATTGTAATATCTGTGTCAAATTTTGTTGACCCACTACGACTCGCATTGGAGGTGAAGCGAATTTTTTTGCTTGGTGACAGTTAAACAGTCATGTAAGTACAAAGATGGAGTGTGTGCGTCCATGTTATAAAGGAGTGTGAAGAAATTTAATAAAATTCAGTGTTGTTTTAGAATACTTGAATATCCATACGAATAATTCTCGTGATATATATTTCTGTTGCCATTTGGACATGATCTTTTACGGGCTACAAAGGGGCATTCATATTCTACCAGTACATCAGATATGACTCAGATGACACAGCAATGAAACCTGAACGCCTTTTTAGCTTTGTTTCCTAGCAGAACTAAGCAGAAAGACTCTATTCTGACTCTGCAGTTTGCACAAAACATATAACTTATAGAAAAGACTTCTTCGGAGTTGGACAGGCTAGGCTGCACTTCTGTGAGAACTGCCTTTATCGAATGCATCATGGCTTCACAATGTAATATGCTTGGGGAGGAGCTTATTGATTAGCTCACTAGGTGATGATGATTTCAAAGAAGAATTGCTTCATCTAATGCACCCTAGGAAATAGAAAGCCAGAAAGTTATGAAGCAATCTTCGTGTATGCTAGATTAAAGCGCACATTGATCAAGTAGACTATCAACTTGTCAGAGAACTTCTACAAGCTGGTTTTCTTGATGTACTTCCAGAGGCATTTAGTAAAGGTTGAACACTACCAACTGATTCAAATCTGTACCACCCCTGGCTCAGTTTGAAGTGGAGTATCAGGAATAATAAGGTTACATTTTTTTTCCATTTGGTGTGAGTAAGGTGTAAGAGTATCATCCTAACCTTCATAAATGCATCTCACCGGCTATTGCCTTACAGTGATCCACCAAATACGTTGAGCCGGTGGGATTAGTTACTGATGGACTTGACAGACAATGTGTGAAGTAGCGCGGATCAGGTGGATCTGTTCATATGAAATTTTATCTGCATATTTTTTATATTCCATCAATGTACCATATATGCATTGGTGCATACATAACGTTTGAAATATCTTCTTAATTATCTGTCCCGTGGGTTACAGTTTACGAGAGACAATAAATTCATCGCAAGACTTACTCTAATTACATATAAAAATATGTGATATTGTCAATGGTGCACACAACAAGAAATTAAACTTCTTTGGTGAATCAATCTCTGACAGGTTTGTTCTTACTAGTCTTGTTTTCCTGTTACTATTTGTGGTAAGGGTCATGCAAGATCATTAGGTAAAGTCTGTCATGAAGAAGCTTAATGTTTGGGAGACGTTACGGATATCGTACCATCATGGTTCAAAGAGAAATGGATTATTAACATCAATATTACATGGTTCTGGTTTCGTATTTGGAGGTTCGGTACTTGTTCTTACAGTTGTTAGTTTTATGTTCCCATCTTTTGTTGCTACACTTGTAAGAAATAATCATCTTGAAAGAGATTATCTCAGCTTTTCATCTCCCCACTGGCAGAAGTCTTCGAGTAATATCTCAAGTGTTGTACCTATCGATCTTACTGGAAAATTGGTGGTTGCAGAAGATAATTTAGATTCAACCTTAAGTACTAATATTTCAAGCATTAGTACTAAAGCATATGATCAGAAGCAAAGAAATGAGGGTAATGTGGATTCTCCTGGTGCTGGTGGTGATTGTAACATTTTTGAGGGTGAATGGGTAATGGCGAATGATACAAAACTGTATTATCCTCCTGGTGAATGTCCTTACCTCAAAAAACAACGATCTTTCGACTGCCACAGCAACGGGAGACTGGATGAAGAATACCTAAAATGGCAGTGGCAGTGGCAATCTCACCCAACAAATGCAGGGTGCATTGACAATATACCCAGGTATTCCATCTGTACTCTTTCTCATTTTCGATCATAATACTTGTGTATGAGCTGTTTATGTTGATGATTCGGTATTTACTTCTGCAGATTCCTCAATGCAACTGATTTCCTAGTGAGATTGAGAGGAAAGAAATTGGTTTTCGCAGGGGACTCCTTGAATAGGAATATGTACATATCAATGGTGTGCATTTTTTGGAATGTAATTCCTGATAAGAAGAGAATTGTGAGAAGTAATGGAGATTTCATTACAGTATACAAGGCAAGTCTTTTTTAATTTACTTGCACATATATGATACTCAAATGTCTCATGGGATGATCTCCGGTGAAAATGATCCTACAAATTTCTGTTTGGCAACTAATTGGTGCTGATGGGAATGTGCGTATAATTTTATTTTAAACTCCAGGACTACAATTGTACAGTAGCATTTGTGCACACTGCATTTCTGGTAAACCATCTCGGGGCTGCTACACCAGAAAAGGAGACCCTAAGATTGGACTTGATTGACGAAGCATCGTCATCTGGATATCGTGACGCTGATATATTGGTTTTTGATTCATGGCATTGGTGGGGTGGTGATAAAACGCACTATGGGTTTGTAACATTAACACACAAAGAATTTGCATAATTCTCTTTTGGATATAAACTGCTCGTATTTGTTGCTGCTGATGAAATATATATGCCGCGCATGAATTGCAGAATCAACTTCTTTCAAGTAGGCAATTACTTGTATCCAAAACTGGATATAAATAAAGCATTCAAGAAAGCCCTTACTACTTGGAGAAAATGGATTGACAGGAACATTTATTCTAACAAAACTCAAGTTATTTTCAGAGGATTTTCACTAGTCCATTTCCAGTAAGTTGTGCTACATTGTTTTGCTTTCAATGACATGAATTTACCATCCTATCGCTCATTCGTCTGAACCTACTTGGTTTAACATGCAGCGGAGGCAAATGGAACACAGGTGGAGGATGCAACCTAGAAACGGAGCCGATCCCGAGTAATGAAACATATGTAAAGCCATCCCCTATCCAATGGGAAATACTAGAAAACACTCTTGGAAGAATGAAGACTGATGTTTTGTATATGAACATTAGCAAGCTTACATATTATCGAGCCGACGCACACCCTTCTGTGTATGGAAAAGTTTACAATGCACAAGAGAGATTAACAGCTCGTCAGGATTGCAGTCATTGGTGCTTACCAGGTGTACCTGATACATGGAATGAATTGTTGTATGCTACTCTTCTGAAGGCTAGTAAAGGATCTTTTGGCAATTAATACCGTTAGGCTAAGCCTCACGGTATTCACAAGCAACCACATGATCGAATTCGGGTGTGTTAGATATTGTCGGAGAAAAATGAGAAAAATGAATTTTAGTCTTGGTGGGAATGGACCTTAGGACCTAGATGTCACTAAGGGAGACTAGTTCATTTTCCACAATTGTGAATGAAGAACCTTTAGTCCACATTGGAAAGACTAAAGATGTGTTCTCTCTTTATTACCACAAAAAATACAACTAAGGGAGGGCCCTTAGGGTTTAGAATCTTTTGTGGTTGGGGGAGGACTAAGGCAATGGATTAGTTGGTGCACACTTGCTTTTCACACATGTGCGGTGCTTGCGTGCTTGAGGAGCTTATGTGCTGCGGGTGCGGGCGGGAATGCTTGCGGCTGTGGGCCAACCAAGACTTACCTTTTTAAACAGAAATTTAAAACCAAAATTAATTTAGCTTTAATTATGGGGGGCATCTGACGTGGCTAGAATTATGGTGTTTTTAATGAGAGAATATTTTCTAACCCTTTTATTACCGTTTCAAATTAAATTTGTTACTTTAATTTGTTGATTAAATAAAAAATTTATTCTCAATTAATTCTAGGCGGATTTCACTCCATCTTTGGCTATAAAAGAAAAATGTATTTCTCCATTTCAACTATTCTAGAAGCAGTTGCTATCCTGTCTTATTTTCCCCCCTTCTTGCATTGTTTTGCGCATTGCTTGTTTATTTCCTTCCTATCTATCTTGCTGTTAAGTTCTAGAGGGTGATTTGTATTGTGCTAATTCAAATCATAACGGGAAGTTCTATCCTAGACATATCTTCTCTGTTGGGGTATAACATCTCTCATTATTGAGGAGTACCTGAGAACTTTGTGTTAAGGACAATTTATTGAGAAGGTGGTTCTGTCCTTGTGTGTGCATCAACATCAGAGTGTAGTGATTTATCTGACGTTAACAAAAATTTTCTGTTAGTGTTTTTTCATTGTTGCAGAACCAACAGATATATCAGATTTTATCTGTCCTGAATCAACAAAAAACAAGAAATGGGGATTACAATGTAGTTTTGAATATAAATCTCACACTTGATAAAAATTGCTGCCAAATCCCTTTCCGCTACAGATTGTAAGCGCATTTGCGCCGTGGGTACAGTATATAATCCATACATTTTATCTACTAATTTTGTGTTCTTTTTTAGGTTGTATACATATAAACCTGAGATTGTTATACTTTACTCAAAGTATGGTAAGAAAGGAGAAATTGCTAATGAGGTTCATTTGATTTAGTGACCAAAGAAGGCGGTGTACTTGATCAAATTTCATGGACCACCAGGAGTATAATGAAATTATGAATACCAATAAGCAATTTTTAATACCAGCAACTGCATTACCTAAGGGGCACCTACAATGGGGTTTTCTTTAGCTTCTTTTCCTCTCTCCCTCTCTGCGTGGATTCAAGTTTCAAAAAGAGTAGAAGTATATCTTTCCGTTTTATGAATCAGGTCAAGTTAAAGTTACTTTTATTTTGTTAATCCAAAATTTGAATCCATGCGAAATCTGAAATCCTGTTATAAGTCAAGTTAACCAATTAATCCATGATATTTACATTATAGATCATAATACGTGTATTACCGAATTTTATAATCTTCTGCATATACATAATTTTATCATTGCTCTCTCACGCTCTAGTCACTGGGCAAATGGTTTATATGTCAGGATAAACTACATAAATAGTCAACAGCTAGACCAATTTATTAAGCCTTAGTTTACCTCAGTTTCTTAATCACTTTGTTGTTTACCTCCAACCTACCTCATCACCAGCTGGTGACTTTACATATAAATCCACAATGCCATTAATGACTTACAGGGAACACTGCGCTAAAAGCGTTGAGCTGTTTCGTGTTGAGCACCGTTAGAACCCTTTTTTTTTCCTAACTACAATTTTCAAGATAGGGTAGGTTCTGTAAGCCTTAATCACATTTATTATCAGTAGTGGACCTGAATGATGGTAGGAGGGATTTTATGAGATTATTAGCTCAATGTTTCCATCTAGTTTTCCTTCACTAATTAATCCTATGCTTCAAAATAATCTCGATAACTACTATCTCAAGTTTACATTTCCACATTATTGGCAGTAATATTTTTTAGGGGAATGGGTGATGGTTAATGATCGGAAACAGTATTATCCTCCTGGTTCATGTCCTTACCTCGAAAGAGAACATGCTTTTGATTGTTACAGTTACGGGAGACCTGATAATGAGTACTTAAAATTGCAATGGCAGTGGAAATCTCACCAAATAAATGCAGATGGTAGCAATAACATACCCAGGTAATTCATGTGTACTCTTTACTCCTTCAAGTCTACTTTACTATTTGCTCGCATGGAACTAGGCCAGGAGTCCTCAGGAAAGTAAAATAAATGTATCCATCTACGTTGAAATTGAACGTGATTGAGCCTAAAACTTGATCAACCTTAAATATGCATATGTCGATCTGTGTGGTAAATTTTAGTCGGTGCTTTGGGGTTACTTTTGCAGCTTCTTCAATGCAACCGATTTCTTAGAGAGATTGAGAGGAAAGAAATTGGTGTTTGCAGGAGACTCCTTGAATAGGAATATGTACATGTCTTTGGTGTGCATACTTTGGAATGTAATTCCGGATAAGAGCAGAATAGTTAGGGCCTCAGGATATTTCACTGTAATATATAAGGTAATTCATGTCTAAGTTACATAATAATCTCCTATGCTCGTGTCGACTCTGCCATGTGGAATCGCTTGCTGTTTGGGCTTCCCATTCATATGAAAGTGCAACACATGAATCAAAATCATCCCATGAACAGCTTCCCCCTTGTTTCTTTTTTTTAATCCAGGACTACAACTGCACCATAGCATTTGTGTGGTCTGCATTTCTGGTTACTCAACGCAAGCTATTAAAACCAGAACAAGAGACCCTAAGACTGGACTTGATTGACGAGGGAGCAGCATCCGCATATCGTGATGCCGATATTCTTGTTTTTAACTCATTCCACTGGTGGGTTGGGGGAAAAACTAACAAAGGGTATGTATGTACAATAGAACATAGAAATTCACTTCGTTTTTCTTACTTATAGATAAGATGTAGTTTTTATTGATGATGGACATCTGCCTAACAGAAAATACTAATTTTGAATTGCAGAATTAACTTTTTCCAAGAAGGCGATTACTTGTATCCAGAACTAGATATAAATAAAGCATACGAGAAGGCTCTTACCACTTGGAGTAAATGGATTGAAGAAAACATTGATAATAAGAAAACCCAAGTTGTTTTCAGAGGAATTTCACTAACCCATTTTGCGCAAGTTTGTGCTACATTATTGTGCTTTCAAATACCTTATCTTGCTGTCCTAACAACTAGTTAATACTCTTGCTTGGTTTATTATGCAGAGGAGGATGCAAATTGGCAACAAAGCCAATCTCAAGAAATGAAACGTACGTTAAGCCGTTTGCGTTACAGTCAAATATACTAAAAGACACTCTTAGCAAAATGAAAACTCATGTTTTGTTTCTGAACATCAGTAAACTTACATACTATCGAGCCGACGCTCACCCTTCTGTATATGTAAAAAAATACAAAAATATCCCAACTCGTGAGAGAAATTCAGCTCCTCAGGATTGCCTGCATTGGTGCTTACCAGGTGTACCTGATACTTGGAATGAGTTGTTGTATGCTGCTCTTTTGAAAGATGGCAAATGATATTTTGGCAATAGATTATAAGAAACTGATCACGGTGTTATAATACTTGAGTTCAACCGCATGATTTGAGAAGCTTTGCTTTGTACCAAGAGTAGTAACATAAATTTTGAATATGATACCGAAATGAGTCGAAACTGATGACGCATCTAATGCATTTGACTCATCTGACTTCATTTTTTTGAGTGCCAAGAATTCAACATGTTCCACACCTGGTGCTCCTGTCTGTAGTGTTCTTATGACGAGATAAACCTGACCTTGAAAAATATATGGGCCTGAGGCTCATTTTGGGGTGTCAAGGCAAGTTGTGGGCTGACGCAGATTCGAAGCATGATGCCCAATTGCCCATTTTAGGTCACTATGCAAACGTTGGAACCATATTTGGGAGCCACGTGCACCCTCTATAAATTTGGGGAATTAAAAGTTAAAACATTCAGGGTGGTATACAAGGGAATGAGGGATAGCCTAGTGAAGCGCCCGAGAAAGACAAAGTTAGTCTTTAAATTGAAAACTACAAAATTACCCATAGTTATAATTTTCTTAAGAATACAAAAGGTAGGTCTTTTTATCTTTTTAATAAAAAAAATATAAAATTTTAATCCAATCCCAGTTTTCTATTTATATTTAAACAAAAGCTACTACTACTCTTACGCTTTCAAAACCCTCTTTCGTTCTTCACCACTAATGGGCAATTCTAAATTTTAATAAGCTTATTAAGCAACTTAGTTTTATTCTGTGTTTTTGTTTTGAAAAAATTAGTGATTTACATCTTTTTTTCATTTATTTTATGCTAAACAAGGAGAACTACGGTTAGAGTTCGATTGTGTTTTTTCCTTCAGTATATCTTCATAGAAATGTATCTATTGATGTGGTTCAGTTCTGTTTTTTGTTTTTTTACTATAAAAACTATAGGTTTATAGGGATTTTAAAAAAATTTAAATTTAATTACTTTTATATTAAGAAAAAAATATATTTTAAACCTCCATTCTAACGGGATTTAAAATTAATATATTTCTTTTTATAATTTATAATTTTTTATTTTTTATTTTTTGTGAAGCAGTCTGAATGATGTTGGTACAAGGAAAAAAAATGATCATAATTTTTCATAATTCAAGCGACAAAATGAGTATGAAATCTACAACTAACTTATCTAATTATCCTAGAAATCTAAAAAAGGTACTATGGGCGTATCAATTATGATACATGTAGATCATATTGAAGTAAAAGTTAGAGTGAAACTATGAGAGAAGAGAAGGAGAGAAAGAGAAGAGTTCTTATATCATTTAGGTTAAATTCATTACATAGTATAATATTCCTTTTATACATGAATAGGGGAAAACCTAGTTGTTTTGTTGGGCCGCACATCCATGGGCCGTGGGCCCTGTAACACTTCCCCTTGTACGGTCCAATAATAGAATTTTATATATGTTGCCTCATTAAAACCTTGACAAGGAAAAACCCAATGGGACAAAACCTTGACGAAGGAAATAGAGTACAATGTGCTAAGTCCTAGTAATAAAGTTGCTCCGTTAAAGTTGGTTGCTTCTCTTATTGCTTCAAAAACTTCTAAAGTAGAAAAACCCTGTTAGGAAATAAAAACTTCAATCAACAAATTATAATCTTGATGTTGTCTCATTAAAAACCTTGTCGAGTAATAAAATCCAGTGGGAAAAAGTAATCTCGGTGAAGGGAAAAAGAGTTCAACCTGTCTAAATAGATGTCAACATCATATCATTAGACACTCCCTCTGATTGCACTCATGGGAGTTCGGAAAATTTCCTTAGTCATATACTCTTAACATGCTTTTACAATAAGGACTTAGGAAGTGACTTAGTAAATAAGTCTGCCACATTTTCATCAGACTTTACTTGACTGACTTGCATGTTTAGGAGACACTGTTATTGCTAAATACATATGTTTAGTGACTTGAGTCTCGAGTTTCTCTATTAAAAACAATATTCTCCTTCATTAACTTGCTTATTTCCTCCTCTAGAATTATTGTATTTTCTGTCATTCATCTCCATATGTTGCTTGGGCTAAATTACATCTTCAAACTTCGTCATTTTATCTGGAATATGAAAACTTTTACCAAGATCTTTTGTTTTTTATATACTGTAACTTTTATTTTGAGAAACTATTTGGTGTTTAAAAATTTATTTCAATCTATATAAATCTAAACTAATTCAAGTTCAATCTATTATACTCCAAAATTATATATCTACAAGAATTCAGGATTCTTTTAAGATACATTATAAATCCACTAGATTCAGGCAAAACTATAATCTATTTTTATCCATAAAAATCCTTATCCAATATTCCCCTGTAAGTTAAAACTAGGGGTGAGAATATAAACCCAAACCCGTCAATCCGTTCCAATTCACCCGTAGTTTGGCGGATGGACACCCACCCGTTCATAGACGAGTTGGATATGGATGTATTTTTAAAATCCATTAAATAATGGGTTGGGTGCGGATGCAAGTATAGAAATCCATTGGATATCGACAACCGCTATGTTTAAGGATAAATAGGAAATCTATAAAATATAGGGAGACATATGTGTATTTTGCAGGTACTACATAACTTTTAATGTTTTCATTCTAGCCTAATGTACCGATGATTCAAATTGGCAAGCAAACAGTACTGAATATACTCTTAAATTTTACTTTTGGTCGTTGAGATGACATCATTATAATTTTAGCATTATTAATATAATAATCAAATTTCAGTAATTTGATATTTAAATTAGTTTTTTTGTTAACATGTTAACTATTTTTATTTTTCCTAATAATAGCACGAAATCCGCGGATTTATCCACATTTACCCACATCAAATCCGTCCACCCGCCATCCATGGGTATTAAATCCACGGGTAATGAATTGGACATGGATCCAAATCTAATACCCGCTATTTTTATGGGTTAGATTTGGGTGACACCAAATCCACGAGTTCCACCCATTGCTCACCCATAATTAAAACATCCAGGAGGTATATAAGGGATGGCCTAATCAAGCGTCTGAGAAAAGACAAAGTTACTCTTTAAATTGAAAACTACAAAATTACCCCCTTTGTTAAAAAAATAAATTTTATTATATAAAGATTATTCTGGTGGTTGACCACCGCTTGACTTGTATCAAGATTAGGATCAGCTATATCATGTTTATCTCTAAGATAAACATTATCCAAACTTCCATTTGTATTCATCCAGGTGTAGAGACACATGTTACTCGTGTTGTGTACCTAGGGCTATAAATAGCCGCCCTAAGATGTAATAAGGGTGAACTAAGTTTAATAATTCTTCACTTTTCAGTAGTATTTTCTCTTCGTACATTTATGCACCTGTAACATTTAATTGTACGCATAAATAAGTCCCCAAACAATTAAATGTTATCGGCACGAAAGACTCGTGATGGTTAAGCTGTTATTACGACTGATTTGTTTAATTAATTGGTGGAAAACGACATCGATGATCAGCAAAGATCATAATCTTTCTTCTCTAAATTTCTCTAATTGATTTTTATTAAATATGGCTCTAACCATATACTTACCAATATTAATTTTACTTTCATCAGGATATCATAACGGATTATGGTTTCAATTTATACCATTAAATTGAACCATATACTAATTAAGGCGCATATATATATATATATATATATGTTAATTTTTATTTCTTGATAAGTATGGGAAAGGTGAGAATCACGTCTTAGCAAATTTTAATCATAAATTCACATTTTTATTTCTTTGTTATGGTACTAACGGTTTTAATACCGATAAAACGAGAAATTGCCGCATCCCTGAAGGATGGCATAAGGTTGATTTTTCTCGTCTTTAATAATCTCCATAAAATTTAAAATTATTCCACCTGAGGTTGGAATATTGTGTGACACAATATGGACACAAGACGCGCTCTTAGCTAGTCGGTCGGTCCCAGAAGTGACCCGTAATAAATGCTAGATGGTCTCTATCAGCGGTTCCTGAAGTAACCTGAACTGATATTGAGACATTTTTTTGTCATAAAGATTGGTGTCCATGTGCATACTTGAACAGGGGAAAACCATTTAGGTTAAATCCATTACATAATATAATATTTTTTTTATACATGAACAGGGGAAAACCTAGCTATCTTGTTGGGTCACTTTTACATACACCATCAAATAAAATCACAACTAAGTAAGAAAAATCATAAATCAATTAAAATCAATGCAAAAGTCATTAAGAATAAAAAATAGTTATCATTTATTAATGAAATATGGCTTCCTTCATTGTCCCAGTGGTTGGGTTTAGCTAGACATAACTTTCTTAAAAGTCATTAAAATATTAAATAAAATCACAAATCTGTTTTTGAAAAGCAAAACTAAACCTTAGTTTTCTATCTGTGAGAAATTGTGTAGAAAATTGTATCTAGGCTCCCCTTTATATAGACTTTGGTAATCTCCTCTTGATCCTTATTCAATTAAGGAACCTAATCTCGCTAAACTCTTCCACCTTCTTTTGATCCTTATCCAATTACGAGACTTAAGATGTGTTTGGTACCGTTTTATAAAACTATTTTTCGTTTTATAAAACAAAGAAAACAGAAAACGCAAGAAAACGCGTTTGGTAGATAGGATTTCTGAAAATATTTTTTGTCTGTTTTTTGTTTTATATTTTTTATCTTTTTTTTGTTTTTGAAAACAAAAAAATAAATAAAACTATTTATCATATTCTTTGTTTTCTTTTTTTCTTTCTTATATGTTTTTTTTCTACTTTTAGCTTATAACTGACTTTTGAAAAATATGTTTTTGAAACAAGTTCTACAAAACAACTTTTTAAAATTTATTACAAAATAAAAACAAAAAGAAAAGATATATTTTAAAAACACTAGAAAATATTTTTGAAAACAGTTTTACACAATGGTACCAAACACGCCCTAAAATTTTTAGGGGTATACTATCAAATTGGGTAGTTGTATAATCCGGATTGAGAATGGATTTGGTCATTGGCCCATTGTAGTCTATTGGGTTTGGGCCCTGGTGAAAACTCTGTCCTAACTCCTACTGTCTCTAACAGCATGCCGTGGTACCGGACTATTGATATATGGGTCTTACAGAGGTAGCGACAGTCGTAACTCTTATCTCGTAAGTCGTAAGTCTTGAATACTCACCTTTTCTGTCATCATCTGCTTATGCAAACTGCTGGTACTTTAGTGGCATTTACATACAGAACTTACAGACTGTTACGAAAAACTTCTCACAGAAGTTGGTGCCGTCTTTAAAGGGGTGTTACCTGACTCAATTTACATAGCTGTAAAAAAACTAGAAGGCCTCAGTTAAGGTGAGAAGCAATTCCAGTCAGAGGTGAGCACTGTTGATATAATTCAGCATGCAAATCTAGTCAGGGACGGAGCCAAGACATTTATACTATGGGGTCAAATAAAAAAAATTCCTGACATTCACAAAAAGAAGTTCGATACATAATTAAATTACAACTTAAAGTAATACGAAAGCTCCTATAGTATAAAAATTTACCATTTTCGTGATGCAACAAAAATCAAAGAACTCGTGACGGCCACCAAAGCATGCTTTAAAGGCCATGACATCCATCTTGGCGAAAGAGTTGTGCACACTGATGCCACTAGCTGAAACATGTATATCGGAATAACTTGAAGAATCTGTGTCATACCCAATAAATGTGTCTATGAATCACCCAGAAATAACAAGTAAGATATATACAGATTACAAATAAATAACAAGTAAGATATATATAGATTACAAACAACCATTTGTAACCATTTGATATTAGCGTAGAATTTGTTAGCGAAAATTATGCGCGTTCACCTATACTGCCACCAAGTCATTTGAAGGTGACTGATAAATCAACCGTAACTCATATTACACTTACCATTGACAACTTCTAATGCAACGATTCTGTAACTGCAAACATCTGCTTTATCAGTCAGATGACATCTACATGCATACTCTGGTGCCATGTACCCACTGAAAAATCAAGATTATACACCTACTATGCTTAGTAGATTAATAGTTGGTCAGTTTAGCAATAAAAATCCGAAGGAAGTTTCACACATGGAGTGAACCATATTAGTGGCACAGAAGTTAAGCCTCTGGGTATACCCACACAAATCTTGTACCTTGTTAATTTGCCAACCAAGACTCGCAAACTTTATCTTCTCTTCTTCTTCTTGGTTTATTCTAGTGGAAACTTTGTCGGATAATACTTTTGATATAGTAAAAAGTTAACAACAAGTCTTAACTTTGTTAAACTTCACGACTTTGACCCCATAAGGAAATATTTATCAAACTATGCCAACTATATATGCCCCCACAGGTAACATAAATTACGAAAACACTAAGCCTATATAACTAAATTTCAAAAACAAGTGGGGTCTTCCGACCCCACTTGCACCCCCTCCCTCCATCCCTGAATCTAGTCCCCTTACGTGGGTTTTGCTTATGTGGAAGAAAGTTAAGGTTAGGGGGAAAAACAAAGGTAAATTATACTTTTGGGAAAAGGGAAACAAAAATTAGCACCAGCTATAGAGCTCAAAGTCTCAATGCACAACCATTGTAAATGCATTGAGCTCTACCAACTCAGTGAGACAGTCTCTACAGGATCTACTTTCGGTCAATATAACTTAAATAAGACAGATTTGTTACTATTTGCAAAAATACATTAGCACAGGCTGCAGCCGCAGCACTGCAAGAAGCATTATCCTATGTCCTACCGACACAAAACTCATACTATATCCTTTCCAGTTATTAGGCGAAAAGTAACTCGGTACCAAATATATGGATGGTGCCACAGTAATACTGATACTGATTCATACTTGTTAACATTAGTCATACTATTTTTGAGTCTTTTAACTCAGATTCAAGTGTATTGTCCTAGAAAGAAGAAAAAAAAAGTATCAGAGGGCTTACATGTTCAAGAGGAAGGGGCATGAAGGACAGAGTATTAATATTGACTCACCTGGCATTCTTTTCTTCCGACTCCTCCCAAACCTCGACTCAACTCGGTTTTGACTCAGTATAGTGGTATAGAAAGAGACTGCAAAAATAACAGTATTATCTAAAGAAAATAGTAATGAGTCACGACCATTATTTAAACATTGCCAATCGCTACAACATGTCTTTGGCTCACAACTATTTTTCTAATTAGATGAGGCTAGCCCGAGGTACATAAATATCGAGCGCGTCAATAAACACCCATCAAATTGATAGTAGTCCATAATCGTAAATCTGGTAGAGATGTTAAAACCCGGCAATCTGCAAAACTCAATGGCCAGAGAAAACTGTTGTTGCTTTTGGAATTAGAGTTGGAGTTAACTTCAGGGTATGAAGAAGATAGTAGTGCTTCATCAGCACCAGCAACAGCAGGACTCAAACCCACTCATAGCAATATATTTAGCTGACAAGAAGGTAAATACTTCAGATGACATCTCTTTATAGCACACACGAGACTCATAGTTAAGCAGATAAAGCCAGAAAGTAATAATCGACTTACGCAGGTGCAGGAATGATGCACAGATGAACAGTACATGAGAAAGACTTAGCAAAAAAATTTGAGTTATGCTCTCAGAGATTTTGTATTATTTACCACCAGAGAGATGTGTCCAGTATTGACAGATGAAGACTTCAAAAAAAAAAAAAAAATCTATACATCAGATCTACGAGAACAATTATGACTTAATTCCAACATCTAAGTAATTCTATGTTTTGAGTTCACCTACAGAAAGATAGATCACAAGTTAGCAGCTCTGAAGCTTTCTTAACATCTTCTCCTCAAGAAACCCTTAAATAATGATGCCATCAGCAGAAGTTCCTCATTAAGTTGTATAACCTCACTTAACAGTTCCAAATGGTGAAGTCCACTAAATAAAGAACTACAAAGAACAACAAATGGGACAATATGTGAATCATGTGGAAAGACATTTAAGTGAAAGCCTCACTAGCTTGGAAAATTTGTGGATCATTTGAAATCATAGATACTCTAAGCAAAAGAGGGGCAGTTCATTCGCGTCAAAAAAATTGACCCACTTTTGCATAGAATCTATGATTATTGATTTCGCCTAATGAAATAATAGATTGCCTGTAACTTGTTAGTCCCACTTAGCCATGTTCCCTTACCAAATGCAACAAAAGTCAGTTGAATCCTACATACTTGCAAACATTTTATCAAACAATTGAAGCGTGGGTAGGATCCTTCTTTCAAATTTAACAAAAGACACGAAAACCATGATCCGCCTGACCTAAACAAAAAAAGGAGAAGGAACAACACAATCAACATACGCCAACAACTATGAAAAGCAAAACAGAACGTATTGAGGCACCCTAAACACCCGCAATAGGCTTTTACTATTGTAGAAAGCCAATCCACAGGACTGCTACACTCGACACATTTAACAATTTATTCTCATTCTCAGATCCTCACTTAAAGCTCAAAGTTTTGAATACTTCTAAAAATCATATTTCGAGAAAAGAAAAAAACATAACAATGAAAAATAAAAATGTGAAACTACTAACTCTATATCAATATGCAATTGACTATTCTTCATTTCCTATCCTAGAGACAATGTCTTTTCCAAGCAAAAAGGAGTTAATATAAACAGTTAAGACCTTAACTGCTCTGCAATCAGTGTATCATTATAAGAAAAGTTTCCAAGATAATATCTCTAAATGAGGAGTCATAATGAGAAAAAGATCAAATCTTTATAACGCATCGAATGATATGATTGAGCCTGCTGAATTGAATTTGCATGAATAAACATCTAACATGAAATTCACTGTAAGGAGTTAATTCATAAACAAGTAAATAAACGCATATGTATATAGAGACAGACCTGACCTGCTTCTTCTATTGATTTCTTTTTTACTCAGAAAGGGCAATATCATTAGAAAAAAAAGGTTAGCCTTTAAAACAATGGCTCACCTGATAGTGTACATCACATCATACAATGAAAACATACAAGGATTAAACATGCAATCTTTTTCCCACCACTGCTTCTTCAATTGATTCAAGAGATCATTTCAAAGCCTCATTTGGAACAATTTTCGAATGATTTCAGATCATAGATACTCTTAGTAAAAGCGGAGCAAGTTTTTTATGCTTCAAAAAATCAGACCCTCTTTTACACAGAGTATCTATGATGATTGCATCTCAAATAAAAGTTAAGAGTTCAAGGATTGACCGGAGAAATTACCTTTCTGATGACGATCAGTATTTGTTTTTCAGGAGGAGAAGATCTATCGCCAAGATAGATCAAATGATGTACGGATACTTGCCAAGATTCTATCGCCGCCTCAGTGAAACCCAAGTCGTAAAAGGAAAATTAGGAGGTAGGGATGGGGATTCTAGGGCTGTCAACTGATAGGATTATATACGGGTACCACTGGACTGGAACCGGTTATAAAAGACAGTTTTAGTTAAGGCTAAATCATATGCATCCGGAAAATTTGTATGGGAGGTCTACCATACACCAACAACCCACTAAACGGGTGGAGAGAGAAGTAGTGAGGTGGTGCGAATTTTAATTATTGATGGTTTTTTTAGTTTTTTTAGGTTTTGTGTCTGCCGCCTCTGTCAGGTGGTATGGAGTTTTCTGCTCCATCATTTTTCCGCCGCTACCTTCCATCTCTCAAGAAGTAGCTGGCTCTTCCGTGAGAAATAATACTGGTGTCAGGGTTTCTGGGTTAAGTGGTGGGAATCTTTAGATAGATACTCGTTTTTTCTCTTAGAAAAGTTGGGTTTCTTCTTTATTTCCGGCGAAAAATTTCAGTTCTCATGCTACTTCGATGAAGTTTGTTCCTAATTCTCTGGTTGATGGGAAGAGAGTGGTTGCTGTTAATGGAGTAGATCTAGCACCAAAAATTAAACACTGTGAATATTTGGTGATGGGGGTTTTTGTTGGGAAGAGACTATCTTATTCTTTGGTGTAGAGAGTTGTTGAGCGTGCCTAGAAGCTTAATGGTAGTTTAATTTTTCTATTCATGGTGGTTCTTCTTTTAATTTTGATTTTGATGATGATGAAGATATATCTGCTGCTCTTGAGCATGGATCTATGTATATTTTGAATCAATTGATTTTGATGATGATGATGAAACCTCCTAGATGTATGCATTGCCATATCTTTGGACACACTCAGGGTGCTTGTTCTAAACTGAAAGGGAACAGCATTTGTTTGTGGGACGAGATGCGTTGGGCGTTCATGCAGAAGATTTTGTCCAAACCGGTGAAACTTTCGATTTTAGATCTCATCAAAATCAAATACCTTCTTGGTGAAAAACTCAGAGCGTTTGTAAGACGTTTCCACACTGAGCACCAGATACCAAACTATTATTTCCGAAGAATATTTAGTGGGAATGTGCATAGCGAAAATGTTACCTCTAACCCGACTAATTTTTGAAAACGCTGGGATAAACAACTCTGTGAACCTAGAGGAAGCGTCTGCACGAACCGATGTCACTAACGAAAAAATAGAATCACAACCCAAGGCATGGCTGCATTATGTAGCCTATGCTAGAGAAGAAAGCGTGGGAAACCAGAAGAAGCGAGCTTTTAATGGCAATGATGACAAACGTGTTAAGCGGGGAGTGAATAACAATATGGAGAAACTACCCCCACTAGGCTTTCCATGCTCTTATGAACAAGTTTCTTGATTTGCTGAACGAGTGGATGAGGAATGACAACATCACGCTCCCAACCCCGCTAAAATAGACAACTTAACAGAATAAACGCCATGCTAGAGGTACTATCTATTTCAAAGGAGGGTCGACTATCCAACAAAATACTAGGTCATCTCAAGCAGACAACATATAACTAGGAAAGAAATGGAGCGCTAGACATTAGTGACGTCAACCGCATACGAAATGAGCCATTAATAATGCATCAAGTGGCATCGTTTACACACGAACCAATGGAAGATTAAGTGTACGCGGTCATGGATGGAAATCAAAAATACAGAAAATATATCGGATGTGTTAGCTTAGAAACCATTGTTCGTTGATTTCTTCAACGCTCTAGGGTTCGACATGGGAAGCGACAACCAGCATCGTTGTTACTCACACGGATCGCAGCTCGAGAAGACCTTAATATGCTTACTTGGACAAGAAGTATCCTCTTTTTACAAGTGTGATCACATGTAACGAGGAAGACAGGAGAGTAGACCGCGGTCAAACGCGTCCCTTGTACCTAACCTCCTTGATTAGGAAGCATTCTTTTAAACGAGCGTTCGTTGACACTGTGGCACCACTCAACTCAGGACATATGCACATCTTGGCTAGCATTGGCGTGAAAAAAATCTAATTGGAATCTTACTTTGAGTGTCAAAGGTGTATTTTTCAATATTAAGACCGTGTTTGGAAGCTGGATATGTTAACCCGTTTCTAAACTCCAAACAAACCCTAAGAAATTATAGTTTAGCACATGTTCAAATCATTATGCCGATATTCTAATAAACTTTCTAATCTAACTTATTCACTTCTCGATATCTGTATCAATTCGTTAAGATTAAAGACTAATCGAAAAAGTAAACAAAATTCATATTTTATTCAGAATCAGTCCTGGGATCGATCCTTTCTACTAGGGATCGGTCCTTCACCAGTGATCAGTAATTGGATCGATCCTGCTCAAGGGATAGATCCTAGGATCGGTCCTAAACCCTATTTCGACTCTGAAACAAAGTTTTTTAAGTCTACTTATACTTTGTTTATGAAAAAAAATCAAAATATATTTAATAAGGTTTGGATTAACCCAGAAGTTCAACATACTAAACAAGTCACTAATTAGTGTAATCTCATAGTCAACGAAGTCTATAGATAAACTATTTTTCACTAATTAGTGTAATCTCATAGTCAACGAAGTCTATAGATAAACTATTTTTCGTAACTCTATATATTTTAAGTTGTTAAAATAACTATTTATATCATACCTTTTGATACTCTGAGCACATATGTATAGTGAACAAGTCACCAATACTAAATTCATTGTTACAAATGTAACTTTGTATGTTATATTTTCAATGAATAAAGACTTGCATGAACAATAGATAAAAATGGAATAAGTCAATTATTGTAGTTACTATATAACCTTGAAATGAAGGATGATGTCTTCATTTTGTCTTCAATTCGTCTTCATATCTTCAAGAGTAATTAGATCATGTCTCAACATTCTATGCTCCTGGTCTAACCTAATGAAGATGACTTTAGTAATCTACTCAAGCGACTTTGAGTTTTGGAACTAAACTTGACATACCAAGGTTTGGTGTATTCAACTAAGCATTGCTCTAACATACGTATTGTCGAGAATCTCGGATATAGTGTAAGTCTCTCCATCTTGAGGCGGGGGAAGTAATTCTCCGCTTGAAGAGTCTTTGGCGATTCTCCACAATTTATGATGATTTGTGTATTTTTACAAAGATGGCAAATGGGTGACGCTGAATGATTGAGGAAGGAGAGAGAGAAAGCAGTAAAGAGAAGAAAAATACACATGTATAAATAGGTCCTGGTAAAAATAAGCGGATAAAGAATACAAAAAATAAGTTGAAAAAGTTTCTTAGACACGTATGCCAAAACCGTCTGGAATACCAGTAAGGGGAGAGGGGCCTACGTGACAAGTCGCGAAACGTATAAATGGGAGAATATGGATTGGAAACACGGGATGATCTTGAGGACAAGCAGCCTCGAGTGATCGGGCACGCGTCAGTATCTGGTTGTAACTTTCTTGGTCGCGAAGCTCAAATGACTATTGATTAAGTTGACACTTCTTAGTCAAACACTTCTTGGATATTCATAACCCTGGGTTGGGGTCACTACCCTCTTGTATGGGTCCAAGCCCACCAGAGAACTGGGACTTGGGGAATAAGCCTGTTCTGTAAAGGGATACTGTGACGGACCATAATTTTTTGTGCTTCCAATGAGTTGGGTTTCAGTCCATTGGGCCAACTCCAACTTCCCAATACTCCACTCGAGAAACCGTACTTTTTTAAATTTTTCGGACCAATTCGATTCTTACGAAGCAAATGTTTATCAAATTATCAAGTCGGTTACCCGCTTCGCTAAATATTTTGTCTTTCAAAGCAACTGTTCATTTGAACTGCTTTATAAGCAGACAAGCACAATACTGACATCGAGGGTCATCGAATCTGTCAAAGCTCCATCGTTTTAGATATCATTGTTGATATTTATATAACCAACTAAATGATATGATCCACCTGGTGCAGGTGACAATCATCTCCAAGCGAACATAAGTATCTAATACTGGGATTCTACTGAACAGAAACCTCGTTTTAAGGGTCATTTCATTGTCACAGTAGTCGGATACCGGCCACTGTTTCCAAAACAGTCTTCCAGGTAGCCACCGAGGTGGTGGGATGCTAGCCAGCCTGACAATACACACTGTTTAAACGGGTGAGGGATGATCAATCCCATTGTCATGCCACCGTTTCCAAAACGGTTTTCCGGGTAGCCACCGAGGTGGTGGGTTTCCAATTAAGGACTGACAAACCCGCCGTCCCATACGGTTCATCCACATGTGGTGGGGGTGCCAATTATGGCCTAGTAACTCACAATCGGTCCAATCTGATAAGTTGCATTTCTCAGATGATATGAACTACTCTATAGAGTTAGTAATCATCTCTAGATCGATGATATGAACTACCGCCATCGGCAGCAACCATCCTTCTCAGATGGTATGAGTTTCTTTAAAGGGAAACAACCATCTCTAAGTCTCACTAGCAGTATGGATTCTCTTCTTCATTTCTCAATAGATGATATGAAAAACCTCGAAGAGGTTGCAATCATCCCTCTCGGTAGTATGAACAGCCAGTACTGCAACTACCTCTTACTACCAAGGTTACAATCATCTCCGAATGGATGGTATTAACTTCCAACCGGCAACCAACCCTTTTTAGACGATATGAACAACCTCATGCAGTTGTGCTGAACCACATAGCGGCTGCCTACGTACCCTATCCGTTGCTCGAAGGGATCAAGCACGACTGTAGTTCGTCATTCTTTGGTTTAGATAGTATGAATTGTATGAACTGTTTGTCGTAGCAGCAACAATCTCTAAGATAGTATGAACTACTTACCCAAGGCAGTAACTATCTCTAGATGTAGCAGTAAGTTAGATAATATGGATAATATGAGTTACATAGAAACAATTATCCCTAGCATATCCCATCACCAACAATCACCTTGGCAACTATCCATTGATGAACAAGATACCATCATCTATGTTTGTACCTGTACCTGCATCTTAAAGTCAACAATAGACTACAGTATAGATCATACACAAGAATAATTGATGTAAATCATCCATTACGTTAGTAATAACAATGCTAGAGAGTGTACATTCTAGTTCTCAGTTATATGCGGAATCGAGATTAAATGATAAAGTGTTACTACAAATTTGAAAGTTACATAGTACTTCTGTAGACATACCATTCAACATTATAACATACATTTACCACCACATAAATGCATGTAAACCACACTAAACCAAAAGATTATGTGAGTGAGGCTGGTGTCCAATGCATATACATGCTCGCCAAAACTAATAAAACAAAAACCCACACATAATAACAAGTGAGTGAAAAGAGAGATAACCCTGACAGATGTAGGCTATAAAACTTATACTTTCTTGTTCTTCTTAAACCACATCTCAGTTAGATGGACAGTTGAAGAACCCAATTCAAGTTGTTACAAGTTCATAATGTATAACTTCAATCCTGATTCAGAAAGAAAACAATGATCCCATTGATCAGATCATCACGATATTTTAACCACACCTTCATAAATATCTCAACAACATTATACAGAAATTTGAAAGAAATATAATGGTTAGATATCCAGTTATGTCAATTTTATTTGCGCAAATGAGACTGAATTCCTACAGGCGTAGCTACGGAAAATCATCTATTAGGGGTATTTCCCATCATTCATTTGGTATGAAATTTGAACAGATTAATCATCACAGAAATTGGTTCCTCATATCCAAAAGTTAGAGAAATCCATGCAGTATAAGTGCCTCATTCATTCTCAACAACTCAGACACGTCCTACAGAAAATAGTTCTCTGTACTACAACAGTCTCTACCACCTCTCCTAACCTGATCATCCTGAAATTTAATCTGAAATTTCCTTACATCTATAAGAATAACATATTCAAAGTTCACTCAATTCTAACGGTTCATTAAAGAGTTATGTACATTCAAGCATGGATACTTTTACTATCCATACATAGAATTCAGTCATGATCTACCACATTTTGGGGAACCTAATATGATCATAACTTCATGAAATTTCTACAGTAGGTTACCTACATGTATACAAACATCATATTAAAATTTCAGCTTAATCTGATAAACATACATTGAGAAATTGTATAAACAACTGAATGTCCAGGGTTTTAATCCTGCTGAACGCAGTCATGGATCATGCAACGTTTAAACAAGACCTGATTCTCAAATTGATACGGTGCTTTTATAACAAGATTAAATATCACACATAAAAAATTTCAGCACAATCTAACCATTGGATCTTAAGATATATGTAAAAAAAGAACAGAGATTTTGGGGTTCATAAAGTAGAATTACTATAAAATCATGCAAGTTTCTTTCCCAAAGCTTTCTATACATGAATCAAGTAAGAAAACAACCCAATTCATATTTTCACATAAGATCATGATTTTATTAAAACCCCCAAATTCAATGAAGAACCCTAGATGCTAGATTCTCAAATCAAGGCATCTATGCATGAAATTGATGTTCCTTACGATTTACTCAAAGGTATAAATCAAGTAAAATATCAGAATCAATACTTAATTTCTTCAAAACAGTAAATCATATCATTTGGATGAAGAACAACTTGACAAAATTAAGAAAAGATAATTCCACCCTTCAATTCCTCTCAAGCAATAGTTCAAGCACCAAATCTAGATCAATTTCAAACATAATTCCTTTACATGCATGAACGAATTTTCCCTATTGTTCTTCCTTAGGATTTGAGTAAGAATATGAGAGGAAGAGTAAAATGACAAGAGAAGTCAAGTAGTGAAGACCAAAAAATAAGTTTCTCTTTTATTTTTGGTTTTGTTCAATTGTCCAAGTAGCCCTTGAATATCTCCAAATGTCACACATGTGCATCATGCATATAAACCTATTTAGGCACTAAAATATTAAGGAAAACTTAAAGTATTAGAAAACCTTGATTATCAGAGTTTTAGGCACTTTTAGTGCAGAATTGGACTATCGGGTTTAGTTAAACCCGGGAAAAATATTTGGGATCTCACATCATCACCCCCTTAAAAGAACTTCGTCCCGAAGTTCAAAATAAAATGAGAAGCAATGAGGCTTACCTGTAATCAACCGCACGAGTAGAAGATGGGTCAGTTCCAAATGCACAGTCCCATTTGAACCGAAACTGCTTTGATGTCCGTATGAGTAGAAGTTTGGTGAGTTCCAAATGTACAGTCCTGTTTGAACCGAAACTGCTCTGACACCAACTGTGACGGACCGGAATTTTTTTTGCTTCTAATGGGTCGGGTTTCGGTCTATTAGTCCAGCTCAAACTTCCCAATACGCCACTCGAGAAACCGTACTTTTAAATTTTTTGGACCAATTTGATTTTTACCAAGCAAATGTTTATCAAATTAACAAGTCGTTTACCAGCTTCGTTAAATATTTTTTCTTTCAAAGAAACTGTTCATTTGAACTGCTTTACAAGCAGACAAGCACAATACTGACATCGAGGGTCATCGAATCTGTCAAAGCTCCATCGTTTTAGATATCATTGTTGATATTTATATAACCAACCAAATGATATGAGCCACCTGGTGCAGGTGATAATCATCTCCAAGCGAACATAAAGTTCTGATACTGGGATTCTGCTGAACATAAACCTTGTTTTAAGGGTCATTTCATTTTCAGGGTAGTCGGATACCGGACACTATTTCCAAAACAGTCTTCCGGGTAGCCACCAAGGTGGTGGGATGCTAGCAGGCTGATAAGTGCATAATTTATACATTTTAAGTATCATTTCCTTATACTTATTTGTTAGATTTTGTGTGAATTACCGTGCGTTAGTATTACTTTTCTAGTTTATGTGTTTTATTAAGTTACATCTCTGAAACAAGTGAAATGGAGTTTTACAAGAGAAGAATTGCCAAATACCCAGTTGAACTCAGTCGATTCTAGTATTACTACCCTCCATCTTGTAGAAAATTGAATTACGAAGCCGACGGCGAAAGAACGAGGTCATTCCGACTTCGTATGAGAAAGTTATGAGCAAAACAAGAATTAAGGATAAAACGGTCATTTCAAGCAAAACCACTATTGGCACACTGTCAGATGATAAGGGGAAGCTGGGAGTCAATTACTAAAGGCACCAGATAATTTACTAAGGGATGCCTAACTATTTGAATTCTGTTAATGGCACCCGACCATTTGATATCAACCACCATCGTGTTCTTCAAGCTTTCCAACAGTGAAATTTCGGCTATTATTAGGTTAAGTAATGGTGATTACTTTTTGGGTTCTAGGGATTATTCGAGGTGTTTGGGCACTGAGATAATGAAGTAAGGTAGTTTCATTGGAGAGAGATCCCTAGGAGCAATCGATAAAAGAAGAAGGGAATGATTCTACTGCTCCCAGTGATTCTCAATGGTGATCGGTGGGGTTTTGGTTACATGAGCAGGTTGATTAGGAAGCTTTGCTTCCATTGAAGACCACGCCTGATTGAGAGAGAGAGACAGTCATGAGTTGAGATGGGTTAAGTTTCAGTTGTTTCTCGTGATGCTGATGCTGATGGTATGAGTTACTAACAGTGAATATAATGATTGAGATGGAGCTAGATTGGCAGGTGATGATCATGATGCAGCTGTGGTTTGATGGAAGTGATGAAGTTTAATGCTGCTGGTAGTGGTGGACTGAGTTATGGGTTCGAGTTAATTTATGAACTGATTTTAAGTACAGTTGTTGATGGGTCTGTGATAGGTTGAGTTGAAACAGAGAAGCTTATGCAATGAGGCAGTGAATGGCTCGAAGGTGTTAGAGAAAAACGTGTTGTTGAAGAAACAAAAGAAGAGAACTCAGACGTGTTGTATATTGGGAAATAAAAGGAGGACGACACGTGTAAGACGATTAAAGAAGGAGTCAGTGGTTCTAAGAAGAACGAGAAGCACACAATCAAAGCCGTATGAAAGGATCGAAAAATGACAGATGTGAAAGACTGAGTAAATCCCTGCATGTTTGACACATAAGATCGGGAAAGTAGTATCACACTGATCGAAACAGATAGCATTAAATGCTTACTGAACGGGAAAGTAGGAGTAATAATGAACGTGGAACGGGAAAGTAAGAGTAATAATGAATATGGAACGGGAAAGTAAGAGTAATAATGACTCTGGAACGGGAAAGTATAGGCAATAATTACTTTTATTTACTTTAACCACATGGTTGACACATGTGATCGGGACAAAGATGATTCTCAAAGAACGAAGAGTACGTGTTAATCATACAAGGTAACAGACCAAAAAGTAAAGAGCATGACCTGTCAACCATACAATCATCCCGATCCAAAGATAATAAGGAGAACAAAAGAAGGTATCGGGACAAGAGGGACCCATTAGATAATCTATAAATAGAAGAGAGCATTCAACGGAGAGAGGGTCGGAAAATTAAAAGAAGAATAGGCTAAGGAAGAGTAATCAGAGAAGAAGGAAAAAGATCATTAGGTATGTATTCATTGTGTAAGATACTATTTAAAAGTTTCACTATCATGATTCATCTTCAGTCCTCAAAAAAGATTGTGAATTTGAGACTGTAATTTGATTTGTAAATAAATGGTTAATTGAAACCTTTCTCATTAATTGATTTTAAAGAGGATTCTGTCTATCAAAATGTTAGTTAAAATCTTTCTATTTATTGTTTTTCATCAAATCATTGGTTGTTGATGTCAACGGGAATTTTGGCATAAACAATTTGGCGCTAGAAACAGGGAATGGGTTAAAGGATTTATCCTACCTGTTCATGAAAAATGGATTTTTCTGTTATATTTGTACTTCAAAAGTAAAGAAATTTAGTATAAAGAATTTGATAGTTTTATGCAACATTCTGGCTTAATTTAACCTTAGCTAACAAGTGATTTCTTTTGCATAATAACTTTTATGTGATATGCAAAAGGGAAATTGTGTGTCGTTGAAAAGAAAAAGTTTTAAGTCTGAATGGATCTCTTTAAATGTTTGATTTCCTTTTCTATGCATTTTAAGAGATTCATGGTAGATGATACAAATTATTTTACTGAAAGAATAGATAGATTTTTAGAAGGTCAGAAAACTTGTGTTTGTCACTTTCTTTATTAAATAATATGTTAAGAAATTATATGGCTAACTTTTAAAAGATCATTAGAATTCAAGGGAAAAAAAGAAATAATCAAGAAACAAAGAATCCAGAAGAAATATGTCTCAAGAAGCAGGCTCTGGAAATCAAGACAGTAACGACAAACAAAGTTACAGACAAAGGGAAGAAGAGAGTGAGCCAGAACAACAACAGAGTGATGTAGGAAATCATACACCTATTTATGAATTAACACCAAATACCATTATTCAAAATCAGTCGTCACATCATGAGAATTCACGAAATGAAGTAAATCATCTTCAAAATTTGATGGAAGAAATGAATGAAATAAGAAGAGAACAAAGGGCCATTCATAATCGAATCGAATTATTAACCAGAGAAAATCAAGCTTTGAAAAATGCGATTCAACGTGAGGAAAGACAAGCTGCAACAGGGTCACGAAGTCAATAAGCAATTTCTGGAAAGCGTGCACCCAGAAATGAAAAGAAAAATCAAGATCAGAGAATGGTGTTAGCAGGATCATCATCACGGGCTAGGAGGCCACGGGAAAATCAAGATCAGAGAATGGAACGTTAGAAAAATTCTTTTAGATAGGGGTAGTTCTTTAATTGTGTTGTTTCATGACGCATTTTGCAAAATGGGACTCAAAAAAGATCAGTTAGTCCCGTCCCGATATGTTATTTATGGGTTTAATGGAATGGCTTCGAGACCCGAAGGAGATATTGATTTGCAAGTATCTGCTGGACCAATTAACATCTTGACAAGATTCAGCGTAGTAGATGCTCCATCCCCGTACAATGCAATAATCGGGAGACGATGGGTACACCAGCTGAAAGGTGTAATTTCAACTTATCATCATATTTGCGGTTTCCAACACCGCAAGGAGAAATGGAGATAAAGGGAGATCAAGATGATGCGAAGTTTTGTATAATAGCAGAGGTAAGAATGCATGAAGAACGGGAACAACAACAGCGGGAAAGGAAGAAAGACCGTAAAATCAAAGCAAAGGAAGAGGAGATAAATCAATATTTGAAAAGAAACATCGAATAAAAAACAACAAATGAATTAGGAGAAAGTAGTAAGAATCAAGAAAATTCAACAAATCAGCAGTTCGAAGGATCCTCATAGCAATTAAAGGGAACTCCAACTTCGATCGGGAATCCTAAACCAATTTTCACTTCTGTAGAAGAAACTAAAAATTATAAATATTGGAACTTCAGAATGGCCTAAACAAGTGCGAATTGGAACATTGATGAAAGAAGACATGGAGCAAAGTTTAATCAAGCTACTTCGTGATTTTGTAGATATATTTGCATGGAAGATGGAAGACATGCCCGGGATATATCCAAATATTGTACAGCATGAATTACAAATACGTCCCGATGTTATACCATTTCGACAACAGATACGAAAGGTTGCAGCGGAGTATCACGATCCAGTAGAAAAAGAATTAGCAAAGCTTTTAAATGCATGATTCATTCGTGAAGTACGATATCCAACGTGGATTTTTAATATGGTAATCGTTCCAAAAAAGAACGGTGGAGTAAGAATCTGCATAGACTTCACCAACTTAAATAACGCATGTCCGAAAGATAGTTATCCACTTCCCAACATTGATCAGTTGGTAGATGCTATAGAAGGCCATGAGGGTTATCTTTTATGGATGGTCAGTCGGGATACAACCAGATTGCACTTGCAGAAGCTGATCAAGAACATATAACATTCTTCACTCCACGGGGATGTATTGCTATACCAGGATGCCGTTTGGATTAGGAAACGCGGGAGCAACATATCAACGCCTGGTTGATGCAATATTCAAACCTTGGATCGGACAAATAATAGAAGTTTATGTGGATGATATGTTGGTAAAAAGCAAATTATCTATCAAACATCTACAAGACCTCACTGAAGTTTTTGGTGCATTACGAAAATACAAGATGAAAGTTAATCCGGAGAAGTGTATTTTTGGTGTTACTTCGGGACGTTTTTTGGGTTACTTGGTTACAAAAAATGGAATTGAAGTTGATCCAGCAAAGATTCAAGCAATAACATACATGCCATCACCCAACAACATTAAAAGTGTACAGAAATTAAATGGATGTTTGGCTGCTTTAAGCAGATTTATTGCCAGATCATCAGAACGGTGCAAACCCTTTTTTGATATACTCAAGAAGAAAAATAAATTTGATTGGAACGATCGATGTGAACAAGCTTTCCAAAACATAAAAATACATCTGGCTACATTACCAGCATTACAGAAACCGGAACCTGAAGAAATATTAACTTTGTACATAGCGGAAACGGAAGATGCAATCAGCGCAGTGATGGTACGTACTAATGAGAAAATAGAAAAACCAATATATTATATCAGCAAAACCCTTAATTCAGCAGAAAGAAATTACACTAAAATTGAAGAACTCATTTTATCATTGGTATTTGCCACTCAGAAGTTACGCATTTATTTTCTCACACATTATGTTCGTGTCCCGAGCAAGGCACCATTACAATCAGTATTAAAGAATACATGAAAAGTAGGAAGGATCGCAAAATGAAACGACCAGCTAGGACAATTCAACATCATTTATGAGTTGCAAACCGCACAAAAATCTCAAGTTTTAACTGACTTCCTTGCGGATTTCCCAATTGAAGAAGAATATGAAATTCAAGGATTACCAGGATGCGAGGAAGAGGACCCACAAGATATTCTGAAATCAACAAATTCTCAAAGGTGGGAAGTCTTTTTTGATGGGTCCCGAAATAAGGAAGGAGCAGGAATTGGCATTGCGATTACTGCACCAATGGGAGGACGAATGATACATTCATTCCGTCTTGAGTTTGAAGAACATACAAACAACATAGTAGAATATGAAGCTGTGGTTCATGCTCTAAAACTCATCATCGAGCTACGAATCAACAATGTTCGACTCACAAGTGATTCACAGTTGGTAATTCGACAAGTCGAATTAAAGTATCAAACACTTGATGAAGATTTAGTACAATATAAAAACCTTGTTCATATCTTAGCAAATCAAATCTCAAACATTATTTTTCGGCATCTGTCCCGAGATAAAAATCGACATGCTGATGCACTGGCATTCATTTCCTCCATGGTAAACGATCCTAATATCACAACAATAAAAGTTGGAAGAATATATGAACCATCTATCCAGATAAAAGCACTTCATAATATAGAAGGAGATGTGATAGAAGAAATTAATGATCCCGCAATATAAAATGCCCTATCTATGCCTCAACAAGTAGATGATCAACCAAGTGAACCAGATTGGAGGATTCCGATTCATCAATATCTATAAGATAAAATATTGCCTTCAAATTCTAAAGAAGCAAGAAAAATTCAACTCAAATCGGATAATTACCAGCTTCGGGATGGAATTTTGTATCGTAAATCATTCCTCCGGCCATTATTCCGATGCTTATCACAAAAGGAAGGAATACGGATACTCAAAGAAATACATTATGGAGATGCGGGAAACCACAATGGAAAGCGATCACTCGCATTAAAAGCTAAAACCCAAGGTTATTATTGGATATCCATGCTTAAGGACTCAGAAAACATGGTACGAAGGTGTGAAGAATGTCAACGATTCGCAAAGAAAATCAAAGCACCTGCCACAGAGCTTAATTTTATACTCAGTCCATGGCCATTTGCGAAATAGGGGGTAGATATTGTTGGTTCGTTAGTTGAAGGGACCAAAAAGAGAAAATATTTAATAGTGGCCACTGATTATTTTACCAAGTGGGTAGAAGCTAAAGCATTAGCTCGGATCAGAGACACCGATGTGTTCACATTTTTATTTGAAAATATCATCTGCAGATTTGGGATTCCAACAGCCTTAGTTTCTGATAATGGACAACAATTTCAAGGAAAGAACATTTATATGCTCTTTGAAGAATATAACATTCAGAAACACAAATCCACACCATTTTATCCCCAAAGTAATGGACAAGCTGAATCCACAAATAAAACAATTGCAAAAAATTTGAAGAAAACATTGGATGGACATTACAAACAATGGTGTGAACAATTGCATAATAAATTATGGGCGTATCGTACCACAAGAAAAGAATCCACTGGAGAGTCACCATTCCTTCTTACCTACGGGACAGAAGCAGTTATACCGACAGAAGTCATTCTACCTACAACTAGAACAGAAGCATGGGAGAAAAATCTAAATTCAGATTTAATGTTACAAAAGTTAGAGGATTTAGAAGAAAAAAGAGAAGTGGCACCCCTGAAAATGGAAAATTATCAAAGAAAGTTGGCACGGAATTACCACAAAAAGGTCAAGTCACGAAACTTTGTCCAAGGACAATATGTTTTACGACAAATCACAGAATACCATCGGGACAAAAGTGCAGGAAAATTCGCACCAACTTGGGATGGTCCGTACATAATACAAGCATCAGCGGGACAAGGATCATACTATCTTCGGAATGTGGAAGGAGAAATCCTACAACATCCATGGAACGCACAATATTTAAAACTCTATTATCCATGATTAACAATACAGCTATGGTGGCCAATACATGGATCCAAATTTTTATTCAATACTTTATCTGATGATAACATTTTTTATAAAGTCATACTTAAAATAACAGTCAATTCCAGGAACACCTCATTCTGGAAAACGCTACGATTGGCGACATAATCAAAATTCAATTATTCCAGGAACACCTCATTCTGGAAAACGCTACGATTGGCGACATAATCAAAATTCAATTACTCCAGGAACACCTTATTCTGGAAAACGCTACTATTGGCGACATAATCAAAATTCAAATCCAGGAACACCTTATTCTAGAAAACGCTTCGATTGGCGACACAATTATGATCCAATTACTCCAGGAACATCATATTCTGGAAAGCGCTTACGATTAGCGATACAATCGTAATATCAACAAAGAGGTAAATGTCCTTATAGAATTTTAATAATTAAGAGATTCTAATAAAGAAGGAATACCTAATTTATGGTTATCATTTTCAGAGTACGTTCGGAACCAACCCTGTATCTTACCCCTGGCCCGGGTTTGTTTCGTTTGTGTGGGATCTCGAATTACATGTTTTGAGGTATATATACTTCGATCCATGTACTCATGAAACAATATGATTAACCTAAAGATTTCGTAAATGTCATCTCTTATGCAGGGACAATATTAAAAGCATATCCAAGCACAATAGAAGAAAATCACAAAATGATGTTTCCAACTACAGTATGTCAAAATTCAAAATACAAAAGGATCGGGATACAAGAAAAGAATATCAAAAGATGAATCTATGAGCATTAGACCAAAGAACAAGTACAACTAGGCTTCGGAATTGGTGCGTCGGGAAGGTTGAGAAGGAACTAACGGGATGGTAGCGTGACCATTCAAAACAGAAGGATCGTCTTGAGCACGATCCAAGGCAGCATTAAATGACATTTTAATTTTTTCCTTGGCATCTTGTCTCACCCAGATTATATAAGCACGCCCGTAATCAATTTCTGATTGAAGATCTTTAATTTTTTGCTGATATTTTTCTACTTGATCTTTTTCAGCATTTAATTCCTTTAATAGCTCCCCAGATTTTGATTGCACTTTTATAATTTCCTGTTCACGAGCTTCGAGTTTCGAAGTTTCAACATTCAAATGACATTGCAAATCCCGAAGTTTTATTACACTCAGATCTACGTTCTTTTCTGAAGTCTTCAACTCTTTTGTAATATTTGTTGTTGTCTTATTTGCTATATTGAGTTCAGCTCCTGCTATTGTTGCTCGTGCATTAGCTTCGTTGACCTTCTTTTCTTACCCTGAAAACCAGAATAAGTATCAGATAAACCATATAATACCCTCAACAAAACAAACACATAACTCAAGCATATACCTCTAGCTATAGACTTAAACTCTTCTTCTTTAAGGGTTAAAGTTTTCAGAGCTTCCTGATATTTTGATTCAGCTCTATTACGTCTCCAAGTATTCAACTCAATACTATCGGACAACTGTGCTAATTTCCCTTTAACCAATTCCATTTCCATATTTACTTCTCTTGCATGATTGTTCAACTGAGTCATCCTACGCTGGAACCTAAACAGGGATTCCAAGTCTCCCACTGATCCCATAAATGAATTTCAAAACTTCAAAAATAAAATAAAAAATGGTACGAACCTATAGAGGTACGAACCCAAATAAGTACGAACTAAGGGGCAAGGAACGAACCTTGATTCTGACTTTGAAGCCTTTGATTTTGATCCTCAAAATTTTGAAGTTGTTGATGTTGTTGTTGTTGTTGTTGTTGTTGTTGTTGTTGTTGTTGTTGTTGAAGTTGTTGTTGAAGATAGTTTTTTTGCTGCTTGAGATTTTCAATTTCTTGCTGCAAATCATCATTTCCGCGCTTCACCCTCGCTTCTTCATTCTTGAACATCAGCTCCATCATTGTGGCCCGAGTATTATAAAACTTGTACGCAGCGAATATGCAATCGGTACCATATTTAAGCTCAGCAAGAGCTTGCTGCGGAAAAGAATATGATGGACCCTCTGCAATAGTCAGAACTTCATTTAAAGAAGAAGGAAGATTAAGTGGGAACAATTGATCGTAACACTCGCTTTCGAACCAAGAGTCCCGAGCATCCCCCAGTGGAACAACACCAAATGAAGTCTGAAGCCTAGCCATTGAAGAACTACCAGATTTCAATAGATCGTGACATGGGGAAGTATTCAGAAATCCTTTAGAAAGAAACCACTGGAAAGTTTCGTCTTCATCACCAGCAAGAGTGATTCCTTCATTCACTTCAGAGAAGGACCTTTGAGTAGAAGGTTCAGCGTCAGGCATGTCAACATCGGCTTTATCAGCATTAGTGCCAGAATGAACCAATGTCCCAATGGGTGCATTTGATTCATGAATGACTCTAGAAGCATTTTCATCCACAAGGAGGCTCGGGACATTAGGGACATCTGTAACTGAAGTACTAGGAGCTATGTTTTCAACATTCGCTTCTTCAAAAACTTCATTTCTCTTTTCTTCTACAACAACATCAACAACAACATTTTTTTTTTCAGTATTTTCTTCAACGGTAACAGCTTCATTATATTTTCTTCTTCAACAACAATATCATCTGCTTCTTCTTGAGGTAATCCAGTAAAAACTGGCACTGTACCACTACTTGAAGCGATTGGCTCTATGTCAAAGGTATAAGGAAGGGGAGAAAAAGAATCATAGAGGCCAGTAGGAGCAGCACTAGTAGGAACAGCTTCAGAAATAAATTGAGCTATTGAAGGCTGGTCCGAAGAAATAATTGGCTCCCCCACGCTAACAGGAACAACATTGATGATGACGTGCTGTCCCGAAACTTCTGCATGGACCGAACCTTCAACGTCCTGTTACGCAGTAACGATAAGAGCGGAACTGCTATTCCCTTCAACAAAGCAATCTCTAATCTCCTCTTCTTCTACTTCAGAAGGGTACAACGGTCTTCTTGGTTTCTTTTTCTTCTTCTCAGGGAAAACCAATTTTCATTTCCCCTTACCTTCAATAACTTCTCCCTCAACTCTTTGCCTACCTTCAACGATCTGAATACCAAGGCTTGGGCGAGGAGGAGGAACATCGGTTTGAAGTTCAGAATCGGGTTCAACCTGAAGCACAAACATTTATCCCGTAAGAAAAAATTCAATGGTAGTTCAGGACAATATTGAAATAAAGAATAATACGAACCTTATAATCAAACTTGAAGTCATCAAAATTTAACCGCCAAGGACAATAGCTTGGGAAACGTCTACGAAGTCTTTGAATTTCATCTTTGGAGATGTTACCAAAAACCCAAGGACCTTCAATTATAATTGGAGTGCGATACCACTTATAGTCATGATCTTGACGAATTCTTTCTTTTGTGGGAAAATAAATTTTGGTATGTGGAATAAACTTGATTTTTGGATCGTCAACCTCATGTAATAAGGGAAATCCCGAAAGACACTTGCGAACAGGGCTAACGCTCCACTTCACAAAATTCCTGTTACTAATACAATCTCCGTATGCAGTATGAAAATTTTCAACGGTATTACTGTCACGTTCTGTAAAATCTGGAACGTAGCAAGTAAGGTTACTTCGCCCTTCACTTCGGAGGCTACACTCATCAAGGATACGCCACCAATTTTCATTGTATTGAGTAATGGATCGAGCTAGTCCATGAGGAGAATCACCACGAGATGCAAGAACTTCGAATTGGAAAGGATTTTCTTCTTCATTAATGGGAGGCGAGGTCCGGCCTCTAAAGCACCAGCAGAAATTAATAAACTATAGGGAGAATAGTTAAAGCTTTGAATCGCTCCTCAAGTTAGTACGTCATTATTTTTGTCATAGAATGAGACTTTAAATTCCTCAAGAGCATGTCTTCTCTTAAAATCTTCAATATTCATCGACCGATAACTATAAGTGGCATGAGCCCGCTAATTTCTGGGGGCAGGATTAGCGGTTATAGAAGCATCAGGAGCTGGGTTACGAACAGACCGAGACACAGCATATCTAGTAGAAGGAAATCTTGAAGATCTTCCGGTTTCTTGGTGATCACCAGCAGCATTGGGATTTCTGGAAGACATAACGTTTTATCTGAAAAAAAAATTTCAAAGGATCAATGTGTGAAGGAATCATCATAGATCATAAAGAAACAATCATAAAAATAAAATTATCAGTTCAATCATATCTGTTAAAAGCTAATCATGGTTAAATATTAAAGTAAGATACTGGAGGTTAAAATCCTCAACATACCTGGAGAAAGAAGATAAAAAATTACTTGATCAAAGGTAAAATAAATGTGATTGATGCTAAAAGCTCCTGAACAGTTGGGAGAACGAAAGTATTTGAAAATTTCAAGGATGATAAAGAGCAGCAACTTTAAGAGGCAAAGAAAGAAGTGGAAAAGACTGCATCGTATCTAAAGAAAAGAATAGAAACCGTCACAATTTGAAAAGGTGTTAATCAAGGCAAAGATTTGATTTCCTCGAAAAAAGGTAACTGACACAAACGTAATAATAAGAAGTTATTGCCTGCGAAAAGTTTGCATAACGTGTGAAAAGAAGTAATGGTAAAGCGGAAGGTAATAATTGTTCTTCTACTTTTTTCAAATCCTTGGATCGACCGTTAAAAGTTTTTGAAAAAAGAAGAAGAAGGGGGCAAGTTGTTGGGAAATAAAAGGAGGAAGACACGTGTAAGACGATTAAAGAAGGAGTCAGTGGTTCTAAAAAGAACGAGAAGCACACAATCAAAGCCGTATGAAAGGATCGAAAAAGGACAGATGTGAAAGACTGAGTAAATCCCTGCATGATTGACACATAAGATCGGGAAAGTAGTATCACACTGATCGAAACAGATAGCATTAAATGCTTATTGAACAGGAAAGTAGGAGTAATGATGAACGTGGAACGGGAAAGTAAGAGTAATAATGAATATGGAACGGGAAAGTAAGAGTAATAATGAATATGGAACGGGAAAGTAAGAGTAATAATGACTCTGGAACGGGAAAGTAAAGGAAATAATTACTTTTATTTACTTTAACCACATGGTTGACACATGTGATCGGGACAAAGATGATTCTCAAAGAACGAAGAGTACGTGTTAATCATACAAGGTAACAGACCAAAAAGTAAAGAGCATGACCTGTCAACCATACAATCATCCCGATCAAAAGATAATAAGGAGAACGAAATAAGGTATCGGGACAAGAGGGACCCATTAGATAATCTATAAATAGAAGAGAGCATTCAACAGAGAGGGGGTCGGAAAATTAAAAGAAGAATAGGCTAAGGAAGAGTAATCAGAGAAGAAGGAAAAAGATCATTAGGTATGTGTTCATTGTGTAAGATACTATTTAAAAGTTTCACTATCATGATTCATCTTCGGTACTTAAAAAAGATTGTGAATTTGAGACTGTAATTTGATTTGTAAATAAATGGTTAATTGAAACCTTTCTCATTAATTGATTTTAAAGAGGATTCTGTGTATCAAAATGTTAGTTAAAATCTTTCTATTTACTGTTTTTCATCAAATCATTGGTTGTTGATGTCAATGGGAATTTTGGCATAAACATTGTACACGGATTTGAGTACTACACGGAAAGTTACTTAGTCGGTGGTAACAAGATTCCTAATTAGATTCAAACTCTCTAATAAAGGAGGCTAGTCGTATCTATAAATAGAGCCCCTCTCATGTATACCTTCCTGGACTCTTCTGGACAGACGGATACCCTCTCACGTACAGAAACACATACAGGACCTCCGGAGATAGACTTTCACGTATACATGGACAGACAGAAAGAAAAGGAAGAGGCGGACAGAAAAGGCCAGAGAAGAAACACACAGGCCTGGACGCTGGAGATAGCTTCACGTACAGACGCAGACAGAAACACCTTGGAGTGGTGATTGATCCTCACGACTTCTAGGGTTTGATTTACTTGTTTTATTAATTATTTTCCATGGATTTTGAGAGATCCATGATGAACTAAACTTTTCTTATTGTTTAGGGATGTAGTCCTAAGTTGGAAAACATGTTTATTAATTGAATGACTCATTCTCATATGTTCATGATCTCTTCAATATCGCTCATGTTCTACCGTTTATAACGCCATGTATGATGGAATGCTTGTTTGTTTAAGTTGCAAACTAGATGAGCATGCATTGAAATTTATAACTAAACAAGGGTTTTCGATCCGGAACTGTCGAAGGACCCTTGTTACAAGTAGTATAACATAGTTGTTAACTACGAGATGTTGCCATGCGACTATGTGTAGAAGCGTGACCTAGGTTAAATCCGAGTGGCACTTGCGCCGAATTGCTAAGAATAACCTCAACTCACAAAGACCGTTGCTTTCATTGGGTTAAACTTGAGTGGCACTTGCGCCAAGTTATTCGGTGAAAATGATTCAAAGAGTGGCGCTTCGCGCCTTTGATGATAATAGGAGTTTTGTCGGAGTAAGCCTGCGATAGGATGCTTTAGGGTTATGGATATTGAGGATGCATGAATGTTGAGTATGATTTGATTGATAACATGTTGGAAAATGGAAGATGAACTCTCTAACCAATGTTCTTTATCTCTGATATTCGTTTTAATCAATTTGCTTTAGTATGATTTAGTTATAATCACAACCAAAATCCCCCCTGTTTACTTAAGTAATTGAAAGTAATTAACAATCACCTGCCTCTCTGTGGGAACGAACTTGTTCTTATTGTTATACTCTAATTTACATTAGTGAAGTAAGAACCTGAATTATTTTGGTTGATTGACAACCGACCAAATTTTGGCGTCGCTGCCGGGAGGCATAGCGGATTGTTATTTTATTTTTTTTATTTTTTTTGTTTTTATTTTTTTTTGTTTTTTTTTGTTTTTATACTATTATTTTCTAACCTAGGTTTTAGAATCTTGTTTCAGGTACTTGTATTCCATGTACAGTGCACAAGATCAAGCTTATAATGGTAATCAATTTGGTTTTCAATCTCAACCCTATGACAATTTCCAACCATACGGGGAGTATAATCACAACCAATCCTTTGGTTATGACCAATATTCCACGTACCCTTTTAATTATTCTCATACATGCCAACCTCCTTATAGTGGGTATGTAAGTGAACAATTACAAGAAGGGGAGGATATTTATGCTTGTGATGGTTTATCTATATCTACTCATGATCGTAATTATGATCATTCACTTATTCAACGGGAGGAGATAAAATTTAGAAACTCTACCACAAGTAATGGTGTAAGACTACCAAGTTTGAGAGAATTTGATAAAAGGTTTGAGCAATTGGTAAAACATGAAGGGGCATCATGTGCATAAATTATAGAAGCTAAAAGAGATTTGAGAGAGGAACATGATCGACGTTATATTATGGGATATGATTATGAAACCGAATTGATTAATAGTGTGGAAGACCCAATTGAACTTTCCGAGGATGATATTGATGATTTTGATGCCAAGATTCTTGTTGAGACAGAAACTAATAAAGAACGGTTAGAAAGTTTGATAGAGGACCACAATATACAAGAGGTAAGTAATTCATTACAAATTCATCACCTTCCTCTCAGTGGGAACGAACTTGTTCTTATTGCTATACTCTAATTTACATTAATGAAGTAAGAACCTGAATTATTTTGGTTGATTGACAACCGACCACAGGCCTAACAACACAAACTGTTTAAACGGGTGAGGGATGATCAGTCCCAGTGTGCCACCGTTTCCAAAACGGTCTTTCGGGTAGCCACCGAGGTGGTGGGTTGCCAATTAAGGCCTGGCAATCTCGTCGTCCCATACGGTTCATCCACATGTGGTGGGGGTGCCAATTATGGCCTAGTAACTCACATTCGGTCCAATCTAATAAGTTTCCTTTTTCAGATGATATGAACTACTCTATAGAGTTAGTAATCATCTCTAGATCGATGATATGAACTACCGCCATCAGCAGCAACCATCCTTTTTAGATGGTATGAGTTGCCTTAAAGGGCAACAACCATCTCTAAGTCGCACTAGCAGTATGGATTCTCTTTTTTATTTCTCAATAGATGATATGAACAACCTCGAAGAGGTTGTAATCATCCCTCTCGGTAGTATGAACAGCCAGTACTGCAACTACCTCTTACTACCAAGGTTACAATCATCTCCGAATGGATGGTATTAACTTCCAACCGGAAACCAACCCTTTTTAGACGATATGAACAACCTCATGCAGTTGTGATGAACCGCATAGCGGCTGCCTACGTACCCTATCCGTTGCTCGAATGGATCAAGCACGACCGTAGTTCGTCATTCTTTGGTTTAGATAGTATGAATTGTATGAACTGTTTGTCGTAGCAACAACAATCTCTAAGATAGTATGAACTACTTACCCAAGGCAGTAACTATCTCTAGATGTAGCAGTAAGTTAGATAATATGGATAGTATGAGTTACATAGCAACAACTATCCCTAGCATATCCCACCACCAACAATCACCTTGGAAACTATCCATTGATGAACAAGATTTTGGGAAACCGATGAAGATTCTTATTACGGTGAGTGAAAACGAAAAGGAGTATGTGGAGAATGAAACCGAATTGATTAATAGTGTGGAAGACCCAATTGAACTTTCTGATGATGATGTTGATGATGTTGGTGCAAAGATTCTTGTTGAGACAGAAACTAATAAAGAACGGTTAGAAAGTTTGATAGAGAACCACAATATACAAGAGGTAAGTAATTCATTACAAATTCATCACCTGCCTCTCTGTGGGAACGAACTTGTTCTTATTGCTATACTCTAATTTACATTAATGAAGCAAGAACCTGAATTATTTTGGTTGATTGAAAACCGACCACAGTCCTGACAACACACACTGTTTAAACGGGTGAGGGATGATCAGTCCCAGTGTCATGCCACCATTTCTAAAACGGTCTTTCGAGTAGGCACCGAGGTGGTGGGTTTCCAATTAAGGCCTGACAATCTCATCGTCCCATACGGTTCATCCACATGTGGTGGGGGTGCCAATTATGGCCTAGTAACTCACATTCGGTCCAATCTAATAAGTTTCCTTTTTCAGATGATATGAACTACTCTATAGAGTTAGTAATCATATCTAGATCGATGATATGAACTACTTCCATCGGCAGCAACCATCGTTTTTAGATGGTATGAGTTGCCTTAAAGGGCAACAACCATCTCTAAGTCTCACTAGCAGTATGGATTCTCTTCTTCATTTCTCAATAGATGATATGAACAACCTCGAAGAGGTTGCAATCATCCCTCTCGGTAGGATGAACAGCCAGTACTGCAACTACCTCTTACTACCAAGGTTACAATCATCTCCGAATGGATGGTATTAACTTCCAACCGGCAACCAACCCTTTTTAGACGATATGAACAACCTCATGCAGTTGTGCTGAACCGCATAGCGGCTGCCTACGTACCCTAACCGTTGCTCGAAGGGATCAAGCACGACCGTAGTTCGTCATTCTTTGGTTTAGCTAGTATGAATTGTATGGACTGCTTGTCGTAGCAGCAACAATCTCTAAGATAGTATGAACTACTTACCCAAGGCAGTAACTATCTCTAGATGTAGCAGTAAGTTAGATAATATGGATAGTATGAGTTACATAGCAACAACTATCCCTAGCATATCCCATCACCAACAATCACCTTGGAAACTATCCATTGATGAACAAGATACCATGCTAGAGAGTGTACATTCTAGTTCTCATTTATATACGGAATCGAGATTAAATGATAAAGTGTTACTACGAATTTGAAAGCTACATAGTACTTATGTAGACATACCATTCAACATTATAACATACATTTTATTAAAACCCCCAAATTCATATTTTCACATAATAACATGATTTTATTAAAACCCTAAAATTCAATGAAGAACCCTAGATTCTAAATTCTCAAATCAAGGCATCTATGCATGAAATTGATGTTCCTTACGATTTACTCAAAGGTCTAAATCAAGTAAAATATCAGAATCAATACTTAATTTCTTCAAAACAGTAAATCATATCATTTGGATGAAGAACAACTTGACAAAATTAAGAAAAGATAATTCTAACCGTTAATTCCTCTCAGGCAATATTTCAAGCACCAAATCTAGATCAATTTCAAACATAATTCCTTTACATGCATGAACGAATTTTCCCTATTGTTCTTCCTTAGAATTTGAGTAAGAATATGATAGGAAGAGTAAGATGAGAAGAGAAGTTAAGTAGTGAAGACCAAAAACGAATTTTCTCTTTTTATTTTTGGTTTTGGTCAATTGTCCAAGTTTTCCTTTAATATCTCCAAATGTCACACATGTGCATCATGCATATAAACCTATTTAGGCACTAAAATTTATTATTAAGGCAAACTTAAAGTATTAGAAAACCTTGATTATCAGAGTTCTATGCCTCTTAGTGCAGAATTTGACTATCGGGTTTATTAAACCCGGGAAAAATATTTGGGGTCTCACAGATACCCAGGGACAAAATGGGAAAACGAAAGTCAAGAAAGGTAAGAGCGTTTTGATAAATTAGTCAAAATTATCTTGTAAATGAGGAAATGGAAGTTTAGTAAATAAAGGGATAAAGTAGACATGTATCATCATGAGGTAAGAGAGAGACATATATAAAAAGAAAGAAATAGTAGCTGGAAAAAAGTTTTCTTAACTCTTTTTCCTTTAGAAAAATAAAGGTGACACTTGTTGTAACTTGGATCAATCTACTTTCTCACTTTTTTCCGAAAAAAAAAATGGTATCGATAAATATAAAAGAGATATCTTTCGGTATTGAGTTGGTGATTCCAATTTTGGTGATAGTGGTCAAGGTGTGGCTACTTCTGTTTTTTAAGCATTGAAGAAAACGAGTCTTCTTTGAATCATTCAAGGCAGTATGAATGTTGTTGGTGGTAATGGATCTTGTATAACTTATTTATGTTGTTAACCGACATAATTCATTATTTTGATAGGCTTACTATTGGTATTTAGTTAGTGATTCTAATTTTGGCGACGATAAGCAAGATGTATCTGCTTCTGGTTTATGGGATTTGAAGAAATCAGATATCCTTTGATTCTGTGAAGGTAGTTGAACAGTAATGAATGATGTTCATTTTAGAATTTGCTTCATGAGAGGTTTATTGTGTTACTGGTAAATGGGAGTGGAATTGGTTAGATCCTAGTAAAGTGAAGCTTGAAGCTGAATTAGATCACCACCAGCTTATGGGCTTTTTCGACTCGGCTATTGGACGTAGGGTTTTTTCTTTTTCTTTTTAGGTTAAGTAGTTTTTTCTTAATATTTACTTTTCTTTCTACTTTATTTTTACTTGTTATTTATTTCTTATAAATTAACAGTTGTATGAAAAAAATCTTCCCTTCTAATAAAAAAAGAAAAAGATTTACTTTAAAGCTTCTACTCTAAATCTTCGAATCAAACGCTTAGGCCAACCACCATGGTTAGCATACGCTTGGCTATAGCTTCAATATAACGATAGACAACTACTATGGCTCATCGTTTGGCTTTAATCTGGCAAAAAGCTTTGGCTTGGCTAGAGAAGGGATCACATCTGATCCCAGCTATAACCAAACAATAGTGACGGATACTGGGAATCCGTCAAAGAAAAGCACTTTACGGATACCAAGTACCCGTCTTAGTAATAAAACTAATTTTGATTTTTTACTATATTAACTCCTAATATTTCTCTTTTAACAATATTATTTACTCTAATTTTTTCCTATTATTTTTTCAATATATTTCTCTTTTAAGTATTTTATTTACTCCAAGTTCTTTTATTCCTATTATTTCTTCAATGTTTTATTTAAATTAGTCGGTTTTTTACCTATATTATCTCATAATATTTCTCTTTTTAACTATTTTATTTACTCTATTTTTTTTCCTAATATTTCTCCAACATATTTCTCTTTTAACTATTTTATTTACTCCAATTTCTTTTTTCCTATTATTTCTCCAATTTTCTATCTTGATTAGTCGGGTTTTTTACATATATTATCTCCTAATGTTTCTCTTTTAACTATTTTATTTACTCTAATTTTTATTTTTTTTAATATTTCTCTTTTAACTATTTTATTTACTCCAAAAAAAAATTCCTATTATTTTTCCAATTTTTTTTATCTTAATTAGTTTTTAATATATTAAAATACTTAATAATAAAGAAAAAGAACTTGGACCGATACTGAGTATCCGTATGTCACTATTTGGACGAAAACTCAATATCCATCTCAACAAATCAAACGATGTATTTTTATAATAGTGGCAATTTTTAGCTCCCCTCTCGTTTGGCTATAATTAAGCTATAGCCAAACGAAAAACCTCACCATAGTACTTGGTCTTAGGATAAGCATTAGTATGTATTCTTTCTTTTTCTATTTTTTTTTCCGTTTCCTTTTTAGTTTATTTCTTTAGGAAATTTCAGCTTCATGTTTCCTTCTATTTTCTGATTTCTTTTTCCTTATTAATAAATTTTCCTAATAAGTGTAGCTTAAAATTATAAATGAAATTTATTTTACAGATAGACAAGTGAGATTCGTTTTACAGATCAGCTGGGTAGAGAGTGAGACCGCTTGACAACTTGACTAGGCAATAAGTGAGCCCCCAAGACCACGTAGCCGAACTCGGCAAGGGCCAAGCTGCTCATTCCTACGTAAGACTTGTGCTTTTGCTCTGTCTACAGGGAGAATGTAGTAAAGAGGTTGAACTTTATATTTTTAATTCTTCTATTATAAATAACATAATTTATAAAATGGAATACCAAAGGTTGGGAAAGGATATAATTCATATAAAACGAAAATGATGACCATTAAATTTTTGGATTGATATCAATTCAGCTAATATTGGCATCCATGTTTATCAATTGTGGAAAATAAAGCAATCTAAAGTAGTCTTTAATTTAATTTTTACCCAAAAAATAATAGGTGTCCCATAACATCAGATAAACATATTATATCATTTTCTTTTTTGGTTCATTCAATTAGCAAAAATTGTTCCCCTTAGCACTCGTATCTATTGTTGTTGTAAGTAGACAGTAGATATAGTTACTTAAAATCTAAGGACACATACTTGTGTTGGAAAAAAATATATATAAAATATAAATTTTAAGGTTTTAAGAAAATAAATAGATTTTTATTTTTTTTATGAATGGAAAATTTATTAATCGCACAATGAAGAGTTTCCAATCTTAAGCTGTTTTAAGAGACTATATAAAATGATCAGTCCCACATCAGGGAGATGACTCTTCTTAAGTAGTACTAGGTTATTATATAAACAAGCTCTTTTCTCAACCTATAGGATTAATCCAAGGAAAAAGCGTTTCTCCATATTTTTGGAGAGACCAAAATAAAAATATTTTTCTATTGTTTTTGCTTAAGCTTTCACGATTTTCCTTGAGGGTTTTTCCGGAGTTGCCAAGCTCAAGTTGAACATCTACTACGAGTGCTAGTAGTAGGTGTAGTATGGTGTTTTATCCTAGAGGCATCCTCCCTGTAGAGGCTATAGCATCACTCTTGAGTGTAGCCGGGCGCTAATGTCTGAAGGACAGCGTGTTGAACATGTGACTCACTCTATTTTTCCCAAAGTTTTCCATGTTGTTGTTGCGGAGATCCGGGGATCTCATCCGTTTCGTCAAATCGATCACTTTAAATACAAAAGACCTAAATACCAATAACTTTTGTTTATTTGATTATTATTTTTTTTGATTATTGTGCCCAACAATCTTAAGAAATTAACTTTAGTAGTAATCAAAAATGAATGCTCGATTTGTGAATCGTTGACGTTGATATTATATTGGAAAACAAAGGATATTAATTGTGAAGTGAAAACAAAATTGAGTTTTTTGGTCAGCTGTACAGTTTCGAGTATATCTCTTAACTTAGAAGGAATTTCGACAAATCCTTTTAACCGAATATAGTATACATCCTTCTAGTTACCCACACCAAATTTCAGAATCTTTGGAGTTGTAAAAGTACTTTTTAGGTATTTTATAAAACTGAGAAACGTTCCTGAGAAATTCTGACGGGCAGAAAAATATTATTGACTAAATTAGTTTTTCTGGGGTAACCATGTGTTTTTTGAAATTGTGATTCGAACGAAGTTTGTAGATCTAGATGTTAGCTTCAAAAGTCATATTTAATTTTCTGATTCGGGATTATAGTTTGTGAGATATGGTGTTTGCAAAAACGTTGCGCATGTTTGTACAAAATATGTTGGAGAATATTCCTGTAACAGTAAGCAAACCAAACAGAAACTTGAAAGAGATTAATCGTTAGAACAAAACAGCACACTTCAGACAATCACACACACGCAGAAGATGGAGTCGCCTATTCAAAAGACTGCTCTTAACTCGATATTTGTCGGGTACACCTCTAGAAAGAGTGTTGCTATACCACTAGTGAGGACAAATCGAATCCAGGATAAAACCACCTGATACCAACCCAGGTAGCAAAAACTCGTTGGCCCGTTGCGAACTTAACAGCAGAATAAGAAAGGAATTTTTTTTTTATCTACGTGCTCAAAACAAAGCAGGAAGAGGGGAAAACACGACAGGATAGTAGTTGCGTCTGGGGTAAGTGAAAATCTGATTTTTATTTTTCTTTTATAGGAGAAGAAGACTGTTGATTTTTCAAATGGTCATAATTCATTTAATTCAATATATTTAATTCGAGATATTTAATTAAAAGATCTTGTTTATTAAACCTGATTTAATTTTATAAATACAAAGCGGTCAAATATTTAATGTATAGAATTAAAATATAAAACCGTTGGATCTTTGACGGGTACACGTATGTACTCGCAGGCACACGCCGGAGCGCATGCCGAGCTCACGCCACTGCTCACGCCAAGGCACACGCAAGCTCCGCAAGCCCGCGGCCCGCGGTGCTTCGGTGCGAAGCACCACACATGTGTGCATTTGCCCACTAGTCCATTTCCTAAGTCCATATCCAATCCACTAGTTCTTTTTCCTTATATAGAACGTTTGTGGTAATAAGGATAAACTTCCTCCTTGGTTTTCCCAATATGGGACAAACCAAAGGTTTCTCATTCACTAAGAAGTGAAAATGGATGGCTTTGTTATTTCCACCCCAAGTTTGGACTAGTGACCCTAGGTCCCTTTAAGATATATTAAGTAACAAAATTAATTTTAAGTAATAAATCCATTTTTGATTCTAACAAAATATCCACAATAGACTTGAGATTTCAATTTAGTTGAAATATTTCTCATAAATAAATTAGAGCAAGTAACGAATTGATTTTTGTGACTTAAAGTGATAATCTCTTATATGTATTAGATTATTATCACATTGATAATGAATAATGAGATGTTGAATCAGCTGTGTATGAAATATGCATTGTGTTATAAATCACTTTGATTATATGTGCTTTGTGTAGTATCAATTGACGTGAATCATATGATTAGTTAATAATTGTGTATTATCAATTTCTACGGTGATTTTTAAATTATTTTGAATATATTACCTTTTGTTGGAAATATGAGAATCATAATATACTAGTATACCATAGTCATATGAATAGTGAGGTATAAAGTATCTTTTAGTAACTAGTGCAACAAGAAAGTTAAGCGATCAAATGTGCTTTAATTGATATGTATGTACACAAAAATCGTTTAGGGGTTTTATCATCAAGTTTTGTTACTTATTGATGATAGTGATAGTCTAATGTGAAGAGAGACTTAAGTAACTTGATAACTATATGTTGGTAATAAATATTTTGAAAAAAATAAACATAAGCACCTTTAATCTTTTGATAATTTGATATTACCTATGTCGAACGAGAGTGTCAACATATTTTTTAATCCTAGTTGTTCAGAAGTTTTATCATTTGAAATTAAATGATAGATTAAGTGTTAATCTGTGATAACTTATGTTTTTTAGTTGTGTGTTTATTTCCTCGAAATAGAAAATTGTATATTCAAATTTGAATGGAACAATTGACATTCTTGTTGTGTTAACTAATTTTACTTTTCAGTGGAGATGATAAAAAGAATTGGGTGGTAAATACCTGAAGTACTGGAACGTGTGCTCCAAAAAAGGCATGTTTTGTCTTCTACCAAGAATGGGAAAGATCAAAAGCATTTTCATGAACAATTCAACTATCAAAATAGTTGAAGAAATAGGTAAATGATGTGCAAGGCATGTCAGGTATGGACATTAATCAGATTATGATATCATTCTCAATATGTGCATTGCGAATTAAAACTAGTGCCAAATGTTATCTACCTAAGTTACTATGAAATGTTATACTTGGAAATATGGTCTTGTGATGCTTTGAGTGTTAGCTTAATAAAACAAGACAACACTAGATAAAAGGGAAAATCGTCAATGAATTGAGAATGAATACATGAGCATGTTAAATCATAATGTTGGTATAGAGTACCATTATATGGTGTGTCTTAGTTAGATGCAACCTAAAGGACACATAACTGTAGTTTCTTATGTTGAGAAATCCTGATAATTGTGGGGGGCCTTATGTCTCAACTGTGGGGTATAAGATGGAAACAAGTGTTTGTTTGATTTCTCAAGTAGATTTATAGAACACCCTAGACTTATATGTTCCCTACCCTGTAAACCTCAATTGTGGGGGTCTAAGGTGAGAATGACGAGTCGACTTCTTTAGCAAATCAGTGCATATGATCACCAAAACTGTAGTATGATAATTTGAAATTTTTGAAGCTAACAGAGATTGAATAAGTCATACAGAGACTTGATTTTGTGAAATTGTTGTTAGAGAATAAAGTAGTGATCTCTTGGCACATACTCGCATGACTCTAAAATTACTACATCAGGCATTGTTCCATTATTGTCAGTATGCTACATTAGATGGATGTTGAGACATTATGCATAAATGATTAGTCAAAGGTGGACAAACCTTAAGGGTTTGGTTAGCGCTAGGGGTACAAACTGATTACACCTACATATACTTGACCTGAACCAAGATGTAAGTCAATGACCTATAAATATTATTATATGATGATGATGAATACTAATGATGTACACTAACGAATTTGATAGTGTATTTACACTAAATCAATTGAAGGTGCATATGTTTATCATGCCTTTGTTACGTGTTTTACAACCACTAACAATTTTTTGTTGTTTAAAGTTTGACAGGAAACTAATATGATGTTGAAGTGGTCTAAAGGATCAGAAAGAACCAAAATCAAATTTTGATGATATAGTTTCTTTCAAATGTGTGTTGTAAAATAGGTGTGCATGTTTCCCATTTTATCCTGGATAATTACATGGTTGCTCTGATCATGGGACCAGAAAATTGGGATGCTTGAGGTACATATTTAATTTCAAATATGTGATATATATTGCACCAACCTTTGGAGGAAGATGTAATGACTGTACTAGTAAGTAGTACATGTATCTTGTGTATGTCTTTATATGCTTTACAACCACCAGAAAACATGTAATTTATGTGATTTGATTGAAAGACTAAGTTGTTGCAGACAAGCATGATCCAAAAGTTCATTGGAACCATAAGAAATTATGACGGGAATGGTCTTTGTCAAACTCGATGCGTTTAATGTGTGTTGTAAATGTGCAGTTAATTAAGTATACAAATATACTTGTGATCCCAGAAGAATTAATGTGATGATCTGATCAGAAATTTGAAGTACCTGAGGTACATTTTAAATTATGTATGTGAATGATACATATTACACTGACCTATGTGTGTACTCTCTTAAGATGTATAATTAGTTGGAAATCCTCCAACAAACATGAAGAACTCGACTGAGATGAAATCAGCGTTCGTTTGCTTAAATTAAAGCATAAGAGGAAGATGAATTGCTAAATCCTTTTTTTTTGAAGGCATTCCTCTGTGACTGAAGCCTGTGTCCACCATTGCTGAAGCTCAATTGACTATGTGAGTCTAAAGTAAATGAGCAATGGAAAAGTCTAGACAAACTCAGAGAAAGCTAATTCGGTAAGACAACTACTCTCTAATGAAGTGATTTTTGTAGACTTAGTGAAGTCAAAAGGAAAATTAGTGGATTCTTTGACGGAAGGATAATCTAGAGATAGTTTGTTATTGCATCGAGGGGGATGGGACTTAATCTCAAGAAATAAAATTGCCATGAAGGACACTCAACCTTAGTGACTGGAGATCCCAAGATCAAGGTTCAATGAGACAACTAATTTGTGGTAATTAAAGGTATGCACTATCAAGAGAATTACATTCTCTGTCCCTCCCTATGGTGCATTGTTGTGATAGTGTGAATGCATGTGAAGGATGAATTTTAAGAAGTCTTAATGAGTTTTATAGTTTCAGTTTAAGATTGAAGTGGGGTATAGCAGTAACACTCTTGATAGAACTAACCTATCTAAATGAGGAAGTGGGCCGCTTCCTATGAGAATATGAGCTGATTCTCTAGAGCATTCTGAGAAACGGGATATTTGCTTAGGGCCAAAATGATCACAACGACATGAGCTTGGCAACAACCTTGGAGATCGCGTTCACTGTCTCTAGCAAGTAGTTTCGGTAATCTCTCACTAAGCAAAGGCTCAAGACCTCATGGACACCTCTGCCTAAAATGGTATTTCCTACGTTTTATGTGATTTTCGTTTTTTATCGAGATTTAATTCATTTTGAGAAAATGAGTTTTATGTTGTTTTTTATGGTCTTGGTATTACTGATACTTAGGACCTAAGGGTCACTAAGGGATCACTGGCTTATTTTCACTTTGGTGAACGGAACCTTTAGTCCCACTATGGGAAACTAAAGATGAAAGCTCTCTATACTATTATGATTTATGCAATCAATAGTATCACCCTAGGGTCAATACACTTTTGTATGAGGGAGAGGACGTTGGAATGGCTAGTATGATTTCAATACACACGGTTTGGATGATTGTTCAGTCAGTTCGATCGGGTCGTGGAATTGGGGTAATGATTTACCAAGATCTATTTATGTTTTTCATGTTTTACTTAGGTTTTTCATTCATGTGGGGGATTGTTGGAAAACAATATATATAAAATATGAATTTTAAGGTTTAAAGAAAATAAATAGATTCTTGTTTTCTTTTATGAATGAAAAACTCATTAGTCCCACATTGGAGAGTTTCCAATCTTAAGTTGTTTTAAGAGACTCTATAAAATTATTAGTCCCACATCGGGGAGATGACTCTTCTTAAGTAGTACTAGGTTATTATATAAATAAGCTCTTTTCTCAGCCTATAGGATTAATCCAAGGAAAAAGGGTTTCTCCATATTTTTGGAAAGACCAAAAAAAAAATATTTTTCTATTGTTTTTTCTTAAGCTTTCACGATTTTCCTTGAGGGTTTTTCCGGAGTTGTCAAGCTCAAGTTGAGCATCTACTACCAGTGCTAGTAGTAGGTGTAGTAGGGTATTTTATCCTGGAGGCATCCGCCCTGTGGAGGCTATAGCATCATTGTTGAGTGTAGCCGGATGCTAATGTCTTAAGGACAGCGTATTGAACACGTGACTCACTCTGTTTTTTTCAAAGTTTTCCATGTTGTTGTTGCGGAGATCCGGGGAGCTCATCCGCTTCGTCAAATCGATCACTTCAAATACAAAAGAGTGAAGTACCAATAACTTTTGTTTATTTGATTTTTTTTTTTATTTTGATTATTGCGCCCAACAACTTGTACGAGAATTCATCCTAGTAGCTAGAATCGATCAAATTTGAAGGAGAAGGAGATTCAGGATCAGCCATTCCGAAAACCTAAAATCGCCCAAAAAGATAGTTAAAAAACTGGAGCTCATCCTAGTCGTCTTTCAAGTTTACAAGAAATGCAGTCCACACAAATGCTACAATACAATTATCACTACTGTTATATCATTCATCTGGACTTGTAAGATGATGAAACGTACAATTGATATAGTTCATTCATGAGTTAACCAAAATTGAGCTTGTCAAGATTTCACACATTTTGTATACTGGATTCTGTGTTGTTAGAAACAACCAGCAATATAGACTTGTTTGCTAGTATAGTAGTATAAGTTTTAGTTTTAGATATTTAATCGTAGGATCGTGAACTTCATAACAATCACACAATAATAATGTAAGAATCTTTCATGAGGAATCTCTTAGTATAACTAATGTATAGTCTGTTATCAACCAATTTATAATAGCAGTAATACCTTGTGGAGATCATGGTTTCTTTCTCTTGACCTTAACCATAATAAGTAGTAATTATTTGAACAACCTATTGATGAGTACTGTGTTCCTTTTTATAAGTAGAGAGGATCAGATTTCTAAGATTTTAGTATTAATTTTCGTATCTCGACCGTCCATCAAAAGATAACATAATAGGAAACTAACTCTATGCATAAACCATAGGTCATATATTTAGCAACATTCTAATATAACTTAGATTTTTACATGGGTACCATAAAATAATTGCCTACAAAAAATTATCTTACGGTAGAATCATGATTTAATTTGCTAAAGGGGTGATTGTTTTTTTTTCTGTGCCATCCAAGTCATATCAGATGTTATGGTACAATATGAATGCTCCTTTTTCGCTCAATTAATGTATTTTTTCTGGTCCTTTGCTATGCTATTGATTTATAAATGGTAGTGTTAGGATTTGACTGGAAATAAAATCTAACCCACACCAAAATAGAAATTATTCTCTCCCACTATTTAGCAGAACAAATTGGGTAATATATCTTGTCCAGTGGCAACAGAAAGGTATATCATAAAAAGTACTCTAAAAACAACACTGAATTTTATTGAACTTCGTACACTCCTATCTAACATGGACGCACACACTCTATCTTTCTACTTAGATGACTGTTTAACTGTCACCAAGCAAAATTATTTGGTTCACCTGCAATGCGAGTCTTAGTGGGTCAACAAATTTGACACAATAAAAGCAAAAACTAAAACAGAAAGTAGATAAATAAAGGATAGTGTTCCTCGCTAGAAATTATTTCATGCGAGTACGTACGCAGCTAAGTTATGTAGGACAGGTGAATTTCGGAGGCGGGTGCTTCCCACAGTCTTGGATGAGTACTTGAAGAGCGATAGGTAAGACGATGCTTACGTTGAGAACCTTGGCTTTTATAGTGGTGCAGAGACAAAGAGCTGCGTCCAAATCTGTAATTCCTTCTAGCAGCGGACAACACTTTTCTTTAGCGCTACCCGCGATTACAATTCCAAGTACTCCGCCTAAAAGATCTACACAGCCGCCTAATTTAATAGTGTCGACTGGGCATATCTCTTTTGCAGTTGGTTGTGGTGTTGGTGTTTGAGTTGGTGCTGATGTTGGTACTGGTGGCGGAGTTGGTGGTGGTGTTGATATTGACGGTGTTGGTGTTGGTGGAGTAGATTTTGGTGGTGGACTTGATTTTTTATTTGTAGGACAGTTGAATCCCGGAGGTAAGTGCTTTCCACAGTCGTTGATTAGTACTTTAAGAGCAATAGGCAAGACGATGTTAACATCAAGTACCTTAGCTTCAATGGCGGTGCAGAGACAGAGAGCTGCATCTAAATCCACAATTCCTTGTAACAATGGACAACATTTTTCCTTCGCACTACCTCCTATTCTTATCCCCACTATGCCATTCAACACATCTACACAACCACCTAATTTCACAAGGTCAACCGGGCACATTTCCTGACTCATTGGTGTTGGTGCTAACGTTGGAGGCATTAGTGTTGGAGTTGGTGTTGGCGGAGAAGACTTTGGAGAGGGTGTTGGTGTTGGTGCAAGAGTTGGCGTCGCTGTTGGTGTTGGCGGAAAAGATTTTAAGGGTGGTGTTGGAGTTGGTGGAAGTGTTGGTGTTAGTGCTGGTGAAGAAGATTTTGGTGGCGATATTGGTGTTAGTGTTGTTGGTGGTTGAGTTGGAATCAGAGTTGGTGGCGTTGCTGGTGTTGGTGTTGGCGGAGAAGATTTTGGAGGGGGTGTTAGTGTTGGTGCCAAAGTTGGTGACGTTGTTGGTGTTGGCGGAGAAGATTTTGGTGACGGTGTTGGGGTTGGTGGAGAAGATTTCAGAGAGGGAGTTGGTGTTGGCGCCAGTGTTGGTGGCGTTGTTGATGTTGGAGGAGAAGATTTGGGAGAGGGTGTTGGTGTTGGTGTTGGAGGAGAAGATTTTGGTGGCGATGTTGGTGC